>VZSC01010421.1:112870-124646 GCA_013398225.1 Steatornis caripensis | reverse complement strand
CCCAGAGAGGTTGTGGAGTCTCCTTCTCTGGAGATATTCAAAACCCGCCTGGATGCATTCCTGTGCAACCTGCTCTAGGCTAACCTGCTTTAGCAGGGGGGTTGGACTAGATGATCTCTAGAGGTCCCTTCCAACCCCTACCATTCTATGATTCTATGATTCTATGAATGTTAGCATGTCTGTCATAGCATTCATTATATTACTTGATATTAGAGAATGACTTTTCCTGTTTCCTTCTAACTTAGTGAAAATATTTCCACTTGCTTTATTTTGAAGTGATTTGGGCTCTAAATTCTCATTAGGAAGGACTGCAAGGTTTCAATTATTCTAGAGATATTGACAATTCTTTCAAGAAGTTTCAGTCTCACAGGAAAAATAGTCTAGACAGTCTAATAGCTCATATCTAAATACTTCTGTGAAATAAAATACACATTTAATTTTAATCTTTTTTTTTCTGTTGTGGCTCGGTGGATTTCATACTTTAAATTGTTTTAAGGTAGGCTTCTTACCTTCCTACTATTTCTTCTAAGACAAAACAAGCATTTTTTTCTACCTTTCTGGTAGAGAATGATGACAGATAATTTTTTGTCACTCTAAATGAAATTATCCTGCCAGCTGTCTCAGTGGCAAGAAAGACTGTACATCTTGAGAGAGAAAAAGAAGAGAGATAAAGAGTCTTCTTAGCAGCAGAGCCATTTCACTCTTACTTAGCAACTTTTGCTTTGAAACATTCCATTAACAAAAAGTACCGACTATCTAAGCTACTGACTTTGTATGTCTGTGCCTGTACAATTACAAGATAACCAGAAGAAACTAATATAACTTTTTTCCACAAATAGAATTGGACACCACTGGTAGTTGTTCTGTTCCAACCAGATAAAAAATAGATAGTAGTTTTGGTCTCTAATAGAAATCCCATTAGCATTCAAGTTGAAAAGAAAACCTACTGTCAGTCTTAATACTTACAGATAAAACCAACGTCATAGGCTTTAACAAATGAAAACACTGGTGACAATTAAATACATAAGAGAGATGAATCTAAAAGTAGTGTCTGATTTTAGTGAGAATTTACAAATATCCTCATCCAATTGTAAGTCATGAAAAACAATTCAGATTACTTCAAAGCAAATTGAATAAAGGCTATATCATAGCAAAAATGTCTGTTTCTCTGTTTACAGAGTGAGAGACAATGTAATGGTGCTCATGGAAGTGTTCTGTTGAAACGTTCATGTATTTATGAAGCTAAGCTTTGAGGACTGTTAGAAGGTTTTTATTTCTGCTTGAAGATTTTGTCCAGATTAAGAAAGAACACTGAACATGCCTCTGAAGAAGGGAGACTGAAACGTCCTGAAAGGAAACTAATGAGAAAGTATTTTCAGTGTGAGATCTTGTTTCCTAACATGACTTGCAACACAAGAACAACATGGTGACAAATATTCAAATGACAATATTTAAATTAATATCGCTACATCCTACCTTATTCATGGCTGCAATTTGTAATTCTACACTGTGCCATACATTTTCATCAAATATGAAAATAAAAAGTTCTCAAAGGTTCTCTTGGGTAAACTTCAGAGTCAAAAGCAAAAAAACACTAACAAAATGAAAGTCTACTGAGTGTCCACAATTTTAAAAGCACTTAATGTTCAATCCAAGATTCTAGATTTAGATGTTCAGTATTCTAATGCCATCTTCAGCTGTTTCTCAACTCATTTAAGCAATTCACATGCAATGGAATAGCAATCCACATTTATAAATTTATGGGAAGTAATTAGTGGAACATTTCTGATTGCTTATCAGTGTGAGCATATAAACTTGAACACTGAACATTCCCATAAAAAAAATTCTGGTTGTCAACAGAATTGACAACTTTACTGCTGAAAATGTAGTCGATTGTAGAAGAAAGAAGGTGACTATTTGTATTGAGAAGCTGGTTACCTGTGTCTTTTTATGGATAAAACATTAAAAATAATCACAACTAGTACTTAGCTTCTGTTGGTCATTGAAGGTTGAGCTTGATCAAATGAGTAGCTCCTCTCATTGAAATAATTTTATTCAAAGAGGACTCAAATTCCTAGTTCATAAGAAGCTGTTCTATCTTTTTTTAAGAAAAAAAATTTTGATCAAAAATTAAGTCAACTGAAACCTTTCAGGTTAAATATAAACTTCTTTCTTTTTTTCTGTATCCTCACATTGTAATAATCATGTATCAAGAAAAGACTGTAAGAAAAACTCAAGCTACAAATTTCATCACAGATATTCACATTATGGATAAAATACTGCAAGAAGTGGGAAACTGAAAGGGTGATACTAGATATCCTGATAAGATATTCTAAAGTGCAGTAGTCTTTCACAATTTGTTATTTCTTTTACCTTCTTTGCTGATAAGGGTATGAAAATATACAGACTGTGTGATATGCTGACCTATTTTTGACAGGATTTATTTACCAGTACTTTTGTGTTCCTGAGGAGTTTGCATCATTATAGGAATTGAATATAGTTTGTGGCAGTGTCTGGGGCACTCAGTTTCGTGATGTTTGATAGGCAGATATTCTTCTAGACTTTTCANATGAAAATATACAGACTGTGTGATATGCTGACCTATTTTTGACAGGATTTATTTACCAGTACTTTTGTGTTCCTGAGGAGTTTGCATCATTATAGGAATTGAATATAGTTTGTGGCAGTGTCTGGGGCACTCAGTTTCGTGATGTTTGATAGGCAGATATTCTTGTAGACTCTTCATCCTAAATTTGCTATGTCTAGATCTCTAAAGATTCTTCTAATTTTTAACTGGTTTAATTCTGGGTTTTGAGAAAAACATACCGTTTTCACATCTTAGTCTAGCTCCTATCTCTTGCGAAGTGCTTTGATTTCCTTAGACAGAGCGGTCATATACAACTGATTTCTTATTCTTCTCTCAGACTAAAATAGATACATTTCAAGGATATTGACCTCAAATTTGATGACATTAGCTTTTACTCACACTTAACATGCAAGAAAACATTCATCTACTTCTCTACCCCCACTGTGCTCTGAAAATAAGTGAGAGAGAGAAGGGGGGGGGGAGGGGTGTGGAGAGAGAGAGAGAGAGAGAGAGAGAGAGGAAGCAGCTGATAGTCAGCTAATCTCCTCTAGATCACAATATTCTGAAGGGAGACCCTCTAAGAGGATCTTCTATATGACTGGAAGAGTAAGTGAGTTCTTTTTAAATGCTGAAGTGGAGAGAAATAACAATGTATCTTATTCTGCTTGATCAGATCATTAGGTAACACTTTTGGAGGTTTAGTCTTGAGTCTGAATGTCATATAGTTTGATATGCAACTAAATAAATATTATAGGTCTGTCAGTTTCTAGTGACTTTTTTTCATGTCTTCAAAGATGTGAAGATTGGCAATGAATATTGATCACTAGATAAGCTATCAAACAGAGAAGGAAAGGAATAAATGTGTGCACACATGCAGAGATTCACTTTTACGTTGGCTGATTTTTATCCAGCTTCAAGATCTGATACCATGGCTTTTTTCCCTTGTTGTTTTTGTTTCTTTGCTTTTTATGATGCATTTCCTATGTATTGTGAGCTATTATACTATTAGAATGAAACTCAGAGTAATATGGGCTAGGTGCTAATATATACAGAGGCACATATCCATGATAATTATTTCTGTGGCTAAACCAACTGGTGATATGTGAAACTGTTTCAGGACAGAGTTAGTACAATACTTGTACAATTTAGGACTCCCTAATGGTTACCTCATGTACTTCTGTGTCACGAGTCTGTTTATTTACCTGTATAAACTGTATAAAATTCTAGGTGCTGAAGTGTCTAAAGCAATTACTGTTTTGTGTTATTTTTCATACAGTATCTAGAACACATCATGTCTTAAACTACCTTTAGTTTAAAATAAGAAATAGCAATGCCAAAATAGAAATAGTAAAACAAGAGTTAACTCTGGCTAAGATCGGAGGGCATACTGGCTTACTTCTTATTCATTATACTCTGTGCTCTTTGTGAAGTGCCAGAAACATAGATCTACCACAGAAGTAGGTTTGTCATTAACTTCTTCCTCAGTGCAATATTTTCCTCATTCAACAGTGTTGTTCTTCTTTCCTGTTAAATCTCTTATTTCTTCTGAAGCACAGAAAAAATTTCCAACATTCACAACATACAATTAGTAACACACAATCAAATTAATAGGGAAAGAAAAGAGTTTTCATTTAATTTTGTAGCTGATAAGAACTTTTCTTGCCCAGAACCTTGGCTTCTCTTTTACAATTCTTTTATCTGTAAATTAACTCATTTAAACACTGATGATACAAAAGCCTATCATTTACATAACAAGGAAAAGCAGGTAAATTTCAGCAGTGCCCCACCTACTGTAAAGTATTAATAATATGCTTCAGCAGTCTTAATTACTTTGGTGACCTTCTTAATTTAACAGATTTGACTTTCCCCATTTGTAATTTTGCAGAAATAATTGGATAACTAGGCAATGCATGTACCTAAACAAATTAGGCCTTTTTTAATAAAACTTGATTATTCACAGTTCATTAGACAAAAAACTGCATTTTAATATTAATTGCAGTCACTACTGTAGAATGACATTCAGAATTAAACATCGTGCTCTATTTTTATGTTAAAATTAGTCAGAACAGTGAAGAGCTGTATATAAATGAATACCATCGAAATACATTATAATCGTTAATGTAAATATATTTATATTTATATTTTGACCTCAAATCTTCTCTTTGACCACATTGAGAGATGCTTATTCATTTCAGTAATATGCAATATGTCAGTTTAAGATTTGTTTTCCTTCTAGCCATCTACATTTTTGCAGGAATTTTAACTTGGAATTGCATCACTGAAAATCATAATATCAAACAATATGATGTCCTTAGCTATGAATATCAAGGTCCAAAATTATGTGATTGATTAATGAATTAATACATCAAACATTTCTTAGGAAGCTGGCATTTTTAAATGTATGTCAAATAATGTAGTCCTATTCCCACTGCTACTGAAAAAAAGCATCAATTACTTCAGTAATAGGAATATAAAAATTCCTTTCCTTTGTGCTGTTTTCAAGAACATGTTTTCTATCAGGTATTTTGTTAATTTTCAGTTATCTCACAAGGCTAGTTTTCATGTTGATTACAGGCCTGTTCCCAAGATTTAAACTTGAGTGAGATGATACAAAGTTTGTGTTGTGTCAAAAATGTTAGAGTTAAGAAAGGAAAAATGTGGAGAAACACCTCTCTGACAGGAATATTCTTTTTCACTGTAAATCAGTCTTATCTTACTCAATAGGTAGTTTTTGTGAAAGCTTTGCTCATTGTCTAAAGATACTTTCATATTGGAAATCAGCTGTGTTGTTTTATGGATATTTTGAACATCTTTTAAGCTCTTGAATATCTCAAAACAAAGTGTGAGTAAAATAATCCCATGCATCCAAAGCAGACATTACACATGGAAAATAAATAAATAAATACATAAATAAGCATAGCCTGCCAACTTACTCTTGAGAAATTACCAGGATAATTTCTCCTAACTTAGCTTTTGCATTCATATTCATAAAGGCAAAGGGTCAGTTGCATATATGACTTAACCACAGGACATTTTTATCCTAGATCCAAATCTAATTGAGGCAGCTGAAATGTGAGCATATCTTGCTTGTCCCTGACCTACAATTTCTGTCTGTTCTAAAAGTGAGAATTAGTTTGGTCACCCTGCTGTCAGCCCAGGGCATCTTCTGACAAGAGATTTCTAATACACTGAACAGCACTTTACATTAAGTGGTACTAATTACTGGGGCTGGGTAATCGGTTTGACCAGAAGTTGGAAGCCTAACTGCAGACTATTTGAGCATTCCAGTGGAACTGCTGACATAGTTACTACTGTTTATTTTCATATTTGTGAATTGAGTAAGAATGGAAAATCTTAAAGCCCAAATCTTTCCCGATGTGTATCTGTGTATTTAGCTACAATAAACAGTTCATTTTAGCTTGTATTTGCTAAAAGAAAGTCAGAATTTGAAACCATTTAATAAATAAAGGCTATGAAAACTTGGGGGAAGAAAGCCTCAGGAAGTTTCTGCTCCTCAAAATTCTGTCCTTCCTGAAAGATTGCATCGTTATATGGGAGCAAAGGATATCCTTGCAGGAGTGGCAAGAAGGCAAGTTCACATTTAATTTTTACCTCTATTCTAACTTACCATTTGGCAGTTATGTACATTTGTGCTGTGATTGCTTCTGCATTGATATAACAGTAGTTCCCAACCTCACAGAATGTTATGTCAATAAATTTTTGAATCATCCTGACTCTGAGGATAAAATAAATTATTCTTGACTAATATTAATATTATTGCTACATTAATACTGTTTGCCTTGGAGGGAAGAAAAGAAGTTGGAAAAAAATCCAGAATTCACCTACATTTGTTGTCCCCGAGTCTGAGAGCAACTTCTCCCAGAGTATTTCAAGTTTTCCATTGCTTTTACCCAATTCACATTCTATCTCTTAATTTCCAGGTGCCAATGTACTGCGAAGGAGGTTTCTAAACGATTCCCCTGAAAGAAGACAAGCTATTCATCTTGGGAGGGCATATAGAAGTTTTTTTAGAAATTTATGAATTTGAAGGCATGTAAGAGTACATGTCATTGTCTGTACAGAGTTCAAATTCTTCTGGGGAACTTTTTACAAAAGTTGTGGAAAAAAAACAATCAGTGAGAGAAAGCTCCTTGGAGCTGTTGTAGCCAAAATGCATAGTTATTTAAAAAGGCTTTTGTTATATTCTGGCTTTCCTAACACAGATGGACATTATACAGATAAAGTACCTTTCAGTGTATCATAGTTTTCTTCAATTTCAGGGATGTGTGCTTTCTGCACCTTATCTACTTTACTCTTTCTTCCACTTAACTTTTCCGTTGTGGTTTTATCTCTTTTTTTGGTGTTTCTGTCACTCTATGTAACTTAGATCTCTCAGTTTGATTCTGCCACTGCAACTTTAATTCAAAAGGTTACTTTGCATGGGATTCACTTGATAAAAGCAGATGATTTCAATGTCTCTGCCTGAGACACCCTAAGCTGTCTTTGCAGCTAATAGACTGAAATAAGCACTTCTACATTATTCATTTTATCTCAAGATAACCATTTACAATGGATCAGGTGACTTCCACACTAAAAGAAACAATTTCCAGCTTGGGAAAGAGGAACAGTGGAACCCTGAGCATGCAGCTTAGCTACGTTAATACTGCAGAAGTGAAAAACAAAAAGTCTGTTCTGTGAAAATGAAGGATACACTCTGTCTTTGACTAGGTAGGGCAACCATTAAACGTTTCTAAGTTACTAGTTACATTGTACACATGAATATGAAATTTTATTGAACCTTGGAAAATAACTTTTTTCTTAATAGCATATTTTGTCATCTGAGTTCACTATGCTCACTTATAAAACAAATAAAATTGTCTGACTTATTTTTATTTTCTGTTGTAATAATCGCCCCTTGTTCTGTAATGTAATGTAATTGAAGATGGGGTCTTTTAAATATACATCGTTTTGAAAAAATTTGGAGATCAATTCAGTTTACTGGAAATAGTAGTCTACTATTATTTGAGCTGACCTAGCTTAGCATACCACTTAGCTTCCAGCTGCTACTCTGGAAGGAGAAGGCTATTTCTTTTCACCGTTTAAGTGGTTATTTGGAACAAAACTCAGCTTATCTAAAGGTAGATATCTATAATAGCCCAGGTAATTCTGTTTGCGTTATAGCTACCTAAAGACAGGTGTCAGGATAACACCCTTCTTCTAGATGCATTCAAAATATCTAATGTATCTAAATTAGATCATTGAGGAAAATTAGAAATGTAAATTAGAAATTATGAATTGAAAGATTCCTAGTTTAACTACTACTTCAGTTTCGTGAGCTTTTAAAGTGACACTAATTTCTTTAGTGGTTTTTTTTTTTTCCTGTAAAGTTTCACTAGCATCTGAATTTCTGTGTATAGATAGAGAAGTCTCTTGGCAATACTGATCAGCTGAACTTGTATCCACACAGATTCATAAAATAAAGTAGTCTTTTCCATAGGAATTTGGTAGTTTAAAAACATTCCTAAAAATTAAATCCTTCACAAAATACAGACACATAAAATTTGAGATTATTTTTGTGTCACATGTTAATTGTCCCTGCTTCAAATATTATCAAATTACTATAGCATGTGTCCAGTGCCGTTCCTTCAAACCAAGAGAAATTCAAAATCTTATCTTCCACTTGTAGAAAGGAACAATAATCTAATGAACATTAGATTAAAAGCTTTTTTTAAGAAGGGAGAATGAGAGCAAGTCAATGGGTGGGGGCGGAAGGAGAGAGATGGTTTGTATGCAAATAGAAAAATCATGTACTTCAGTGAACATATGGTACTCAGATGTTATAATAATGCAACAAATGTACAGACCTGGTATTTTCAAATCCAATGCATACAGATCCCAAGATAGCATATAATAACAGTTGATGATCTTTTAGAACTTGAAGGCTAATCTATTCCCTCTCTTTTTTCTCAGGTAAAATAAATACTACTAGATCTCCCTGCCTTATTTTTTCTGAACTGTTTCTACACATCTTCAAAAACAATAATTCGACAGCTTTCCTAACTAGATTTATCTTCTACTTTTAGAGTTAGAAATATCTGAGCTTTTTGGTTTTGTTTTGCTTTGTTTTCTTCTAGTCTGAAACTTTATTTATACAAAGTATGCAGCTTTCTTGTTCTTATTGTGGCCATACAGAGGAGTTTACCACTGTCTCTTCACAGTCAACTGTAGGACTGTAGTAGGATTTTTTAATTATTTCTTTATTCTTCTCTTTTCTGGAATGAGGAAATCAAACAAACAGAAACACCTCGTATATTTCAACTTTTCTATTAGTTAACTTTTTGCGAAGGTCTGACATCCTCGATATTTTTATTCATAATGTCTTTCAATAGAACACTCATATCTATATATCTCAGAAAAAAAATAAAAAGAGAGAAAAAAGCAGATAAAACAATTTTTAAAATACTATTTATTTATGGTACTTCTAAGCACTTCCCCTATATGAAAAGAAATCTGCAGCTGACCTAAATTCTGACAGATGTTTTGCAAGTACTGCAGAAACATACATTTCAGAACTATACATATAATAACATTTTATCTACAGTATAACATTTAAAGTAATTGGCAAATTTTATCACTATGACTCAAGGTGTTAAATAGACCTTTCTAACGATTAAATATCACCTTACTTCTGACAAAATCTAGTCAAGAAGTACTAACATAGTTAACTCACATAGAGAAGGCTAATTAAGAAATTACCGTAGAACAATTTCAGTGTTATTCAACTCTGAGAAACAGAAAAGGTGGGTTGTATCTCCTCATTTAAAAGCTAGGACTTCATTTTAATTTAATTGACTATCTAAAAAGACACAAAGCAGAAGTCAGCCTAAGAAGACAAATTTTTGTCTAATTTTCAGTTAGATGTGAAAGGTTTTATTATTATACCTCCATTATATCTCCATAGGTATCTTAGGCTCAACTCAATTCTTTGAATGCAGAAAATTTATGTCATTTGGGAAGTTCTAGCCCCCTCCTTAGCTACCAAAATACCACTCCAATAGGGATAACTGTCCCATGTCATGTGCTTTATATATATATATATATATATATCACTGTGCTTTGGCTTCTCTACAGTATCTTAAATGTCTATTTGAATTACAGAATTACATCACTAATGACTGGACAGATTGGTGGTAAAACCACTTTTTGGGATATGGAACATCACCTGATCTCCTTTCTTTCTTTAGAATAAAGTGGGAATAATCAAAATACACATATTTAAAGTTCTTTTCTCCCTTTTCTCTTTAAAAACACTACAAAATGTCTATCTTTTACTCATGAAGTATAAAGGTGAATGATTAAGTGATTTATGGTTTTTTTATGGAACAGATTTTCTCAATCAATGTTATTTAGAATTTACTGAATTTAATGAAAAAATCCTTTCATTTTGTATTTCTTGCTTTTCTCTTATTATTCATAGAATGAAAACCCAACACCATTCTGTAATTATTTTAAAATGTATTTGCATGTTGACAGTAACTCTCTGCATTATGCGTTTTATAATGTAAACAGAAATATTGATGGTATGTTTATAAAGGGAAATAGAAAAATAGAATACTTCTGAATAAGAAAGGACACAGTTTTGGGGGCATACCTAAACATATGAACTTCTAGTTCTTTGTACTTACTTAAAAATTCCAGGGTTTTAAAGGTTCAAATACTTCAACTATTTCCCATAATTATGTGTATATATATTCTTATGGTATAGCAAAACAATTAAAATCAAAGGCAGTTCAAACATAAAGTGAGAGAAACAAAGTGATGAATCAGAATTATTTGATAGATTTTAGTAAATATTTTATTCCTTTTTAAGTTAAATATGACAATCACGTTTTCATGTCAAAACCGCATTCGCATTGGACTGGCCACATAAAGAGAAAGGGATATGACCACAACAAAATGCTGACAGACCTGTCAGCACGCCTACATCTGGAAATTGCTGTTCCTTTCTAAGGAACGGAGCACTCTTTAACATACATTGGCACTTGACAGATGTGCTGTGGCCTAAGGATAATGAAAGCTGTTCTTGCTTTCTCACCTGAAAACTTGTTTGTCTGTCTGTTTCAGGTCCAACCACGGAAGCTGGTAAGTGCTTTCCGCAAGGCCACAAATTCTCTCATCTTCAAAGTAGACTCTCAGAGAGTACTCAGTAGCCAAAGCCATATGGTTCAGATCTTACTTCCTTCCTATAAAAGGTCTGCTAAAGGGTAGTACTGAGGGAAATGTTGTAGTAAATACTACAGTTCCACAACTATGTATACAAAATGTGTGCCTGCAAATCTTTCACAAAGCACTGCTAGCTAAATGCGATGCCTGTAGATGATGTCAGCATCTCTACTTAGAAGAATTCCAGAAATTTCTGTGACCATTGCATTTAAAAAAAAAAAAAAGTAAATTATGATTTATGGCACTGAAATGTATGTTGTCAAGGATTTTTAATCTTTGAATGTTCAAGGCAGAATATACAAAATGTTCCTTATTTAATCACAAGTAGGAAATTAAGCTGACATGCTTATGTAAGCACATTTTAAAAATTTTATGCAATACTTAGAGAAGAATAATTATATAACTAATCTAACTTTGTTCCGAAGGAAGCAGACAAGAATTTATTTAACAGTGTTAAGAACAGGCTTGGACTTAAACACATATCACAGGTTCTTTTAAACAAAGATTCACCTTATCTACTCAGAATTTACGATTTCATGAGTACTCAGGCCACCAAAATTATTCATGCAGGAAATAAGCTTCTTAGAGGCACAGTTAACATTGATAGGTTTATCACTGAAAAAAAAAATATTTAAGTAAGTGTGGATAACGTCATATTAGTTTAACTCTGTTAACATAAACTAAAAAATGTTTTTTTGAGCAGAGGTTACAAGGTTAGTATTTATGTAGCAAGTGTGTTTCTTTGTATTAAATAGTAATCAGCAGATATGATAATCAGTTTAATTTCTTTGTACTTTGCTACAGTGGTAGGAAAATGAATGTTATGTAACAGAGTTCCTCAGGCAAAAATTGTCTACTTCAGCATCAACTTTTGAGAAATAGTTGTCACGGTTTAAAGCTGGGCTGGCTGTTAAGCAAACGACAGATGCTCTTTGTTAACCCCCTCCCTCCCCGAAGTGGGGGGGG
>VZSC01010421.1:77481-104007 GCA_013398225.1 Steatornis caripensis | reverse complement strand
AAAAAAAAAAAAAGAAAAAAAGAAGGTTGTGTTACCTAGCCCCCTCAAACAAAAGCATCATTGTACCTGTCTGATTTACGGAGAATAGAACAAATAAACATTGAAGTTTCCTGATCTTATAAGGCAGTTTTATTTAAACAATAAAATTTTGTGTGGCAGTAGAGTGGAATTTCAGTTGAAACATTGAAACACCGTGAAAGGTCTGCATAAGCTGTGAAAGAAAACAGATATTTTTCTTTGAATCCACTTGAGCTTACTGCAAATTAGTATAAACCATCTTTCTCTGAACATCTTAACTCCTCCTTACTTCACTTGAACTGAGGTCCTCTGACTAGACAGAAATTTGCTTTGCTCAGCTCCCAGGGAAAAATTTGTATTTGACAAATCATGTTCTTTGTTATGTTCAGAGTCCACCCTTGAATCCTCATTTTAAACTGAACTGGTCTAGGCAATGTGACTACTTCAGAAAAACTGGTCATGAATTCACTAGTAGGCTTAAACAAACAAACAAACAAACTGGATAAAAACTGGTAAAGACCGTGAGCCCATGAAAGGTGTTCCTGGTTTTCAGGATAAATGAGTATTTCAGACAGATAATCATGACTGCACATTGGGAAGTCAGACAACAGATTGTGCCACAAAATAGACCATCAATCAAGAATACTACCTCATCATCTCTACCAGCATGCAGGCAAGTTTTTACAAACTAACTCACAAACATCAAGTCACGCAAACTGCTAAGCTTGTATCCGGAAGCATATTGTGACTATGATCTTTAACCTGAACGGACTATGTAATTCAGTGTTATAGATCGTATCTGATATGCTGTTAACTTTCTCTAACTCAAAACAGGCAGCCAGTCCTGAATATGTGCTCTTGACATAAACGCTCAGGAAAATTGTTTTACAGAGTTCCAGGTTTCTAGCCAGTTGGACTAATGCATCAGCAACCAAATTTCTTCATTGTCAGAAACAGTTGAAAGGAGTATACAGAGTACTGAACACTTCCCGTGGTCATCACAGAACTAACTAGTCTGTGCACTCATGATTTAATGTCTCCTCAAAAACATCTTTTCTAAGGACACTTTTAATTTAATACCCAATCATATTTTCCAAAAAAAGCAATTTGTACTACAGCTGTTAAGCAGTAATCACTTTACTAATTAGTTTGAGCAATAATAATGTTTACCATTTTGTTATTACTTTAAGACACACTGAGCTTGACACTCTCTTCAACTCCCCTCTGTTACCTCCTTAGAGCAGAACCATGTAGCTACCTGGAGAAGGAAGAGAAGACACTTCCAATGAGGGAACTTTTGATGACAACAGCATCAGCACTTCCCAAGCAGTTGCTGCATTGACAGTTTCCCATCTCTAATGGAAATTCCTATTCTCTTCAACTAAATTGATAAGTGCCTTATGTCAAAGCACACTGATTGCAGAGAGAAAATGTACTGATAGTTTTAACTGCTTTGCTGAATTTAAATAGTATTTATATTTACAAGACAAAGTTATCAATTTAATGTATAACCAAGTCAATTCACATGAACATTTATTATCATTTGGTAAAGCACAATATTCTGGACTATGAAGTGTTGGATGACAGCTGTACAGGAAATATTTCTCTGGCTTACTACATGGGAAAAAAATGAAGGCGTCAGAATTCAAACCTTACAAGATAGTTACTCAACAATAAAATATATTATTCATATGTCAGCTTAGAGGTGGAGTTGTTAGCCCCTAGGAAGATCTCTTTATGGGGAGCCAATGAATGCAAACACTGGCATACACAAACTCTTGTGTACCTATTTGCAGGAAAACATATTTCCCATCTATCTATCTCATTCATTCTTTCCTCACTGTAAGTGACTTCCAGAGGGTGCTAAACTACCATTTTGAAGCCTCAGAACATTCCTGAAGAATCATAAAAAAAATGGAGGCATGGTAAGCTGTGTGGAGACATCACTGGTACAAGCATCTCTGGAAAATATGCAATCATAGAGATGTCATACTGATGCACTTCGGAATCTGTGAATAGGTTCAGTCATTTGTTTCTATCTATAAAAATGGATTCAAATCTGGCTAGGGTTATAAATGAATTTCCAATAAATTAATTTCAGAGGGCATTCATAGAGAAAAACACCATGGAGAGGTGCCCAGGAGTGTTTTGCATAGTTCAGCATGAAATAGATACTAATGAAGGACAAAGGGACATCTGATGGCTTTATAGATATATACATTAATCTTAATACACTGTATAGCTGTCAAAGACAATCTAAGCTACAGAGAACTCTGTCTTTCCAGACACAATTGTAACTGCCTATTTGAATAAAACATGCAAAGATTCACATCATTGATCACATACAAATCAGATAGTGAATAAATGACTTTTTAATCAAATTCCATGTCTGTGAGCATTTCCTGAACAAAACAGCCAGTCACAGCTGCCTTGTCCAAAGCGCATGGAGTTAGTTGTGTTAGTGCTTCATCCCGTGCCTCAGTATAGACTACAGTAGAAGGTTTTCTTCGCTAAAATCTTGTGAATGTCATTTGCAAAAACCACGTTCTTTGTTCTCATGTATTGAGAAATAAGCATTTTAATTGTATATTACATTCAGTTTAATAAGACTAACAGGCTATTTACAGGGTATCTACAATCCCTTAGGTAAACTTCAGAAAAAGTGACATAAATGTTTGCTGCTGACCTCTGACTGTTGGGTTTTTTCATGTTTTAAAGTATGTTTTCTCTTCTGTGCCCTAGGTTGCATGTAAGCAACAGCTAAACAGATATTCTTTGTAGTTTCTCAACAGTACCACTATTTAATTCATTGATTTTTATGTCTCCAGTCTCTTGAATACAAAAAAAAAAGCTACTGCTCGTATAAGGAGTAGCTTTTTTGTGTGTGTGTGTCAGGTAAAACTCAAGCAAGCGTTACTTTTCCCAGATATTTTCAAAATGTAACATTAATCTGCAAGTACCAATATGTCCATTTCAGCATTGCGACGTGTTTTCTACTGTAGGAAACAAAATGCTTATAGATTGAAAATTTCTGACGACTGATATTGGTGAAATCCTGTATAAAATGAATTCTCCTCTTCTCCCTCTTGTAAAACTTCAGCTCATTAATGAATAGCAATGAAGAACTGCAGTTAAATGCAACAGTGGAGCTGTGATCTCAGCTATTAATATTTATCAACAGTGATTACACAATGTTAAGTATTGTTATTACAACATGATTTTGTGTTGTTAGGTCACAGGACAGATTGCAGAAAATCTTTAAAATGTCAAATGAATAAGACTATACAAGAGTCTGATCCTTTTATTTCCTTAGCACAGTAAAATAATATCTAACACATAAAATTAAAAATACGAGTTTTAGAGAAAGATGATGAATGAAAGTACTAGACAATAGGAAGGAAATCACTGAAATAATCCCACAGTATTGTTGCAATAGCTGTATGAGCTGTGTTAATTAACTCACTTGAACAATAAGATGTAAATGACATTCATACATTTTAATTTATCCAAATTACTTATTAAATACTCTCTCCAGAGTCCCAAAATTCAACTCAATGTTTTCAAGTTTCCCTTGCTCTGGCTAAACCCCAGCTTTGATTTTTCTTAGTCCTCAGTATCTCTCCCTCAAAACCTTAATCATGTGCACTGTTTCTGAATTAGGACTTTTCAAATCAGGTATCTAGCCCATGATCAAAACCATTTACTTGCCCTATCAGACATGTATTCAGTACTCCCAAATAACAATTATATCCTTTCACAATGTCACAGTGTAAAGCTGGGCTGGCTATTAAGCTGAAGACAGATGCTCTTTGTTAACACCCTCCCTCCTCAAAAAGGGGGAAAGAGAAAAGGGAAAGAGACTTACTCATTGGAAAAGCTAAAACAGCTTTAGTCTAGCTACAATAATAATGTATTATAATAACAGGAATAATAATTATATATATACACAAATATACACTAAACCAATATCAAGCTTCCCCTCCCTGATGACAAATACGTCACCCAGATGCTGTGGGGCATGCCCCAGGAAATTCCTGGACTGTACTCAGCAACAGGTGGGAACTTGATTCAGGAATGAAAGGATTGGGATTGAAGGCAGAAGAATCAGATTCCTCCTTGGATGCTCAAGCAAGGAGCTGGGCAGAGCAGTATCCCACAAGAACCCCAGGGCAACCCCCCAACAACCTCATACTGGGCTGAAATAGGCTCCTGGACCACAGGTATGGGTGGAAGAACCAGGTGAGGCTGCTTAGGGCCATTAAAGCCCATCAGTGCCCTCAGGCCCCTGGCCATAAAAGCAGAGAGAGTGACCCTTGTGATTCTTCAGCTTTATGCTAAGCACAATGTGTATGGGATGGAATACTGCATTTGGTTAAACCAGGACACACAAGTACCCCACTATCCCTCTCACAGATGCTTGAGTTTATAAGCATATTTAAGGAACCCAAGAAACTTGAAAATTAAGATGAAGGCTTGGTAAAAAAATCATTCTTTATAATGGTCTAAATGAAATAAGCATATGTATTAAATAAGTAATATCCATATGTAATTCTCTTCCTAATCTTTTCTCAGTGTTCTTTCTGATTTTCACATGTCCTTTTTTTTGAACCTGTTACAGCTTTAATTTTCATTGCAGAGAAAGGACTGCTTTAAACAGTTCTGGTGTTTTTCCAGTATCCACTCTTCTTTCTTATTTGACTTTTTATCAGTTACAAATCCTGGTTCAAGTTCATCTTCTCTTGAGAAGATTCTTTGTTCTATCAAATCTGTTTCCCACAGGTGGTAACAAGCTCTTTGTCTATTGTTTTCTCATTTTGAATAAAAGGTCACTAGTATTTAATGACCCTCTACTTTTGCACTTTGACTAGTGACACAGTTTCATGTACTGTTCATTGATGACTTGCTTCTGTAAAGGCAGGTCCCATGATCCCCCCCACTGTTTTTTTATTCTGCTCTCATGCTGATATACTAGCACAGACAGTTATGTTGTCACCCAGTGAACCGAGTCAGGGAGCAGATCTAGCTAATGAAAACCAAAATATATCGATCATCTGAAGCCAGAGCATGAACTACGCCCTTCAACAGACTCCACAAATGCTGTTGGTCTACAACAGTAACGTAGAGGACGTGCTAGAGAAAAGAATTGTGGTTTGTTTGTTTCTGATGATGTAGTCTTAAATACTTGTCAGTTTATAGTTTAGCTATTCTGCATTTTAGTTTATTGTGGAGGCTGCTAAAAGAAAAAAAATAATGACATAAAGGGCTGTAAAACCAAATTATCTTCAGGAGCAAAAGAGGAGTTATTGATTTATATTAATATTCACATACAGATATACTCTAATCTATCAGATTATTTTGTATCTTTTTGTGACTGCAGAACTGTAATTTTAATAAGAAGGTAATTTCTGTGGCTAAAAATCCCAAGTAATTTAAAAGTAATCAATTTACCTCAGAAAAAAAAAATATTTTTTTTTTAATTACGATGATTTGAGGACTTGATAAAGAAATGTTTTAAGGGTTATTAATTTGATTTGCACCAACATGCATTTTATGGTTTCTTGAAAGAGAGGGAAAGTGCGCATTAAGATTCTGGTTAGTGTTGTGCTTCTCTGAGTTCAGAAGCACCAATAGAAAAAGCAAGACACACAGAAAGACAGACTTTTTCTTTTTATATATACAAACAACTTGCAAATGGTAGCATATTAAGAAGAGAATAATTTGGTATTTTGTTTGGACTGGAAGACCACTGTCAGTGATCACAGAGTAGTATTCACCCATATTCAATTAGTTCATTGCACAAGATGGATAAGAAAAGCAGTGTTTCCTGGAAATGGTAGTAAATGTACTCCCAGAGCATGTAATATACAATCAAATCAGTGCAGACACTTATTTTACCTTAATAATTTTTTTGCCATTAAGCAAAGGGGAAAACCAAGAAAAGCACTAAATTTCCATCAACCCCCCCCCAAACTTTGTACTCCAGATTAATTTTGTTCTTCATTAAAGAAATTACATACTTCTTCGAGGTAAAGAAATACCAAGGACATGAAACACAGTTAGAGAAGTTACAAAACTCTGAACTTTTGAAATCTGCACTTGTGGTAATACAGGTATGGGTTGCAAGCACAAGGGAATTTTGGCTCTGGGACAATATAAAATATCAATTATTGTGAAGTACTTCCAGGCAGTGGTTCTGATAACCCAATAAGACTTACTAGTAAGGGTTAAACATCTAACATGCCTCTGGAAAAGTCCGTTTTACAAAGACAGATTCTAAGAATTCAGTGATTTGAAATGAGAAGATTTTTTATATGTGTTTACAAAAGCCAAAGATCAGATTGAAAACATATGTGTGAATGTCAAATGTACAACTGCAACATTTTTTGAATATGTGTGTAGGAGACATCTACCTTTATGGTCCCAGCCACACGCATCAGAAGATTTAGGAATCTAGAAGTTTCAATACTTTGGCGGAAAATAATTTAGAAATAAATTACACTAAGTAAAATAAAAGCATTAAAAAACACTCATTATGTGAGTTATTAATCAAAAAATAAATAAATGTTGACAGCTAGAAAATTTGTCCATATTGTCAAAAATGGCTTCAAAAAGCGGTTTATAGGTGATTTTATAACCTATTTCTAATGCCAAGGTCATTACAGTTAGGAAAATATCTCTAAATAATCAGAATGTAACAATAACTACCTGTATAAGTTCAACAAATAATGATAGTGAGAAATGATAGTTAATACCCTGTACCCCATAGCTAGCACTTCATTCATTAATATATTTTTAAATAGAGAGATAAATCATAAAATAACTTTGTCAAGATGTCTGTTCATTTACTTCTTTCTACTCCTTTCTGCTCCAGTTTCTTTTGCCCTTCTCCTTCTTGACTCCACTTATTGGCTTTCAACACTGAAGCTTACTCGCTGTGCCAGTAGTACTAAATAACATCTATTAACATCAGGCAATTCAAGGACATAGACTGACTAAGGCTGAAAGAAATCGACAAATGACATCATATCGCCTATGTAAGCAGAAAATACCACAACAAAAAAAAAGCCTTAAAATAAAAGGTAACAATTGGCTTTTAAAATTTGCTATGCAGCAGATTCATTTGAGATGGAGAATTAAACTGTGATCAGTACACAACACTAGAGCAAGAGTAGTATTAATTAAAGAGGGTAATTTGTCCCTTATTCTGTTATTATGGTTCTGGTTACTGACAGCAAAGCAAGAGGTTTTTACCAAATACAGCTACACGTCCCTTAAGAATGCTTGTCAGTTCTACAATTGCTGTCATGATTACTAACTAATCTCAACTCTACCAGTTAGTGTAGGCACAGCTGCAATCTGAACAGGATAACTGGAACTGGGGAAAAATAGGTGTGCTGCCACATTGCCTCAACTTTATCACATAAAGGGGAAACATACATCACCATCTGGTTGTAATGATTGGGCCAAAAAATGCATTTCACCTCTTCACCAATCCTCTCTCTCTCTTGATTTGGTATTGACCTTGGAAAAGTTGCTTTAATGTCTTTGTGACTCCATTTCCTTGTCAGTAGAAGAGGAACTATAACTTCTCCAGTATGTTCTTCTGATAGTGTGAAGTTAACTTAATACAAGTGAAGCAAAAATATATTTGTCAGCAGTTACATGCCTCTCATCACCATGATGCAAGAAATCTGTTCAATACTGAAGTTAAACTTGAAGCTGACATTACTCTGCACATACTAAAAATACCGGCAGAGATAAGGTGCAGGCAAATGATGATGTATAATACCCTTGCCACCTTGGAAGGCTGCTGTGATCAATACGGATTGAAGGTTACATGTATTGGAAACTTGGTTGGGTTGCAAGATTTATTCTACATTTACTTCTTGATAGGTGTCTGAGATGAAAAACATTACAGAAGTCCCAGGTATTACATCAAATACTGAGTATCTGTATCTTAGCGTTTTGCATCTGAAAAATAGCTTGTGCAAAGACATTGAGGTTTTTTTGTTCCTTTCTATAAATTCCAAAGTTCAACTCCTAACCTGTTGTAAATGAATTTACTTTACTTAACATCAAGAAAGTATGAAATACATCAAAGATTTTGGATGCTGACATCAGCATCAACAAATTTCTGGGTTATTACTTTTGAGATTCGAAATACGTAAGAATCTGGAAAGACATGGGTGAAGGTGAAGTTTAAATCTATCTCTAATTTATAAAGACCACAGCCAGTTTTAAAAGTCACTTTTGTACAAACACTGTAAAATGCTAGAGAAGTGTTCTTTCGTTGTTTTTCTGATGGTGTTTCTGCAATATTATTAGGGATAAATAATATTTCCTCTGTGCAAAAATAGAAAAAAACTAAAATGATCACAATCAAACAATACTTGTCCACCTTTGCTTTTCATAGATACTCTTCAGAGAGTTCATAAATCATAGCAGAATTCTACATTTGGCAGCTAAAACTTTTTGGACACTGGTCATGTATATCAGTGAATAAAAATGGCATACATCTGGTTCTGAGCTCAATATCCTTCTGTAATCTTTAATGTATTATTTCAGAAGAGAGAAAGAAAGATAGAAAGAGAGGAAGGAAGGAAGGGAGGAAGGAACGAAGGAAGGAAGGAAGGAAGGAACTGTAATCTTTCAGAAGAAATTCTACTCTTTTATTTTGAGATATACTGTGGAAAAAATCTTTTTGCAGGTAATAAGGCTCAGTATAAAAGCTTTTAATGCTGAGC
The DNA here is from genome assembly GCA_013398225.1 of Steatornis caripensis. Classification (NCBI taxonomy): domain Eukaryota; kingdom Metazoa; phylum Chordata; class Aves; order Caprimulgiformes; family Steatornithidae; genus Steatornis; species Steatornis caripensis. The sequence continues at coordinate 95,245 of VZSC01010421.1, read as the reverse complement.
CTTTTAACATTACTACTCTAAATAATGTACACAGTTGTTGAATAAGATTTTTCAGCATTAAGGGCATCTCAGACTATCCTTGCTATTGTGGGAACGCTGGTATGGGGCTTTAGTCTTCTGTTTTCTTTTTTGTCTCTTCCACATTTTGTCTCTTTGTTTAAAAAGAAATGAGAAAAAAAGTTGTTTAGAAAAGGGAGAAAAAAATCATTAATTCAACAGTATTCACTCGTTTCTGTCCCTTTGTACATATACATGTAATATAAGCTTCTTCTATTCAACTTCCCTTTAGGTCAATAAACAGCATCTGTGAGTCCACAGTACATATTGCCTGGTGCCAGGCTTCATATTTTGCACAGGCATTGGACTTTTATGGGAACTGAATGTTAAACTACATTAAACTATTAATGGTCCTGAAAACAGGAATACTTGAGACTCTATAATTTTATGTCAAGATATATTGGTTACATTCCCTTGTTTAACTTTATATCACAATAAATTAACATGCATATGTATGAAGCTCTAGCTGGTGACCTCTTCAAGTTAATAAAGCTTGATATTTTAATAGGATAAACAAATGTTTTATTTGTACAGAGTTGAGTATTTTACCAATGATCAAATGTGAGTTTGTTAAATGTTTGTTCTTTATATACTAGAGGTAGAACTTGTGTTTGCTAGATGACATATTATTCTGCTGATTCATTGCATGTGTGTTATAATTTAAAGGTCAGGGCTATCTATTAAACTTATCAACATGGTGCAAGATACTTTTAATCAAAAAATGTTTCTGCATGAGCTTCATTAGTTCTATGGCATGAATGCTAAAACAATAGTGAGACAAGTTAATCCTCCTAGTTGAAAGATTGGAGCCCATAACTCTTACCACTGCAGACATTCAATAGAGCGGAGTCACAGGTAATTCACAAAGAAAGTAGGTAAGTAAATTTTCAATTGAACTTATTTTTTATTTCCAACTAAATAATATTATTAGGAAAAATAATTTAAGACTTTGTTCCTGGAATGTGGATTATAATCCTAGTTTTTTACTGGGACACATAGTTGATCGAAGTAACACAATTCAGACACGAGTCAGCATTCAGCTCAGTTTTGCGAGGTGATTTAACTAACATTTAGGCTGAACTAATAGAGCAATCATATACTGAACATCTAAGTCTAACAGTAGTGAATTCATGGAAAATGGATTGGTTATGTATTACTGTGATTCTCTCAAGGATGCTATGTTTTTATTTCTTATAAAGAATGAAGAACATCTAAATAATTAGACCTAATGGGCAATAATAGTCTAGGATATATGACAGTATGTAGCAGCTACGCAATTTAGCTATGTAAAAGAGAAGACTAGATATCAGTTTCATTTATACTGTAATGTTAATCTGTTGTGTAGTATTGCTATTTATTGTGATTCTGTTAAATCTCTAAATCAATGTTAAAAGTGTGAAGAGGTTCCTATGACTTTTTTTTTTTTAATGGAGATTTCAGAATATGGAATTGGACCTCCGAGCAGCATGCAAGTGACAAAAATATATTGACAATTGAAAGTCCACTGGCAACATTTATTTGTGGATGTCCTTTAAAAAAATGTTCTGCCTTCAGGCACACACATGCTATTTACACTAATCCTCTTAAGTTTGCCTTACGGCTCCTATATGCTGCTGCTCACACCAATATCAACTTCTGTCTTTGGGCCTCATTTCTCTGTTTTGGATTTTTTTTTTTTTAACTTCTGATAACATCTGCTAATGTAGCAATCTTTTCCTATAAAGTTTACAAGGAGTGTGCAGCTGATTTCAGAACTCTCAAGATTGGCTTTATGCAGTACAGCCTGAGAGTGAGAGGAAGGCATCCCAAAGCAGTTTTGCAAATGAGTTGCTTGGAGGTGCAGTGCAGACTATATAGGGGCTAGAATATCCAATCAAAAGAGATTAAGGGACTAAAAGACCATTTAGGCAAGAATAGATCTTTTTTGCTATTGGTATAGCTAATATCTACTATCTTATGTTAATGTTATCAATAAGTGTTTTTAAGAAAATAACTTATTCAAAGCTGTATATTAAACAAGAAAAAAAAGTTTTTCATTGACACTACTTTTATTTCAATGGAGTGTGGTTTTCCCCATTTTGGTTGCTTGTACAAAGACTAATCAGAGTTAATTGGAAATATATATCCAGATAATATTGTTTAAAAATCTTATAAGAAATACAGACTTGGTCTCAAAAATTCTGTAGACACAAAACTAATCATGGTCATTTAATTACTAGTTAATAAGAAAATATTTTTATGTTTTCTTTGGAATAATTAAAAAATAATGTCATTTTTAGAAGGAAAAAAAGTATGAACTTGCAATTCCTGTTGTATGCTGTATCAAGCCTCCTAACCACGCAATTTTCCTGGTTATTTTCTATAGCTGATATTGCAAAATATATTAATAACTAACTTATATCTCATGGCACAAATAAAACCAAAACATGTAACTTCAGAGAAAGGTTCTTAAGACATCTAAATTAACTCTTATTATCCCAAAGTGGTGACAATGCTTTTCTAGATAAACAAGTGAAGAATATCACAAACAGTGTCTACTCCATGGACATATCACACTAGAGCATAATAGCCTTGAAAGGAAAAGATCTGGAGAAGAAAAGTAAATAGGGTTACATTTCAGAAAATAAATTTCTTCAAATCTGAAATAAAAATCTTAGTTGAATCTTATTTCTTGAGATTCTATGCACATCTAAATCATGCTACTAATCTATACTTTCTTGCACTTTGATGTGGTAAGACAATTGAAATATTAGTAAAATTCTAACATGACATTTTCAACTGCAAATCAGTAGGACACTCAGGCTAGTAGGCTTTGGGCAAGAATTTTTTCAAACCATAAATTTTTTTTCTAGAGGAAAAATGTTGTTCCATCAGGAAAGATATTCTTTACAGCCTCATGTGTTCTTTCCTTAGTTTTGGTATTTTGATCTCTGAATTACTTATTTAAGACAGTCTGAGCTAGACCTAGCAAAAGTTAGAGGTGCCTAGGCATGACATGCTGCAGTTTAGGCACTGTCAAGTCCCAGTTAGGAATAGAGAAATTTGATTAACGTGTCTAAGTTCCCCAAACCATACAGTAGAAATGCTGAAAACCTCAGAAAGGTATCTCAATATGTAGACACCAACTAAAGTCACATTCAGTGTGCAACACCATGCTTCTTCACTGACTTCCATAGTCAATAGGTTAGAAACATTATGTCCCCTCCTTGTGTGTCCTTTTTTTTTTTTTTGACACTTTTTTTGTCTTATTATTTCTGGTCTGTCAAGATTAAGTAACTAAATATTCACAGCATTACATTCAACCTGAGTAGTAGTTTCCTGGTAAAAACATTCCTAGGATGGCAGAAGTTAAAGATTTTCATTCCTTTCATTTGGAAAGGGTATTGAACCCAGGAATCTTTGACAAGGACTCAAACAGAGAGATGTTCTTAGAGCATGACTAATACACACTGACAGGATCCAAATTTTTCAAACTATCACTTAAAAGTAAGTGCCATAACCGTCAGGCTATAAGTTATTCTTGTCTTTTGGAGTACTCTTCATTTCTCCTATGTCACTATGCAGGAAAGAATTCAAGATTTATGAGGTTAGAAATAATACTGAGCAGTGAGTTTAGCTAAATATCTTTACAGCTGGAATATCTACTTCAAAGAAGGGAACTCCGGATTTACTCGGGTTTTGTTCAGCCAGTTGACAGAGAAACATGATTTATTTGATCATAAACACTTTTTTTTTAGAAAACTATATTTCATATCAACCAATTTGGACAGAGATGTGAGGGTTCTAAGTTTATTCTTTCAAGCTCACAAAGCTTCACAGGCTAAAAAGGGAGGCTCTTGCAACTGGGAAAAACACTCATGTAAGTTCAGTTTACTAAGCACTAGAGAATGAATTTAGGAGAGAGAACTTTTAAACCAGAAGTGGCTGAATTTCTGAGGATCCACATTTCTTTGTTTTCATGTGTCCTGACCTATACTAAGATTTTGAGATTTCACCCCCCCAGCTTCTCAGATGCATTCTGTGCAGCTAATACATCTTTCCAGACTACAAATGGCCCAGAATGTGAATGGAATGTGAACGGCTGACCTTGATTAATTGCTAAATTCCCACCCAGGTACTCAGTCACTCCCTTTCCTCAACCAGGTAATAATTTACAATTAATTCAAGGAAATAATTAGTGGTTTTATTTGAATATTCAGCTGTTTGCAAAATTGTTCATGAGCGTTATGCCTCATGGGTGTTCAGAGTGCAACAATGCCTTACAAAGCTAGTTTACTTTTGTTAAAATAAAAAGAATAATTGACAGAAATCTCTAAAAATTATCACTTTTTTTTAGTGTTTAAAATGTATGGAGGTGATTCTAACTGTTTATTAACCAGGAAAAATTTATTGAAACCACATTTGTGCTTTTTCCAGTTTTTTCATCACTCAGAAGCCATTTACTAGTTAAATAAATTAAAATGGTGCCTGCCCAAGAAATGGTAGTCTTTGGAGGGACTTTCCTTTCTGATCTGAGCCTCTCCTTTAATGATATTTTCTTCACTGCTCTGAGTTTTAAATGTAGGCATCTGACTTAGACAAAACAATTTAATCACTTCGTCCATATATTTCTTTTTTTGTCTGTCTTTTAAAGTTTCTGTTAGAGAGGCATTTCCACTCTATTGTTCAAAATAAAATGCCACGCTTCTTAATGTATCTACCTTTCAAGAAGTCATTTAAAAAGAAGAGGTGAAATGGAGTTGTGGAACTTTTAAAATTAACTTAGATTAAAAACCCATAGAAAACCTGAGATACATGAATACCTATGTTGATTCTATTTCTTAACTCTGTTACCATTGCCATGTATTGATGCGTGGTTGCATAACTCTCTTAACACTGACTCTTTGGTGCTTTGCCTCAGATATTCTTCTTCAGAGATAGACAGTAGAGTGACCACAATCAATAAAGTCTCTCTCAGTATTAACTTAATGTAAAATTCTTGTAAGGTTGATTGTACAACAGTGCTTGCAACATATCTTCCTTGGTTCACTGGGGAGCTATGAAGTGATCTGGGAGAAATGATGGTGCAGAGCTGGGTGAGAATTGGTAATTTTTCTTTTCAGAAGAATGTCATAGGTTTGAAAAACTGTCTCTCTGGTCTGAAGAGGAGTTCCGATGAGGGAAAAAGATCATCAAAACTCTGAGATGCTATTGACCTATGTGCTTCAGAGCAGAAACAAGAACCTTACAGACATGCAAAGCACAGTGGTGCTTGGTGTTCCAGGCATCTTAGTTGTTATACTTTGTGTTTCAGAACTCTATAACATATCTTTTCTTTTTTTTTTTTTCTTTTCCAATAAGGAATGAAAACAAGTCTTAACATACTCTGTGAGATTAATTTCCTCTTTCTAGGAAGCCATAGTTATTAATCCCTAGCCTATGCCCTAAAAACTTGAATGACTGTGATAACAATATTTTGATCAAAATGCAGATCTTTTGGATGTGGTTGAGTAGCATTCAAATTGGTAGCAGTATTAGAGAAATCCTATATTAAAAGTCAACAAACTATAGCTCTTTCAAAATTTGTTCTACATGCATAATCCATTTCAAATCCCAGTTTAGGAAGAGAGAGGCAACATGTGAAAAAACAATGTATATTTCTTCTTTGGGATATTTTTTAAGGGACCTGACTTCTTCCCTCTTTCTCTCAGCCCTCCCTGTTATATGTGCTATTATTCAGCAACTGGCATGTTAAATCGAAGGGGTTAAAGAGTAAACAGGTAGCTATTAAAAAAAGTATACATTTTATTGTCATTTTAATATTAAGTCAATTATATGAAATGATTCAGTATGCATATGAAACATCTGGGTGAAAGTGGAATCTGCTAAAACCATATTCATGTGTGTCATTACGTAGCACACTGAACACTGATGTATGTACTTCGGAAAAAAATCTTACCTTGATCCTTCTTAACTTATCAAATGATTGCATAAAACATATAATTTTAAGTTTTGTAGTATTGAAAATTGGATTACATGAAATGAACATCAATTTATAAAGGCTAAGGATTAGCTCTTTAACATCTCAATGAGTTTAAAACCATACTGCATTGATAACAGCCTTTTAGAGGAAAAGAAAAGTGTTCCTCTGCCACTAAGAAGGCTATTGACACCATTTTGGGAGGTGGAATAACTTTTTAACTATACTGAAAATATTTGTGATTCTGTGGTGGATTGACCTTGATTGGCCACCAGGTGCCCACCAACCTACTCTATCACTCCTCCTCCTCGACAGAACAGGGAGAGAAAATACAGTGGAAAAGATCACGGATTGAGATGATGATAGGAAGATCACTCAGTGATTACTATAATGGGCAAAACAGATTTGACTCAATTTAATTTATTTCCGGTTAATAAGAACAAATCAAAAACCACCGTCCCCCAACAACTCTCTTATTTCCACGTTCAAATTCTCTCCTGACTCTTTTACTGCCACTCTGCTAAGTGGCTCAGGGAGATGGGGAATGGAGGTTGTGGTCATTTCATAAGGCTTTATATCCACTGCTCATTTCTCCTCATACTCTTCCTCTGCTCCAGTGTGGCATCCCTCTGGTCAGATACAGTCCTTCATGAGCTTCTCCAACATGAGTCCTTCCTACAGAGTGCAGTCCTTCAGGAACAGACTGCCCCACTGTAAGTCCCTTGTGGGTTACAGGTCACAGAATCACATAATGGTAGGGGTTGGAAGAGACCTGCTAGAAAACCTACTCTAGCATGGACTCCTTTCCAAGGACCTCAGCTCCTGACAGGAAGTTGCTTCTGTATGGGGTCTCAATGATCTGCAGCCTCTTTCAGAGCGCATCCACCTGGTCCACTGTAGGATTCTCCATGGGCCACAGGAGGACAACCTGTGTCACCATGGTCTTCTCCATGGGCTACAGAAGAATCTCTACTCCAGTGCTGTAGCATCTCCTCCCTCTTCATCTTCTCTGATATTGCTGCTTGCATGGTTTCTTCTTTCACATTTTCACAATCCTCTTTCAAAGCTATCGCACAGCATTTTTTTACCCTCTCTTTAAAATGCTATCACAAAGGTACCATGAGCACCACTGATTGGCTTGGCTTTGGCCAGTGGTGGGTCTGACTTTGAGCAAGCTGGAACTGACTATGTCTGACATGTGGCAGCTCCTAGTGACTTCTCACAGGAGTAGCCCCTTCTGCCTCCTTGCTACCAAAACTTTGCCACGTAAACCCAGTATAGATTCTAAAGGCTTACATATTACAATTGGTATTCTTGTGCAATACCTAAGACCTTCAGAGAGAGCTTCTTAGAACACAGTCAATCCACTGTAAAATCCTGCTCATTTTCATAGAGGTATGACCCATTATTTGCTTTCTTGTTCACATACCAGTAAAACATAATGAACTTCTGTTCCTTTAAATACTTACATGACTTTTCAGCAATGTCTCATAAATCTATCTAATAACTGTTCTACAAGAGTTCTCATGGAAGAAATACTGTAATGGGTATCTGGTTTCCAAGAAAAAAAATACTGAAAACCATAGACAACAAGAACATCAATTCACATATTACTTCTGACACATTCTACTTTTGATGATATACTTGGTTGGCTTGGATTGAATTTAATTTTCAAGGCCAATCTTCAGGAAAGGCAGCTATATTTAAGGGAAAAATAGCAGTATCAAAATAATTTGTTGCAAATTTTTCCTCTTTTTCAAATTCTCTTGCAAATCACAGCAAGATGAATATTCAGTTTCAGATCCAATAAGCTATTCATTTTGGCTTAGCTCTAGAAAAGAAATGAATTAAAGTGCTTCTCATCCAGCTGAAAGCAATACACACAAGATGAACTTCAAAAGTCTTCTGTTTCCCAGGTATTAAAGACTGTAGGAGGATGCTAGAAATGTATGGCTTATTTCATACTGAAACTGCGTCCTGGGTAACCCCCCTCTGGTGGTCCAGCGCTAGTGGGAATTCAAGAGTAAGAGCTCTGCTTCCCTTTACTTACCAACAAAAATGTTGTATTCTGAAGCACTTAATTTAGAAATTAAAACATTTAAAAGCTATGGAATCAAAGCAAGCAAGCAAACAAACAAAAAATACCCCAGGTGAGTTAACAGAAAGAGTCAAAACCTGAAGATAACACTCTCATCTCTGTTTCTAGAAGAGAATGTGTGAAAAGACACCAATGATTCTTCATGTCTAAATTTATATTTGATTTAACTGGAACAAGATAATTAAGAAAAAAAAAGATGTCTGAACTGTTGGATGAGAAAGACAAAAAAAGGCTGGAAAATAAATCTTTGTTCTTCCCACTGCATTTGTATTGTTTGAGAGTATTACTTCCGCCTCTTTGTATATAAATTTCCTCTTTCTCTTCTGGTCTGTTTTTCTGCTGCAGATTCCCTGATTACTGTCTTGCTTCACCCATCTGCCCCTACCTTCTGGCCCAAAAAGTCCTCATCACATCAGATTCAATTGTTTCTGTTGAAACAGCAATCTCCTTGTTCTTCCTTGTTTCCTGAGGATTGAACCTGATAAAGTGTGCTGTAGCAAATACTATACATAACGACAGTCGCCCCCTCTGTTCCTCAGTGACAGTCTGTGTAACTGAAGACTATATACCTGGTCTATACAACAGCTATGAACCGACTGCATATTTTTACTATTTGTCAGATATTAGGATTTATGTATTTTGAAACATAATTTTTTTTCTTCATCCTTGATTTTAACCATATTATCTAGCAGCTTCAATAGAAATGACAATGTGTTAAGGCTTCTCTTTTCTGACCTTGAAACAGAAACAATTTGAAGTTTTGCAGCATTATCGAAATCAAGTGTTCTATTTTTTACATTTTCTTTTGAGATCCTTCATTTCAGTAATATTCCCCACTAATTTACAGTATTGTGAGTGACTTTTTCTGGTCATAGCTGATCACTGAAGAAGCTTTCTCTTTTGACCCTTATAACACTAGCTCTCAAATTGATTTATGAAGCTTTAGTGGATGTATATCTTGTTATCCTTTGACCTCTTTGTGGAAATTGGTAGGAGTGCCAGGCTTGGTGTACAAATGCTGCTGTGACCTAGTTATAAGGATCAGTACAACTTTAGTAAGACATACCTTAGGGACTTTTTTTGAAACTACCTTTAACTTACAAGGTTATAGTAAAATGCAAATAAAGTGTATATATTTACAGCATCTGATAAAGACAGAATAGTTAGAGATGCTTAGAAAAGACAAGTGAAGGAAAATCAATTCTTAATTTACACTAACACGAAATATAAGAGATGTTTGTCTGCTCAGTACCTCACATTTCAAGCTGCATTTGTCAAGCAGAATCACGTCTTTACAAATCCTCCTGGCTTTAACTGACAGTTTTGTTCTTAGAGTGTTCTCAGTATCACATTCGTATTAAAATCTTTCCCTCCATCCTTTTTATCCAGCTGCTCCAGTCCAACCTACAGTCTGTTATGGTATTTCCACACAAGATGGCAGCTGTGAAAACTCCTTAAGAGAGAGGAAAAAAAAAAATCCCTGTTGAATTGAAAATGTTCCAGAAATTATGTATTTATTTTTCAAAAGGGAAAAAAAATTATATCATACCATTTTACAAAAGTGAGAGTCCATTGATTTTTCCTGGAGCAATTGGAGAAAGCATTTACACCAAGAGGCAATCTCAGGTATAAGCCCTAGATTGGAAACTGGGCTCTTCCCCTGCAAAAATACCCTTCATCACTGATATTTATACCATCTGATTGGCTGTCTATGGCAAATCCTCTTCTCACATGTTTTCTGATTTACTACTGTGTGAAAGATTCAGTAGTGAACTTAGGACCTTGACTCAGTGACAAAGACTTGTTTGGAAGTAAATAGTTTTGCAGGTTTATCCTCATGATAACATAAATCCCAGTCCACAAAGTCATGGTGTAGATGTGATAAGTTAATGTATTTTCTCCTCCATTCAGTAAAGCAGAATTTTTACAGGCCAGTGACTTGATATTTTCAGGTTTTTAGCCAGGATAAAGATACCCACAACCAGATGTGATGATGTGTTCTAGTAATAAATGTCCCAAAAACATATTATTCTTTTTCTTTTCTGTAGAATATTTTTGTTGGGTTTTGAAATGCTTTGGTTTGTGAGTCTTTTTGGGTTTGTCTTTTCTTTTTTTTCTTTTTTTTTCTTAAAAAACCCCAAGCTATTGAAGAAACCTTTTGCTTTAACCCCAGGGAGAAGTAACAAATACTTTAAAAACAAAGATAAACCCCTCTCAAAAACTAGAACAAAAACTCAGACAACCTCACACAAAGACAAAAATACCCCCATGAACAGCTGCCTGGACAAGGTACCATAGATCGTTGCCGATTTCTCACATTTGTAGAAAAAGGTCTTTGAGCAAAAGCCTCTATTTTTTCAGTGTGTGTTTTCACAGTTCCTATAACAAGGGATGCTGGTCTTCATGAGAATTATAAGCACTAGAAGAATAACATGTTGAAATGAACTGCAGGGGACAAGAAGGGAATCCATAAAATACAGTTTACATATTTCCCTCTGTACAGAGCTTACTCAGTACTTTTCTCTTTAGCATCTGTAACATAAAACTTAAAGGATCAGAAGCTTGTATCTTTCTGACCAGAATGAGACAAGTTCTCTTCTAAAATACAAATAATTAAAAAATAGGTGGATGATCAACACCTTTTATAGTTCATAATTTTGAAATTCTGCCTATAGGTTATAGATTTTGTAGGCTTTTAAAGAGTCTGGTACATAAACAATCTCTTTGAATCAATAAACCAAATCATGATTTTATCCACATAGGAAATGACTACACTGACATCAGATGTGATATATCATTTTAACACAGAAAATCATCACCTCCCTAGGAATGTGATAGAATTACACCAAATTTATTCCAAGGACCTTATTCAGAATTATTTCTCAGAAGGACATAATAGGTTTATCTTACTTTATGTTTTCATAATCAAGTGTAACAAGTTGCCGACAAAGCTTGTAAACCTTGAGTATCCTGACAGCCTTTGTTCACCAGTTCATACACCTCTTTTCCTGCAGAAAAATAAATAATAATAAAAAAGAATATTTGATGTATAATGTGATATGGAATATGAGAAGAAACATATAAAAATAAACTGGAATTAACACTACTGAAAACAGATTTTCTGAACAATTTCCATTTCTGAAAAGTGCAAGACTACATTATCTTTTTTTAAAAAATATAGTCTTTTTGACAGAAATAAGTTATGCTCAAAGAAATTCAACAAAAGGCAATATGAAAAATAATGAGGATTTTGGATTTTGGATTTTATTTCCGTAATACAAATCAAGAGATAAATTGTTGATACCATGATACGTAACACTTTCTTTGTATGAATAAAGCTAAGACTAGGGAATACTCTATTGAAAGCTATCATTTTAAGGACACATACTGATAAGAAATCTGGAGAAAGAAACCAAGAAATTGTAATAAATAGATCACTTCTAAAAAACCCCCTTGGTTATTAAAAAGGAGAATAAGATTAGAGTAATCGATAAGACCACTTAAATGCAAATGCAACAGAAAACTTTAGAAAAGGTATTTGACCCTTAACCTGAATGACTATGCATAACAGTTCATTGGCACACCTTACTTTCCTACTTACCACTGTCTCATTCCCTTCTAGTTTCAGATAATGTACTGAATCTAAAATTTACCTGAAGAAATTAACATTGTTTTTTTCTAGTGGAAAAATGCTTGAAAATATGTTAGATTGGTGGTCAGTGTCAATCTAACTAAATATAGGATTTGTACTGCCTTGATGTTGCTAGCTGAAGCATCAATATCTTAAAACTATGCACTTGCACAATATATCCTGGAATTTCTTAATTTCTAATCATATATTGAAAAATATAATTTATGTAGCTTTTAAGTAAATATGTAGGAAATATTTGATTTAGATATATGAATATGACTATCTAGTTTTATATACAGTGCTGTGTTAACACATCCATCCCAGATGAACTGGACATCCAGGTGTCATCAAGTTTTCAAACTCAAGGTAAAGCCTATATAAATAGTCTTTGTGAGGAAAACTGCTGTCTATGTTGACTTCTGAATATAACTTTTGTGTAGTCAATACTTGTTTAATCTTATAAACAGTTGGTCCCTTGTGTAAAACCTAAGTGTAAAACTTAAGTCATGGATCCAGAATTGATCTTAGTAGAAATACTCTGAGGATGAAATAATAATTTCTCTCAGAGAGTAGTGTGCTTCTTTGCCTTTTTTTATCTGGAAAAGTTTCACCAGTTTTGACTGTTACTCAACAAAGTAACCCTTAAGTGAACGAATGATTTTCTTAACATTCCTTTTTTCTTCCATCACTACTGGAACACAAGTAGATATTTGTAACAAAATTAGTCTTTTTCTTTCTGGGTACACTAGCTCTTTTAGAGCAAAAAATCGTTCAAAAGTTCTTTTAAATACTATAGTCTATTTTGTGTTACATATTTTTGAGGTAGCTATTGATGTATTTTACTGGTACACAAAAAAAATCCAAGAATAGGCAATGCTTTCAAAATAATATCAAGAGTAAATGACGGAACAATAAAAAGATTCTACTTTGCAATAATCAATTGAACTGTACATCTTACATTAAACTGGCCTGTAGGAAATAGCAGAACACAATACACACACACACGAAACGAATGATTTAGAAATAAATGACATATCTGTATTGCTAAATAAAACAAAGTCAAAAGCAAACTCCATCGCTGGACTACTGATTGTCCATAGAACTTGTTAAAACATTCTCTGATGAAGGTTTGACCTATAACTGTAGAAGACTAAAAAAAATTGAATGTGATTCAGGGGACAGCATGTAGCAAGGAATGCTCCCAATAGGCAGTGCAGACAAAATTGGTCTGGTTTAACTTCCCAGTCTTCCAAAATTATACCATCACACTTCCAAAATTATACCATCACACTTCACTTGTTCAGACACCTCTACATACTTTCACTCCATCCCAGGCCATATCTTCTGTGTTATACTATGGAATATCAGTCTGGCAAGCTCCCCCACACAGATCTTAAAACATTTCAGACATTTAAAACTGGAAAATAATATGTGTATGTCTACATGTATATGTGAATATATAAACATACACATACAGATATGGATATTTATATACAAGGTTATCATACAAGATCCAGAGGGGAACCAGAACAAATGCAATGTCATAGTAAAACCATTTCTCTTGGCCTCAAAGCTAAAGAACAAATATTGTCCCTCTTCTATTTGGGACTATCGATATAATTCATTGTACTGCAAGCACTATTTGCCTAAGCAGGCTCATTGAAGTCTACTGTCTGTGTGATCAGAGATACAGAAAATTCTCTGAACTATTTCTGAATTTAGAACTGGTGAAAGTCTGTGCCAGAAATAGCTTCATTTCTTTCAATACATTTCCCAGTATTGCTTTCTGAATCCTTTCATGTTTAAAGGATTCAAAATTATTTTACCCCATTGATGAAAATTTCTACTAACAAGAGGAAAAAGTCGACTATTGAACCAAAGTAAACTCAGTGCTATCTTTATTTTATTCTCTTTTATTTGGATAGAAATTTCATGTTATTCAGTTTACACATGTTTGAATGACATCAAAGGCATGAGACAATGCAAAAAATATGAACATAAGAGACAAAGTCACTTTAAAAAAATGAAATAGCATTTCTGTTTCCAGAAGCCTAGAGGGAAACATCCTACTACAAAAATAATAAAAAAAAGGCACTGGAGGAAAGCCAGTGCCAAGGAGAAGAGTCTTGTTAATAAACACTTACTGGTTTTGTGACTAGACTGAATTCTGACTTTGAAAGGAGGGCAGTAAAGACAGAGAGAAATTTGTTCTTGTAGAAAATGGATATGGTATGGTTTGTTTTCTTGAACTGTAATGATCTCTATTCTCATCCAGTTGCTGAACTGAGTTTACTGTAGACACAACTATGTATCACATCTTTCAGGTCCACATATATCAAAAAACAAAGTGTCTGCTCCTTTTTATTTCAGACAGAAAAATAACTCGCATTAGATAATATATTAACTCTAACATGTCCGTATACATAACACATACTGCAAAGGTTTGTGTAGAAGTATGACAAAGTAAACCAAGAATATCTTACTTTTTTTTTTTAATGAGCAATATTCTGGCTTATTTTACTACTTTGTATGTGTTACAGAAATTACGCATATCACGCACAATAACAGGGTTCAACTCTAGGTTTCTGCTGAATCAAGAAAGTGAAAGATGGATTCTTCTATAAAGGTACTTTTTATTAATAGCACTACAGCTCCAGCTGGGGGCCTCTGAAGAGGGACACTAGAACAATGAAATCCCTGGGCAATTATAAAGTTACAGTCTAAGTTCCCCACCCCTCACATGACGGTTCAGACCAATAGTAATATTAGGGTGTGGGGTCTTCCCATACTTTATTTGGTCCTGTCATTGTCTCTAAGTGAGCCTTTTCTTATCCTTAAGGCTGCAACTTCTGCAGAAAATTGTAGCTTCCTTAACTTCCAACTTGAATGGGTTCTGGGACCTTCTTTTTCTTAACTAGGTAAAAGTACACAGTATCTAGCTGAAAGTTCACAGCTTGTAGCCTAAGGCTTCAGCAAATTTAGCTGCTAATGCTAAGCAAGTTTTGCTAAACAACTTCTATATAAGTAGTATACCAAATCACACAACATAGGACAAAACTCTTTCTCTTACTTGTATATATATATACAATTTATCAATGGAAATAAATATAAATAATACTTCATTTAATTTAATAAGTGATTAACACTTTGACTAGCACCTGACTATAAATCTTTAAAGTGAGATCAGTCAGTTCATTCATCTAAGAATGAACTTTACTGTACTTCCAAACCATTCCTTAACCTGGATAAATGAGTTTCTGAACAAAACATAACATAGTATGTGAATGTATAAGAAATCCTCAAAGCCCTTGAAAATATATGAGATTTATATTGCTTTTGTCCATTTTTCTTCTGAAAATTTTCAACTCAGTAAAAATTACAACATTAAATGAGGTATTGCTTGATCTATAATAATAATAAAAAATCACATTGTACGAAAATAGCCATTTGCACTAATTAATCCACCAGGGAAAAGACCTTATCTCCTACATATAAATAATACATAATTTAATGAAAGTACAGGACAATGGAGAGAAGAAATTGCTTGCTTAGTTGTTTTGAGCACTTAGATTATTTATCGAATCTTGATGTTTAGTTTTAAAATAGGTTATCTTATTCATGCAATGTATTTTTCTTTTGTTTTCTCTGCAAAGAGATCAAAAAATGTAGAATTTCAACCTGCAGAAAATTCCTGTTAAAACCAAACAGAATCTGAAATGTAACAGCAAGCAAGAAAAATAAAAATGAATGTATAAAAACAAAATATATGATGAAATGAAAACAAAAATAGCTAGAATACATTGTCAGATGTTTTATTGGCAATTACCAATGTGTTCCTGTATCATTGGAGTATAGAATTTTGTTCTATTACTAATTTATACATGATCATGAAGATATCAAGGGGCAATGGGCACAAACTGGAGCACAGAAAATTCCACCTGAACATGAGGAAGAACTTCTTTACTGTGAGGGCAACAGAGCACTGGAACAGGCTGCCCAGAGAGGTGGTGGAGTGTCCTTCCCTGGAGATATTCAAAACCTACCTGGACACGCTTCTGTGCAACCTGTTGTAGGTGCACCTGCTTTAGCAGGGGGTTTGGACTAGATGATTTCCAGATGTCCTTTCCAACCCTTACCATTCCTTGATTCTGTCATATGACATGTCTAAATTAATGTCATTTAACAAGAAGGATTATAATGTTGTGAATTGATTAGGTAAGAACAGACAAGATGAGAATCTTTCTTGTCTGAAATTTACTTTTGACTACTTAATTAGTCTTTAATAAGAAAATGAGTGAGTTCCACACAAATACTAGTTTCATACTTTGTGCAGTCAATTTTGACTGCCAGAGAGGCTCCTGAGATGACCTGCTCTTATCCCTCAGAGTGCTCTGAAGATCAAGAGCTTGCATTAGGTCTTAGCTAGATGTAAGAGCTCATTAGNCCTCCCTTCCTTCATAATTTGAAACAAAGAGAAAATTGTTCTGTTTCAGAAAAAAAAAGAAAAGAAAAAAGAAACCATTGTCCAAGAGAAAGAAAACTGTCTTTTTCTGTATCTTTTTCCATGCAACCCTCTAAAGTTGCTCGAAGAATGTTTATCAGGAGCAGGAGCAGTTTCAAGACTTGTGCTTACAACCAACCTTTTCAATATTTGCTTAAAGTGCCTGAAGCACAGTACAGACACTTCTATAACATTTACTTTCAAAATTTAGTACTCTAAATAAATAAGTAAATAAATCAAGTATAAAATAACCCACAGTTTTTCTTTAAAGTCACTTCTTGAAGGAGATAACACAAATATAATTTTAAAGCAAGCAATGAAAAAATAAGTACACATATTTTTACTGAGGGTGTATTTATTTGATATAGTCTGGAGGATATGTAGAATTTGTAAAGGCTATTTATACCACTGCCAATTTCTCTTAGCAATGCAGCTAACTGATTTATCACAGCTATGTCAGCATTCATCTACTTCCACATTTTCTAAAACAGGCAGGAAAGACTGTGTGGATCTTTATAACGAAAGTCAGAGTACATATATTTTGAGACACCTGTGATTAATGTTCTCAGTTTCACATTCACAACACCATTCTACATCTTCAAAAATTTGAAATATTTTAAAATAGGATATTTGGCAGACTTGCATTTATAAACTAACAAATTTCTAAAGACTCACAGGCCTGGCCATTTAATTCATTTGCTGCCTGGCAGTATGTGTTGTCTTTATGTGTACCTTTCCTAGTTAAATTTTCCGTGCTGTGAACAAGATTAGAAGATTAAAAAGAAAAAGAAAGAAAGAAAAAAAAATCTGATTCCTTTTTTTCACACAGTACTGTCATTCTGTTATATCTAATGTTACCCACAGGATCTGGTTTAGTACCATTCAAGGACAAGACAGGCCATGAAGCAAAGAATCTGCTCTGAAAATAAAAAATTAAAATAATAAACAATAGAATTTTTGATGAAAATAAAATCAGATATCAAACTGTAGCTGGAAATATATGTAATTTTCAACAACAGCAGAATCTAACCAGCTGATAGTCTAGAATTTGTGACACTCTTACAGGAAATACTATCCAGTCTCCATTCTGTCAGAATCACTTAGAGTATGTACTTGACATCTGGCAGATCCCACTGAACCAATAGGCAGGATTAAATTTATTGTTAAAGTGGAATATTTCCAACAAAACTCTCAGGAAAGGAAAAGCTTGAAAACATCTTCTTCATCCTCACTGAATGTCCTGAATTTTTGGAGATTGATTCCTCTTTATTTGAAACTTAAACACAACATGGACTGAATAGATCTTCTTAATAAGCATTTAAATCAGGGAAAAATATTTAAACTCTGACAGGACCCAACCTAGCAGGCAGCCATCCATGTGTTCTTCATTGACTTCCATACTATTGTATTGGAAAAAGAAAGAGGTATAACTGCAGACAGAGAAGTTAGACATATTTATATATATATACATATGTATATAGACCTGATGTCTTCAGTAAAAAAAAAAAAAAAAAAAAA
>VZSC01010421.1:35652-71992 GCA_013398225.1 Steatornis caripensis | reverse complement strand
CACCTAGACTCCTCTGAGAAGGAGTTTAGAAAGCAAGGGGGTCCACTCTGAACCTCGTGACTCAACGGGAGGGCACTCCTTATACCCTTTTCCCTAAACCCTGTATACATCACTCCAACTCGACCCTGACTCTGTTTCCCCTATCTGACCACTGTAAAATCACTTCTCTCTGTGCCCCCCCGCCCCTGCCATTCACTGTGACAGTTGCACGTAAGCACCACTCTGACCCAATTCCCTTTCACAATTCCTTCACACAGTAAGTAATAGAGTGAATCTTGCCATCAAATTCTGTGAAGTCGCACTTTTTTTCAAACTCATATTAAACATCACCTTTCCCTCATATCTTTGGTGGTGATTCTTTGAGAGACCATTAAACCTTAACCACTCTCCCCCATGACAGGAGCCAAAACAAAATGGTCTGAGTCCTGCATGGATGAACAAGGAGCTTCTGACAAATCTCGGACTTAAAATGGAAGCACACAGGAGGTGGAAGCAGCAACAAATGACCTGGGAGGAACATAGAGACACTGCTGAAGCATTGTGTTAGGAAAGCCAAAGCTCACCTGGCACTCAAGCTGGCAAGATATGTGAAGAACAACAAGAAAGGATTTTACAAGTACAGCAGCTACTAAAGAAAGAAGGAAAATAGAGGCCCACTGCTGAATGAGGTAGGGGATGTTGTGACGAAGGACATGGAAATGGGTTAGTTACTCAATGCCTTCTTTGCATCAGTTTTAATGGCAAAGGTAGCTAGCTTCAGGTATCCCAGGTCCCTGAGACCAGAGCAAAAGTAATGAGTAAGAAAGACTTATGCCTGTGGGAGGAGAAGCAGGTTAAGAGACATTTAAACAACATGAATATATACAAATCCATGGACCATAATCAGATGTATTCAAAAGCGCTAAGGGAGATGGCCGATGCCTTTGCAAGGCCATAGTTTATCATCTTTGAAAGATCACAGTGACTTTAGAAGAAAGAATGACTGGAAGATTGGAAGAAAGCAGAGCTAAACCCTATCTTCAGAACAGGGAAGAAAGAAGNATGTATTCAAAAGCGCTAAGGGAGATGGCCGATGCCTTTGCAAGGCCATAGTTTATCATCTTTGAAAGATCACAGTGACTTTAGAAGAAAGAATGACTGGAAGATTGGAAGAAAGCAGAGCTAAACCCTATCTTCAGAACAAGGAAGAAAGAAGATTCAGAGAACCTCAGCCCCTGGGAAGGCGATGTAAAAAATAAACCTAGAAAACATTGCCAAGCACAGGACTGGAAAAAAGGTAATTGGAAGTATTTAGTATGTATTTGTGAAGAGAAAATTATGCTTAACCAATCTGAAAACCTTCTACAATGAAATGATTTGTTGGGTGGATAAGAGGAGAGAGTGTATTTTGTTTATTTTGACTTCAGTAAGGCTTTTGACACTGTCTGTCGTAACTTCTTCACTGACAAACCGATGAAGTAAGGACTGGGTATGTGAAGCGTATTAAAAACTGTCTCAATTGCAGGACTCAGACATTGTGATCAGTGTCACAAAATCTAGTTGGAGGACAGTCACCAGTGGTCTACCCCAGAGATCGATACTACAGCCAGTCTAACATCTTCATTCATAACCTGGATAATGAGTCAGAGTTCATTCTCAGTAAATTTGGAGGTAATAGAATACTGGGAGTAGTGGTTGATACACCTAATGCTTGTGCTGCCCTTGAGAGGAACCTTCACAAGCTGGAGGAATGGACTGAGAGGACCAAGTTCAAATTAGTAAAGTGGAAAGTCCTTTACCTGGGGATGAACACTCCCATGCACCCGTATATGCTTCAGCTGACCAGCTAGAAAGCAGCTCTTCAGAGAAGGACACGGGTTTTCTGGTGGACAAGAAAGCAAACACAAGCTATCTATACAGCCTTGCAGCAAAGGCCAACAGCACTCTGAGTGGCTTTAGGAGTGTTGCCAGAAGGTTAACGGAGGTGATCCTTCTCCTCTGCTCTACCCTGGTGAGCCCACACCGGGAGTGCTAGGCCAAATGTTGTGCTTCTCATCACAAGACAGACTTGGAATATTCTGGAGTGAGTCCAGGTCACAAAGATAATTAAGAGATTGGAACATCTGACATGTAAGAATACTCTGAGATTACTGGGATCGTTATGCTTAGAGAAGAGACGGCTTAGGGAAAACTTATCAATATGTATAAATGCCTGATGGGGTAAACAAAGAAGAGCCTGATGCTTCTCAGTAGTGTCCAGTGAAAGGACAAGAGGCAATGGCAGAAATGGAAATACAAGCAATTCCATTTAAACATGAGAAAACACATTCTTACTGTGAGAGTGATTCAGTGTTGGAAGAGGTGGCACAGAGATGTTGCGGAGTCTCCATCCTTGGAGATATACAGAAATGACTTTTATTTTGCATGAAGCAACCTGCTCTAGATGGCTCTGTTCTGAGCAGGGATGAAGAAACTAAATGATCTCCAGCAGTCCTTTCTGACCTCCCTGATTTTGTGATTCTGTGAAAACTGAAGCACTATTCTGGTGATAGTTCACTTCAGAAGCTTAATGCGAACCAGATTGAAACAGACTTGGGTCTCTTTGCCCTCTTCGGTCTTCCAGGATTATTCCATTAGGCCTTGTACTCTTAAACACCTCTGCATGCCCTCATACAACACCAAAGATTTGTTTACATGTGTTATCAGTACCATGAAATTAAAAAAACCTGAACAAACCCACATTATTTTCTTGCTTGTGATACAGTAGAGATTCAGAGACAATGCTTTGCACCAGCATGGGTGTAATTAATCTTAAAGAGGGCTCACCCTGAGCAATGTGTACCAGTCAGTACACCATGTAAGGACCTCTCTCTTGGGGTGAGTACTTTAGAAGCCTTTGTGAAGGAGAAAAGAGCCATTTTAGAGCTCAGTTACTGTTCTTTCTAACTCACACAGCAGAACCATATTTATAATGTATTGAAGACATTTCTTAGATAGATTTGCCAAGTGAACCACTAGCTAGACTTCTACCAGCTATAACATTTTCCCTATTGATGTTTGGGTAGATTGAAGCAAACTCAAAGACATATTCTTCCACACTGTTAGTACAGAAGTAAATTTAATGCTTGCAAAAAAGATCAAATGTTATTGAAGATTACTTAAAAGCTACAGTTCTCTTTCTGTGCTAGTGAATTCGACTTTTCTCATCTCTTGGAATAAATAAAACTTTTCAGTAGCTACTAAACTTCTGTGGTTTTGGCTGGAATAGAGTTAATTTTCTTCATAGTAGCTAGTATGGGGCTATGTTTTGAATTTGTGCTGAAAACAATGTTGATAATACAGAGATGTTTTTGTTATTGCTGTGCAGTGCATACATGTAGCCAAGGCCTTTGCTGTTTCCCACCACTTGGCCAACAAGTAGGCTGGGAGTGCACAAGAAGCTGGGATGGGACAACTGACCCCTACTGACCAAAAGGATATTCCATAATGTATGACATCATGCTCAGCATTAATTCAGTGAATGAATTCCTTGTTTTGCTTTGCTTGTGCGCATAGCTTTTGCTTTAGCTATGACAAAATTGTTTTTATCAGAACTCAGAAGTTTTCTCACTTCTACTCTTCCGATTTTCTCCGCCATCCCACTGAGGGGGAGTGAGCGAGCGGCTGTCTGGTGCTTAGTTGCTGTCTGGGGTTAAACCGTGACAACTACCTCTAAAGACACTGATGATCCATTTGGAATTCAAAATGTGTGTTATAAGCATAGAGTGATATATATAGGTATGAAGGTGACATGTTATGCCCTGAGGCACAAATGCCCAGTAAGATTGCTTAAAAAAGGGACAGCCCATCTCTAACTTTATCTAACAGTGAACAGAGATCATTTTGCTTTTCTCAGATACAATCTTTAATAATCTTCAAGAATTTTTGAGAAGCAGACAAGACAAGGTAACCATAACAAATAAAAAAATCATGTGAAGGTGACTTTGTAAACTGCATCAATCTTTCCTGCATTAGAAACTGTAAGAAACTTGATTTTGTGTCATTCCATTTTCAGCACTCTTTCTTTTTGGACCTTTTGTTGAAAGCAGGGGAAAGGATGAACAGTGCAATTTCACCAAATTAAACAAAAGAAAAAGTCCTTGTGTATTTACATTTGTTTTGTCATATACTTCGTTTAAAATCTAAAAGTGCAAACCAGTCAAATTTTATACTTCACGCTGCTGTCACCTTGGATATAGATTTGTCTGTATTGATCTTCAAGGCAATCAGGATTCATATTGAATAAACTGTTCTGACTGGGTTAACAATTGACTTTTTGTTATCAATAGAAATAGCAGATTTTCTGCACACAATATGTTACCATTTACTGCCTCAACATGTCTATTTTTGGAATTTCTTGTCCATTTTCATCAAGAGTTTCATTATTATATTAAATAAGATAGGTGCAAGTCAATCAATCTTTTTTTTTTTTTTTTTACTGGGTGGAAGAAAATAAAGAGGGGTCCAAAGACATAGAAATTATGGGAATTACTGACCTTACACTCGCACTGCATGTATGTTATGATGTTATGTACAATTTCATCATGTACCCCCTTCCACTTCCCCCTGCTTCTTCATGGACATATGATATTTTAATAGAATTAATAACTTCAATTATAAATGAAAAAGTTGTGTTTGAAACGTATGAATTATAGCTAACACTACTACTGTAGCTCCCATCAAATCATAGTATGTGCACCGTAGTTGCTAAAAAGACAACCTGCTCAATTTCTTTCTACTGCTGTAAGCACATTCAGTTAAATGTAGGGGTATATTTGTAAAGGTAACCAAGGAGAAACTGCAGAAATATCAGAAAAGAAGTCAAAAGAAAAGAAAAATGCGTATTTTTTCCTCCAGGGCTTAGTGCTTCAGGGGATATGTAGACATCTTTTGATGTTTAAAAGTTGAAGTGTTTTGTTTATCAAACATGGAAAATATACCCATGATACTTTGGGTCATGTGATTACTTTCCTGAAGTTGCTTATATATACAAAATTAAGGACTAATAAAAAAGTTTACTTAAAGTTATTTAAAATTGATACCTTCTACTGTCCTTGAGGTGCCTGGGATTTTTCTTATATTAGGCAATAAAAGAGATAATCTTTTAAAGAGTTTGAAAAGAATTTATTAAAATTTAATAATGTATTGTTCAAAGATTTATAACATAATTTATCCATTGTGTTCTTGTGTATGCTTCCATTTATCACACAAAATTTTACTTTGGAAATATTGTTTTGAAAAAACACCATTTGCTTGCCTCCAAAAAGCAGTATAAAGACACATCTGTTTATATTTTCAACTCTACCATTATAGATAGACTGTTCATATACTTAGAAAATGTTTAAATGTAAGGTATGTATATGTGTATGCATATGTATATGTGCATACGAATGTGACTACGGATATTTGTATGTGTGCTTTTGATCATGTTTTAATAAATTTAAAAAAATAATTATGAACATCATATATGAGTATGATCATATTGTTTTCTTACTATGTAAATGCAAATAAAAGGTGAAAATTAAAAGAAAACCAATTTTCTTTGTTCATTTTTCCTGCCTTTCTGTTATTCACTGCTACCAGTAAATGTTAGAGAAGCAATGATGGACTTCAGGGACAAAGAATATGAGAAAATCATGCTGTAAAGGCTGAACAAGGAGAAAAACATGTTTGTTGTTATGAAGATGTATACAAAAACAAAGGACAGGCATTTGGGACAAAAATGAAGAAGAGCAGAGGGCTAAAGAAATAGCCAGGAGTGGAAAAGTAGATAACAATTTCAGAGAAAGCCTCAAGGGAACTGGAATAAAAGATGTTTCAGACGAGATAGGGTGTTTTGAAACATTAGGAAAGTAGCATTTGAACTAGTCTTTTGCTTAACAAATAGATTTATTCATCCATAGTATGTTGTTAAATTTGGAAGAGGATATTAATTACTTGATCAAAAAATGTATTTGAATGATGTAATGCCATGTAAGTTAATGAAATCACTATTGGTTACCTCTGATCCTTTTACGTAAATATGAATAACACTAATGTTAGAAAGCTGTTGTATTTCCCTGTTCTGCAGCTAGAAGTCGAAAGGCATTATTTTAATACTTTTCAGATTCTCAGTAGGTCTTTTATCTGTTCTTTGGCATACAGATACTTTTACGATTGTACAAAGCAGCACCTCCCCCTCACTGCCCTACTCTCTTTCTAGAAATACAAGAGACCAAATAGTGTCACAGTTGTGTTCTGTTGTGAGATCAGACTTCTGTGACAGCTTTATTTCATAAGCAGTAGTTTGACTTCTGGCAGATAGCTTGTTATTGCTTCTGTCTTCATTGTTTGCTATATAAAATATATAAAATATCCAAAGGTAATGTAAACTATCATCCTCCTTGAATAAAGGATTATTTCTACTTATTGCATATTTGTCTCAAAGGAAATAACAAAATCCCTGATGAAATTCAGTGAGTTAAAAATGTTACAAGGAAGGAAACCAGTCTGGAAACTGCTATTATCCTTATATCTTCCTTTCAACACAATAAAACTCTTTTCAAAATCATCTTGTCTTGAAGTACATACTTATGGAAGATATTGAGAGACTGATTCTTCATATTCTTCAGTTAATTCTGCTTAGCATTGATCATATCCAATCTTTTCTAGTAAGTTTCTTCTATCATCTCATAAGAAAGGCTTGATATGAAACTGAGTAACCTGCGAAAGACTATTAACTCTTAATTAATCAGATTTATTTCCAAAATTTTGCATATTTTTCTTATTAAAACCAGCGATAAACTTCACAGTATTTTTGGTTTTTCTTTTGCTTTTATTTTATTTTAGTCTGGGTAAAAAATATGTGAAATATCCAATAAATGTTTACTTTTAATTACTAATCCGGTTGTGAAAGTCACACTTAGATACTTTGGGCTGAACTCAGTTGCCCACAGATGTAAAATGCCTTTTCAAATCCCCCATGATAACCTGGTTTAAACTCCAGATGGCATTCCAGAATGGTATGGACTTACAGTCCTGAAGTCCTCCATCACTGCTGTCAACCCCACAGAGTTGTCTTGACTGTCCCAGGGCACAGCCAGTGGCAGTAGGGGCATATTCATTATCAGCGAACTCCAGCTTTTTCACTACTTTTATAGCAAAGTATCATTATAATGAAACAACAAAACAGCAATGGTCACCTTTGGTAATTCACAATGGTAATTCTTTTCCAATCCAATAGAACCATATTGGGTCAAGGATGACAAAGGACAGGGAAATGCCTTATTTTACATTTTACAATGCTAATGGAGAATCTGTCAGAGCCCTGAGTGCAGCAACAGGGCCTGATTGCCCTCGCCAACCTGCAAAGATCTTTCTCTGTAGTACTGCTCTTCAAATGTCATCCATTGCCAGAGTTTTGGCTACCAGTACTGAAGGTCAGCTCTGATATAGTGCAACTGTGTAAGCCTGTATCAGACTGCTTGAAGAATCATGACATTGTGAAAAAGAGCTATGAGAAACCACATCTGGGATCTCCAGCTGTGCACCCTCTGCCCATTACCACAGGGGCTGAATTTCACTGCAGGTCCTTAGTCCTTGCTTGACCTTCATCACTAGGAGGTTATATCTGACTTTCCATCTTGCTGATCCTGAAGCTGTATCATGTTACTATATATGGGGTTGTGCCCTGGAGCACAGTTCTTGCTACAAAGCTTAAGGATGAACTTTTACAACTTCCCAAGGTGACTTTGATTTCTGGACAAAGACTTTGTTTGACAAAGAGTAATTATTCTAGAGGTCTTTATAGGTCTTTATGTATTTCAGGGGATGTTTGGGGTGGGGTTTTTTTTTGGCCCTGGAAGGCTATGTTTTTCTTCACTTGTCAAATATACATAAGGAGTGAATTTTGTACTAATGAATAAAAGTTATGCTTTCTGGATATAGGTCACCTTCTCGTTCACAAATTAACTATTTCTTTCTGTTAACATATGCCAGGAATGCAATGGTTAGTGAAGCGTCATTTTGGAAATATAAAACTATATAAAACCTACGGTTAAACCAATCAATTCTTTTCACTCTACTTAAAGAGATAAATGTGCTTTTCTCGTCATACGGTCCACTCAGCAAGAAAGTATAAATTTATTTCATGTGTGTAAATTGTAAAAAAAACCCCAACAAACTATTCAAAATTTTATTTATCTATCAAGAGGAATAATAATTTATATGGTGCATAATGGAATTTAAGAAGAAGTTATAAAAGAGATTTTACAGAAAGCCCTGGCATTGAATTATTTCATCTGACTGAGTCTCAATTAAAAAAAAAAAAAACAAAGGAAAAGAAACCCATACTATGTAGTGGAGAAAAAAAATTATACTGTGGCTTTCATCAGAAAGTCACTGAAATGTAGTTAATGTATCAATAAATAATAAAAATAAATATCTCTCAAAGTGAATAACTCAATTGTGAGGAACATCATGATTCTTCCTTTTCAAAATAGAAATTTTAATGATTGCAATGATTAATGATTTGTACATTGCTACATTTTTAGATAAATGGAAAAAAAAAAGGTGAAGAATCTTGAGTTTTATATAATTATTTATTCTAAAGTTAGAAAATTATGTCCCTCATGTGTTCTGTCCTTTATTTTGATGCAAAGGAAGTAAATGCAAACAGAGCGCATTCCACTAGCCATAGGTGTTTACAGTCTATTTATGACAAGAATGACCAAGGCTAGTACTCAGTCTGCTAGTGAGCTTAGTGTTCAGCTGTTTTTCTCAGACATCATAGTTTTCTCAGTGTAACTTGGTCTGACTGGAAAAAGAACCCAAAACCCCTGCTGTTGCATTAGGATGAACATGCTCATGAAAGAATCAGCTTTTTCAGCGAGTCTCAAAATGTAGTGTAGATATATATTCATGCAGAAAGTGTTAGTCCTTTCATAGCAAGATTTTCACTTCATGCAAATCAAGTAGATCTATTGACTCTTGTGGAATTTTACAGGCTTTTTTCAGGTCAGAATATGCATCATAAATTATAATATTACCCATTTGTTTACATGAAAATGGAGAGTGTATAGCTAGCCATACATATTCATTCTATTGGTTGCGCGAATATAATACTGCATGTTATTTAATTGTTACAGTTTTTAGATATCAGGCTGTATAATATTCAGATGCATTACTTCATCCATAAGAAATACGCAAGCACTTCTGGCATGAGTTATATGACCTTTAAAGACTGCAAGCGAAGAAAATAGGACCCAATCTGCCCAGATTTGGATGGCAAAGTAGAGGGAAAAGGGATCACCTCCCTCAACTTGCTGGTAATGCACCTCCTAATGCATCACAGGAGTCTGTTAGTATTCTTTGCCTCAAGACTCTAATTCTGCTGCATCATCAGCTTGTCGTACACAAGGACAACCTATGTCCTTCTCTGCAGAGCTACTTTCCTACTGGTCAGTCCGAATGGGTCCGATCTATTGAGGGTGTAGTCTGTCCCATTGTCCAGGTCATCAGTGAAGAGGGTAAAAAGCGTTGGCCCCGGTATCAACACCTACAGTACAACAGTGATGACTAGTGTCCAAATAGAATCTGTGACACTGATCACAAACCTCTGGGACCAGCTGTTCAGTCAGTTTTCAGTTCACCTCATTGCTCACTTGTCTAACCTACCCTTTGCCAGTTTGTCTGTGAGGATGTTGAGGGAGAACTGTCAAAATCCTCATGGATGTTAAGGTAAATAGCTCTCTCTTCATCCAACATCATAGTCACCTCATTCTAAAAGGTTACCAAGTTGGTTAAGCATGATTTCCTCTTCATAAATCCATGCTGACTACTCCTAATCACTTCATGTATTTAGAAATGTTTTCCAGGGTTAGTTGTTCCATCACTGTCCTTGACACTGAGCTGAGACTGACTGCCCTGTTATTCTCTGAATATTAATTTTTGCCCTTCGTGAAGAAAGACATTTACTTTCTTTCTGTTTTCAGGAACTTCTCTCCATTGCCATGATCTTTAAAAGATAATTGAGCGGTCTTGCAATGACATCAATCATCAACCATCTCTCTCAGCATTTCTGGGTGCAAGTCAACAGTTTCTTTGAAGAATTTATCCTCCTCTATAAAAGTAAGTCTTCCTTGCTCCAAACTTTCTCTTACATCTCACCTGGAATTCCTGAAGGCTAGTATTACCAAAAGATCAAGCCAAAGAAAACATTTAGTGCCTTGCCATTTTTCACATCCTTCGTCATTAGGTTCCCTGCTCTGTTCAACATTTACAGAATCACAGAATCACGGAGTGGTAGGGGTTGGAAGGGACCTCTGGAGATCATCTAGTCCAACAACCCTGCTAAAGCAGATACACCTGGAGCAGGTTGCACAGGAACTCATCCAAGCGGGTTTGGAATATGTCCAGAGAAGGAGACTCCACAACCTCCCTGGGCAACCTGATCCAGTGCTCTGTCAGCCTCACAGTAAAGAAGTTCTTCCTCATGTTCAGGTGGAACTTCCTGTGCTCCAGTTTGTGCCCATTGCCCTTTGTCCTGTTGCTGGGCACTACTGAAAAGAGTCTGGCCCCATCTTCTTGACACCGGCCCTTTAGATATTTATAAGCATTGATGAGATCCCCTCTCAGTCTTCTCTTCTCCAGGCTAAGCAGACCCGGGTCTCTCAGCCTTTTCTCATAAGAGAGATGCTCCAGTCCCCTCATCATCTTTGTAGCCCTCTGCTAGACTTTCTCCAGTAGTTCCCTGACTCTCTTGAACTGGGGAGCTCAGAACTGGACACAGGCCTCCAGATGCGGCCTCACCAGGGCATAGTAGAGGGGGAGGATGACCTCCGTCGACCTGCTGGCCACACTCTTCTTAATGCACCCCAGGATACCATTGGCCTTCTTGGCTGCAGGGGCACATGTAAGCTCTGCACCACTGATTACAACCTGCTGAGCTCTGTTGTTCAGTCAGTGCTTGATCCACTTCATTGTCCAATTGACTCATATTTCCATTAGTGTTTCCTTTGCTGTTTGAGTACCTTAGCATCCTTTCTTTTTTCCCCTTCAAATCCCTTGCCAGATTCAATTCTATGTGGGCTTTTCCTTTCCTAATGTCATCACAGGCAACATCCCTACATTCTTCCCAGGTTACCTCTCCCAGCTTATGCTCCCTGTGTGTTTTCTTTCCATATTAGAATTTTGTCAGGAGCTCCTTGCTTATCCATACAGGACTCCTGCCACATTTGCAAGATTTCCTACTTGTTAGTAGGGACCTTACTTGAGCTTGGAGGAGATAATTCTTGAATATCAATCAGCTGTCCTGGATGCCTCTTCTGTCAAGCACTGCAATCCATGTAACTCTTCTAGAAGACCTCTGAAGAGGTTACTCTACTCTCCTGAAATCCAGGGCTGTGGTCCTGCTTTTTGCACTGTTGCCTCCTCTCAGGATCATGAACTCTACCATCTCATGGTCACTGCAGTGAAGGCTGCCCCTGGATTTCAATCGACAACCAATTTTTCCTCATTTGTAAGTGACAGGTCCAGCAGGGAACATTTCCTTGTTGGCTCCTTGATCAACTTTGTCAGGAAGTTATCAATGCACTGCAGATGCAATGCATTCAATGCAATGTTTTCATAGATTGCTTGTGCACTGACATATAGTAATTCCAGCAAATTTGAGGGTGGTGAAAAATCCTCATGAGAACTAGGACCTGTGAATGTGAGGTTACTTTCTGTTGTTTAAAGAAGGGTTCATCTCCTGCTTCTTTCTAATCAGGAGCTTTATTGCAGATACCCACTACACCACCCTCCATGTTCATTTACCCACTAATCTTGACTCATAAACTCTCAGCTGATTCCTGATCTGTTCCAAGGCAGAGTTCCACGCATTCCCACATACAGGGCAAATCCCTTACCCAAATTCACCTTCTCGAAGAGCCTGTATCCATCCATTGATATTCTCCAGCCATGTGAAGTATGACCATATTCAGTTATTGAGCTTGTTCTAAATCAAAAGCATTCTTTAATTTATATAACTTAAGCTTGATAAGTTTTAATAATTTATAATTGGATTCCATTCAGGTGAAATAGTGTACAAAATACAAATTTTGTCAAAAATAGCTACAAATTATGGGGGAAAAAAGATGACAGTAACTTAGAATGCTATCACTTTTGAGGCTGTTTTGTCACTTGGAAATATCTTACCACCCAAAAGACTCCATTCAGTAATCTGTTTTGCCCTTAATGTCCACACAAAAGCAATAGTCATGAACCTGATACATTTGCAACTCTTCGAAAAATCAACAATATATATTCCTTATTTCTGTTTTCTCAAGGCACATAACAGGTGGATATTCACACTTCAGAAATGAAACACAAGAGAGGAGAATTCTGCAGTTATGTGTCTTTGATTTCTGAAACTGTTTGAAGTATTTTTTTTTACTTGTACAATGAACTTCTTATAACAACAGTGTAAGAACTTACTTTCTGGTAGTAGTAATAATAATAATAATAATAATAATAATAATAATAATAATAATATAACTTCTCACTCACCAACAATGCTTTTACAATATTTCTGAAAGGAGAAATGTTCAGTCAAATAAATAGAAGTCCTGAAGAAATGGTCAAAATATACAGCATCACCATTTGAACCCTAGAGGGGAAAAAAATAGTCAGAATTTCACTTTACCTAAAATAAAAACTCTCTATTTAATGATAAAGATAAACATGACAGTATTATTTATAGTAGTCAAACAAACAATTAACTTGGTTCTTGGAAGTTATA
Organism: Steatornis caripensis; assembly: GCA_013398225.1. Lineage (NCBI taxonomy): Eukaryota > Metazoa > Chordata > Aves > Caprimulgiformes > Steatornithidae > Steatornis > Steatornis caripensis. The sequence goes on along the minus strand of VZSC01010421.1, from coordinate 59,217 downwards.
TTAAATATACAAATAGATTTTTGTGTGGTCTGTTATGAATCACTGACACATAAAATGACACGCCTAAGAAAAGTTTCTATGATTAGAGAAACAGCAAATACAGCAATTTTCTAATACCATCCTGAGTTTTTCATATGCTTTGAAGTTAGAAAGTAAAAACTTATTTGAAGAATTGAAGTCTATTTTATAAAAACAGCAAGTTAATAAAGCTACTGTTGAGAACAGGATTTTTATAATAGTCTGATTTTTTTAAACTGTTAAATTAATTTCAAAGGTGATGGTCAATTTTCTGAATGTACTGTAATACATATAATATTTGATGAGGAGAATCTAATTAAAATGAAATACTATTTGAATACTGGTTTAATTTTACTTATCTCAAACAGGTAAGTGTTAACACATCCTTTCATTTACATTTCATCCACTGATTTCATATGCAGTTTCTCACAATGAATAATGACATACTGAGAGTAAGAGAGTACAGTTTTGCTGCATTGCTTGCCTATTTTCCTGTCCATGTTGGCAATGAACATAAAGTTTTAATTTTTGCACAGAGTGAGAGAGAAGTTATTTGAAATATCTGTTAGACTATATTTCACACCAGTTTCTTCTCAACAATTCAAAAGTTCATTTGCTTATTCCTTTCTTGTTAAAAATCAGTAATATTTTTCTATCACTCCCTCCAATGTTACAGTGTTTAGTCTGGGTTAAGTACCCTCTCAAAATCTAAAGAAGTTATGACTAACTTTACTAGTTTTATATTGTTAAAGGTAATTGCTCTTTAATTATTTTGTTAGAATTTTGATTTATATTTTTGTTTTAGGACAGGTATGGCTAGAATGCATTGTTAGGAAATTCATTAGTTCAATTCAGTGAGAAAAACGCTAGAGTTATGACTGGTGTATTAAATGTAAATATTTAAATAAATATGATTTGTAATATGAGTGATTTTCCCATTAGTAGTAAAAGGTCACAGGCTATTTATTGACCTGACAGTACACAGTGTCAGCACTTGTCTTGCTTTGACCTGAGCTGATTTTGGTTTATTTTAGCTGTGGTAGCAATTTCCTAGCAGTTAGGTGGCTATTGCCTCAATTGTTGGAGCTTAAGTCTGAATGTCACAGATAACAAAGGCCTGAGGAAGCCTACACCATTACTGAACAGCACGCCTTAGCTTTTTCTGTTCATAGCGGCGCGTATTGTGTAACTTTAACTAATAGATTAAGTGTGGACATAGCCAATCTTTATCTGGGCACCAATGCTGTCACAGTTTAAAGCTGAGCTAGCTATTAAATGGACGACAGATGCTCTTTGTTAAACCATTCCCTCCCCAAAAGGAGAAGAGAAAGAGATCACTTTTCCGCTCTTTCATTTCCAGAGCCTAAGAAAGTTAGCAGAAGAAAGCACTGACCTTGGTCTCCATAGGAATAAGTATAAGCAAGAGCCTTACTGCATACCATTCTTACTGATGTTCCAGCACTAACTATAAACATTGAGCCTTATCACTGCTAGAAGCAGACACTGTCTGAAAAACATACAGTTAATTTCAGAGTGCAGTTTCTCAGAAGAGGCTTAACTAAAAAGTAAAATTATTAAAGGAATATTGGTTCTGTCTTAGCTCAAACCAGGACACACTAATAATAACATCAAAATTATCAAAGTAGAAGTTGATGTTCATCACTCATGTATTGCTGGCTTCACACTTGCCTTTAACTGGTAAAATCGAGGAGAAGATTACTTGGGCACTGATGTTTTACACTCACACCCCCAGGGCTTTGTAGTTTTCCTTGACCCTGTCCAGGTTCCAGTATGAGGTGTCTTTTTTACTTTCATGAAAGAGAGAAGCAGATAATAGTCCATGATCTTAACAAGCTGTGGCACCCTCTCAGCAATGTTTCTTATCTTAGCTTCCAGAAGGAAGCATACCTTTCTTGACTCTGTTGAGTTGGTAGATGGGCTCCTCAGTGCCTTTTAACAGAGTCCCCTGCTACAAGCACTTGTCATTTCTCTTTATGATGTCCACTGTGTGAAGGTACAGGGTCTCCTTGCAGCCCTTGTTCGTGGGCGTCTATAGGTGTTAAAATTTCAAATCTCTTTTGGTTTGTGGTGTTAGTGGGTAGAGACTAAGGTGGAGTCCTGCTTTTGCGGGTCACCAGGGTGCAAGGTACCTTGTTCTCAGTGGCGTCCTCTTCAGCAACGTGGTTCTGAAACCACAGATCTATCTCCATTTTGTCTCCACTAATGCTACACAGTCTCTTGACTGTCTCCTGCAGCTCGTCCACCTGGTGTAACAGATCATCAACCTGCGCACACCTAGTGCAGGGACTTGCCTTTGTTTGTTGGCAAAGATGTTTCTTTGTTGGCAACAGTAGCTTGTGTGTGTGTGTTGGGTGAAATTCAACAAATAATTATTACACCTTCTAAATTCTCAAGGAAAAAAACCCATACTTCCTGCATTCCCAATCTCTGTCACAAACACAACTGAATAGTTTACGTCCAGTTTTCCCTGTAAGGCTATGTCTTAAGCCTCAAGCCATTCAAACTACTGAGTTATCATTACTCCAAAACATGCGTATAAAGTTGAGTGCATCCTGGTTCAATCAAACAGTGAGTAAGAAGAAGTTGGAGGATTCTCCTGGTTATGAAAATATACCCTAGTTCCCGAGTGTTGCAGAAAGAATGAGAGCTGCTCTGTAAGTAGATGTATGGGCTAGATAACCTGCCTCGTGTAGGTTATCAGATGAGGACAAAGTTATTGGAAGAACTGCAGCAAATACTGCAAACAGAACCAGTTAGCCTTTGTTATAGGCCTTTTTCAAATCTATTTCAGTAATGAGGTGGGGATGCAACTTGATTAATGAAATGAGTCAGGCAGGACCTTATGGAAATTGTTATGGCTTTCCCAGATGGATGTGATAAAAATGTTTTAATGCTTCAATGACAGCAAACACCAGGAAAAAAAAAAAAAAAAAGAAGCTAGAAGCAGTTAGAAAATGTAGATATTTCCCAGTTCGGTTAGTAAGTAAAGGATTTTTGAACCACAGTTTTGGAATTAAAGTAAGAAACTAGAAGTTGCCATCTTCTTTACTAGTGTATGCCACATTTTCATGTTCCTGATCTCAGTCATACCACTTTCTATCATTTCCACAATCAAACTCATAGAATCATAGAACAGTTGGAGTTGAAAGGGACCTTTAATGGTCATCTAGTCCAACCACGCCTGCAAAGAGCAGGTACATCTTCAACTAGATCAGGTTGCTCAGACCCCCATCCAACATGACCTTGAATGTTTCCAGGGATGTTGCATCTACCCCCTACACGGGCAACCTGTTCCAGTGCTTCACCACCCTCATTGTAAAAAAATTCTTCCTGGTATCTAGTCTAGGTCTACTCTCTTTTAGTTTAAGATCATTACCCCTTGTGCTATTGCAGCAGGCCCTACTGAAATATTTGTCCCAATCTTTCTTATAAGCCCTGTTTAAGTATTGAAAGACTGCAATAAGCTAACTGAACCCTAATTGAGTTCATGCCTTGGATTCCCAGGACTTCCTGAACTTCTCTCAGCTTTTACTTATTTTCTTTAAGGTGTAGTAACAGTTTAGTTCCTTACCAATCACTTCTTTTCCACTACAAACACAACCAAAAGGGGTTTAGTTTTCTTGTTCCTTCATATGACTATCAACTCAGCCCTGAGTTCTCTACCTCAACACCTGGTAAAAAGGTACATTCAGTGAGTGGAAATTACTGGACTACTCCATCAAATCAACCTCACCTATGATAATATGATTTAGAATTAAGCAGGCAATTATGTACTTTATCAAAATCACGTTAGACTTCTCCATGTTAACATCATTGTGTTTTTAAAAACATGAGAATAAGCTGATAATTCTCTCAGACAAGAAATTTTATGACTTGTGGAAAATTTTTTTTTTTTTCAGCAGAATATAAAAATGATTTTTTATTATTTTAAAATGTTCTTGAAAACTGACAGAGGCCATTACATTTCTCATTCTCTTATGAGAAAAGGCTGAGAGACCTGGGTCTGCTTAGCCTGGAGAAGAGAAGACAGAGAGGGGATCTCATCAATGCTTATAAATACCTAAAGGGCCGGTGTCAAGAAGATGGGGCCAGGCTCTTTTCAGTGGTGCCCAGTGACAGGACAAGGGGCAATGGGCACAAAGTGGAGCACAGGAAGTTCCACCTGATCATGAGGAAGAACTTCTTTACTGTGAGGGTGACAGAGCACTGGATCAGGCTGCCCAGGGAGGTTGTAGAGTCTTCTTCTCTGGAGGTATTCCAAACCCACCTGGATGCGTTGCTGTGAAACCTGCTTTAGGCAAACCTGCTTTAGCAGGGCTTGGACTAGATGATCTCTAGAGGTCCCTTCCAACCCCTGCCATTCTGTGATTCTGTGATTCTGCGAAATGCATTAAGTAAAAATGTGAAAAGAGAATAAATTCCAGAATCTAATACTCTTCCAAAGTTTCACAATAGAAGGAAAACAAAGAAAAAATAAACAAAACAAACTGCTAAATGGATACATTATTTGAACAAAAATAGCTGAAGAAATCTTCTTTCCATTTACAACAGAAAAGAAGAACTTTTGATCTCCAGAGAGGGAATGTGTGAAGCAGTAGAGTTAGGGGGGAAAAATGGAAAACATCTAGGTGAAAATTTTGAAGCTATGAGAAAAATACATGTTGGAAGTGGAAGTTTAAGGGATTATCTTCAAAGGTTATTCATGCATTCAGACATTCAATAACCCCCCTGTGACTCTGGATGAAATTCCCAGGATATAACTATGCTACTGACTTTTCATATTGAAAGGCTATAAGCATTTATCTGCTTCCAGTGGCACTTAGTCTAGTTGCTGTTTGGTGCACCAAATTCTCTGTGCACACTGTCCATATACTTTGTAGAGAATTAGAATTCTGCTCTGAGACTAAAAACAATACCAGATATAGAACATATTTCCTAAAAATGAAACAACTATGTTATTTGCTGTATTAGCAAAGTCTATCATGCGACTCATAGACCTTGTGTGCTTTCAGCTTTTTTGCAAAGGAGTTAATGAAATAATTTATAAAGTTAGTAAAGAAAATAAATTCATTTATATCATATTAACTCAAATTAACTAGCTGAATCAATAAACAAAAATGTTTCTGGTTATTTCTAGTATGAAATTTAAGTGCGCAAGTTTCGGTATTTTTAGTTAAAACAAGCCAATGACAACAGAAATTACTCGATATGTTATTCATTTCTTAGACACAAATAGCTTCCTGCCTACTCCACTTCTATTATATTTTTGTTAGCTCCTAATATCCAAGTTTCCTTCATTTAGGTTACTGAGTTAACTTTCCTTAAAATTATACTCATTTGGCTAAGGTCTTAGAGAGACCTACAGTTTCAAGAAAATTTTGTAAGTTCAAAAGAAAATGGTTTTGCAAGTTTTAGGAGAACTAGTTAGGTGACTGACATTTTGCATCATGGACTTTAATGTAGACTTGAATTATTTTTTTAATTTTAATATGTGTATCGTGATAGTGCTTTAGAATGTACCTTAGCTCTCCCAGAGAATAATGGTCTTACCAAGTCCCTGAAATTAACCATAGAGATTCTTCCTCTGAATCCAAATATGATACCCTGACACATTGGTCCCGATCTTTTCTGAGCCAATTTGATCCCATGAGCTTTCTGAGGCCGTGAAAGGTTTGGTTTTTTTTTTTTTTCATATTCTTTAAGAATAAATAATGTATAACGAGAGAATTGTTATTGATTGCAGTTTTATAACTTGATGTCAAGGTTATATGCTATAAACAGAACAAGCTAATGTGAAAGGTATGCAAGGTCACAAAGCTTGCTGGAATAGTGATGGTAATCTTGGATTAAGCAGAGGGAGTAAGGCTTGCTGAGATCAAATTTACAGATGACAGCAAACTGAGGGGACCAGTTCATATAAAACAAAGGTGGCAACAAAAGCAGTGATAAATCCCTATTTCCAACCCCAGGAGTATTATTTGAACAAAATGTATCACTTATCAGTTTTTTAATTGAATGTAAGAAGCTATTTATATTTTCTACAAGTTGGGAAAAAAAATTGTTTAGTGTACCACAAGAATTTCTAAAAAATTAAAAGAAAATGAAACCCAAAAATTCCATTATAATAAAAAGAATAACAGAACCCAAATAGGAATACAATATATACATTTCTTATCGAGTTTTCGACTGTCTGCATTCCTTTGTATTTATTTGGTCCATCAAGTTCCACTTTTCTTTTTTGATTTTATTATATTCTATTATTGTTCACCAAAACCCACTAAAGTAAAAATAAGCGAGCTGTTGACATCCTTTGGAATTCATGATTTTCTCTCTCTCTGGTTTAGAAATCAGAAAACATTACAGAATCTTAGAAAGATTGGAATCACAAACAATTAGGAAACAGAAATCAAACTTCTTTTATTTTTCAGTCTTAGTTTGCATTTCATCAGTACATTTGGATAAAATAAAGGACTAAGAAAGTTTCATACATAAAGACAGAACTATCTAATGTTATGCTCATAGATATCAGATAGGTTTACTAATCACAAAATTTAATTATAGTATTTATTTTTCATTTTATTCCTTGAGATTTAAGTGACAACATTACACAAGCTCATTCATCATGTCATTCTGGCTCATCCTCCTTCCTGATTTTCATATATGAGATGAAATTTCAGTTAAAAAAAATTAAAAAATCTTTAATTAGATACATTTTATGCACAACTAGAAAAACTGCTAGAAAAATACCTGCTGAGTGAATTTCAATAGAACAGGGACAAACAGTGGGAAAGAGTACAAGATAACCAAGACAACTGTAATGATGTTCATTATTGATACAGGGAATAACTCATGCAAGACAAAACTTGCCAAATGGCAATAATGAATGAAAAAAATATTTAAGTACTTGGAGAATCTCCAAAGAAGGCATTAATGATATGAATTCTTAAACATAATGATAGCATCACCTTATTATTTAAACCACTACTAGAAAATGTTGGTTTGATTTTTTGCCTGAAACATAATTCACAAGTAAAGTAATAGTTGAAAAACAGAGTAATTGTTGTGTAGAATTTAAAATTGGATAAGAGAAATCCCCCAAACATTATAATATTTGCCATAAAATCTTTATTGTCTAAACATTGAAACTTTAATACTGCTTTGAATCATTTCCATGTCTATAGAAGCTTGCACTGATAGTGGTGGGAGTAAATAGCTTGAACTTTATCTTTCATTCTAGTGGGTTAGTGAAGACAGATTGCAGAAAATGCATTCCTGGAGGTATTCAAAACAAAACTCTAAGCATTTTGATCAAATCTTAAAGTTGATGCTGTTTTGAGTGGACTGTTGGAACAGGTAACTTCCTGATCCCTTCCAACATGAATCATGTGAGCCTATGATAACTGACACAATTATTATATACAGATATAATTTAATAAACATGAGAATAATATGTTTAAAAGGTTAAGAATTTCCACATATTTTATGTGCTGTCATACATATGCTCTCATTGTGCTTTAACTTCTTTTAGGGCTCTATTTAGAATGTCATTTATGACAGTGAAAAGACTTTCAGCATTTATTTACAGCTTTAAATACAGCAGTGTATTTAGACAGCAGAAATAACACCAAACAAGATAGCATAGTACTGCACAAAAGAGCAATGCTAACTCAGGTCCTGGAAACTATCTTGTGGTGTGCTATGCCCAGAAAAATTGATCTGCACTGCTTTGATGTATCTATGCTGTTTCTGGCTGTAGAGTTTGTTTGGGTAACAACTAGTTCAGTGCATGACATCATTGTTTCATAAAAGGTAGACATACCTTCTATATGTTGTGCATCTCGACCTTTTTTGCTCAGAAAACAAGAAAATCTTACTCATCTTTGAATTCTTAATAAGCAAAACGATACAGAAGACATTATAATTGCTGTTATTTTTATAATAAAATTGATTATTGGAAATTTTGCCATTGACTTCACTACAATTACGCTTTAATGAGAAGCAAACTCAATGGAAAGGGGACATGTGAAGGAGAAGGAAAATCTCTACAATGAAGTCTCTAATTTTCTTTAAATTGTGTTTAAATTGTATTTCATATTTAAATTATATTTTCACCTAACAGTACCTCCACTCACTTCCTCTTTATGTGTGTGTAGAACCACGTGCAGGACTAGATCCACAGGTCTAGAAAGTGTAAAAGAGAAAAGCAAAATAATTTAGAGGACAAAAAGGCAATGATCTTTACTGTGCCACACAATGATGTGGGATCCAGAACACAGGAAAGCAATTAAGAGACTTCTTAAATGCTCTTAAGGGAGAGTTGATACAGAAAAGGGGCAAATAGGGGTAATCCAATGAAACTATATAAAATATGATATTGTATACTAAAAGTTCAAGAAAAGATAATACTCACGGATTTTTGGCTTCAGATATTAATGCAAAGAATAAATTCTAATTTAATTGTCTTTAATATTCATAATGGGTTTTATGACCAAATATGTATATTTGATATATATATATATATATCTGTTCAGATAAGCTTACTGTTTTCTTTTCTACGTAGTAAGATTTTTTTAGAAATATTTCAGAAATTCAAATGTAGCATTTTATCTAGACTAGTTTTATTTCTGACAAAACCAGATTGGAACACAATTATGTGAAATTATAAAGAATATTTGGTCTTGTGTGAAAATTAAATGTCTTTTTTTTTTTTTTTAGGAATAAATACATTGCATTTCAAAAGGTCTGTAAGAATATGATTTTTGTTTTGAACTGGAACCTCCATACTGACTTTAGTATCCATTTCATAATAATATCCATTTTATAATAGGAGTTTGACCTCTTGTTTCACTATTATTTTTGACTATCTGTGGCTAAAAAACATGTTAAGAAAGAAAATCTCATCTGAAAATTGATAATGATTATGAAACTTTTAATTCACCATCTGTTACAAAAAACAAAATCAAACACTTAATATCTCAGTAACACAATAGCATTTTTGAATGTTGTTTTGATATTTTCTAGGAGGTCTCACATCAGAGATTGGTGCCACAATTTTATCCTGTTCACAAAACTTTGCATTGGACTGCATGTGTAAAAATGCAGTGTAATAAATCAGAAACAAAGAAACAAAACCCAAGACATAATATAGGAGATGTATTCTCTTATAAACTTTTCTAAAGCTATAGAATGGAGGTATAAAGCATCTCAGATGATAATTAAAATATACACCTCAGAAATCCTCAGAAGCATTTCTATTTTGAAATATTTTTCACTTAAATTAACATCATGTTCATTGTAGAACTATATAAGGAATTTATTATAAAATCTTTACTTGATCATTTCCTTATTGTGAGCAAGTGTTATCTTTTTCTTTGATTACATAATTCTTATGGTGACATTTAAAACAAAACTCAATACTTTGAAAGAAGACAATACCTTTTAAAACTCTTGCATTGTCATTCTTTTCCTTCCTTCAACAGATGCACAATAGTTTTTCATTATGCTAAGGCTGTGTATAAATTATTGCATTGTATAAAATTTGGCAGGTAACACAAGATAGAATTTAAACATTTGAAATCATAACACAGTAATTCAGCATAATTTACACTGCTGTACACAGACATCTCTTCATAATACTTTTGATCAACTCAACACCTGAAAAAAGTAATCATAAGATATACCATTTACATCAATAAGGTTTATGTTCAGGATAGATTATAGTAGCTGAGTCAGTCCTATGTGAATATCTACAACCTAATTTTTTTACATCTGCTCTCTGTTATTATGTCAACAGGCCAACAGGCACAGAGTAACTTGTGCCCATTCCACTAAATCCTCTTCTTCTCTCAGACAGTATAACTGCATCCAGATTGTCACCTGGGAATGGCAGCTCCTGAGCTGTACCTAAACACCATTTGTTATAAATGCTCACTAGCATCAGCCAAAACCTTGCCAGCAGCTGTTCTAACAACTAACATTTTAAGGAAATATAGACATGTAAAAAACTCTCAATGTCCCATTATTGGGAGATCACTGTGCAAGAATAACTCATCAGTTCATGAAATCTCTCTTCTGAACTTCCGATGCTGGCACAAGCAACCATTTGGGAGTGTGGAGAAAGTTAGTATCTGAAAAGTATCATGACCTACTACAAAACTTAGATGACTCAGAAAAAGTTGGAAGTTGTTTGGTACTCCCTTAAAATTCTGAGACAAATAAAAAAGCAAATAACAGAGCACTGGAACAGACTGCCCAGAGATGTTGTGGAGTCTCCTTCTCTGGAGATATTCAAAACCCGCCTGAACATGTTCCTGTGCAACCTGCTCTAGACAAACCTGCTTTAGCAGGGGGTTTGGACTACATGCACTACAGACACCCCTTCCAACACCTACCATTCTGTGATTCTGTGAAATAAACAAAACCATACATGTTATTCTGCTATTGCAAAAACCCAAATCTGCCTGAAAAACACTAAACCCCTGAAGGACATAATTAGTTACTGAACTCTTAGAGAAACTGTGATTTTTTTCCTGATACTTTGGCTGGCATGAAATGGTCGCCTGTTTCTGAATTCTGTGAAACACGTGGTAGTGGCTCTGGTAACTGGTTAGAACATTGTTATGGATAATTTTCAAAATGACTGGGAAGTACATGCTGCCTGCCTATTTGAATAGAATGAGTAAAAGATGATCCTAAAGACTTTTCATCAAAGTATGATGTAAGCAATGGCACGTATATATGCATTCCTAATTAAAGAATGCATTGTGTGATTTATTTCTCTTACATAAACTATGAATCACCTTATGCTTGTCTTGAATGTTCAGTTTCTATTTGATTTTATGTTTGTGTAGTGCATTTCTGTTTTCCTCAAAATAGAAATAAAATGAAAGTATAAGTAAGCAAAGACAAAAAACTATTCTTTCCCAATCTACATTTGTGGAACTGAAGGCATTTTTGTGAATTCCATTTCCATTTCTCTCATTTTTTATTAATTCAGAAAACAATATGCTTTGGATCTGTTACATACTTTCAGAATTACAGCCTAACTTATTAAGTGCCATCTCCAGTTACAGTTGACTTACAGAACTGAGGGAAAGGGAAAACAAAAAATATTAGTAATGTCACATGGCAAAACACAACAATAATGCAAAATATAAACAAAATGTCATTTAAATGCAATGTTTTGAAAGGAAAGAAGGTGATTGATGACCATTCTAAATTACACAAGGCAGGCAAACAGTTGGGATTTTACCAGCAGTTCTGCAATTAATTAGTGTACAAATATCAGCATTTCACTGTGTGTAATATATGGTATAGATTGATGAATACATTTTATAAGCCACAAGAAATAACTCTAAGTATTCTTCATACTTGGTCCCGGGCTGTCTGTGCATTTAACATAATGCAGCTTTCTGATTAAATACACTACTACAAATTTGTGAAGTGTTAGTAGTTCAACATCTATTTGATATGGCTATTTTCCATGTGAGATAATTAGTGTCTTTGCTTTTTAATATATTAAAATGGAGTGAAGATGCTCAGCACCTAACAGGATTAACTCACTTGGAAGTGTATATATATATATTAATGATGTTATCAGTTACCATCTATATATGTTACAACTACTAAAAACAACAGATTATTTACAGAACAGAAATATTCTTTTGAACTTCTTTCCTTCTGTGCAGCACTGCTAATTCATGTTTGCATCTGGATCCGTGCTTTCCATTATGACATGCATTCTTGTTAAGAATCAGAGATTGTTTCTGTTTATTTATTATCCTTAGTGTTTTGTTTTCATGTTTAAGATTTTTTTAAAAACTAACCAAAAATAGTGATTATTTAAAAAAACCCATATTTCTTAAGATAGTATGGTATGTTAATTTGTCATAGTTTAACAAAAGGTGTAATGTTTAACTGTATGAGGCAGAGAACGTTAGAATGTCCTTATACTGGGTCAAACCAAAGACAGGTCTTGTTCAGTATCTTACTTGCAAGGGTATCTGTGTACAAAGGCACGGAGAACAGTAAGACAGAGGCAATTCCATAAGGTATTTCTAATATCCTTTCTTCCTTCAGCTATTTTCGAAGACTTAGGGGAACAGAACCCAAGTGGACTGTCAGTATTCATGATATTCTTTAGCAGAGCTTTACACATTATAACTACCTTCTGTCAACTACTCCCTTCTGTTTTGGATCTGACTTCTATCAACTTAATTTGTTCCTCTTTAATTCTTGCACTGGAAGACAGAGTGAATGGTCTGTCCCTGCCCACCTTCTCTGTGGTGCTCATGAAAACATATTCCACACTGGCCCAAACTATCTCTCTTTTGGAATGAAGATCCCTTGCTCATGTGGTCATTCCTTCCACAGAAACAATTTCACACAGACTGGAGAAAAAGAGGTGATCTTCAACAACTGCTGCCTCTTGCTGTCCCAGCACTGAGGGACTGACAGTCATGGAGGGCTACAATGGAGTCCTGGGCCATGTGCGAGGTGGTGGGAGCTTTGACGGGGTGGCCAGGGACAGTGAGGCCTCTGAATACCCTCAGGGCCCTGACATTTCCAAAAAGTTTATTGCACAGTGGCCTTAGTAGTAGAAATCTTGAGAAATATGAAACTTTTTTGGAATCCACATGGAGACAGAGGATTAAGAAAGAAAGAATGTCATGAAAAGCTGAACATACAACAGTCTGAATTCCATTACTTGGGACTTTTCTCATGTATGGAATTACACTGAAATACTGATTAGCAATTAGCCATTATTTTAAAGAGTATGATAATCAAATAGTTAATACCTGCTATCATATGTTCATGACTTTTTACTGCCATACATTCTTAGAGTTCAACAAAGATATTGTTTATTCATTATAATCACACTGCCACTGACTGTACTCTAGCTAGAAGCTAAAATAAGCAGTCTTACTTTTAAGAGAGTTAAAAAGATATAATGAGTGATTTTAATTAAATACTCCTACAGTTTTCTCAGTTGTACTGTAAATACCTTCTGGGTTTGTTAGAAACAGTGACAACTTGTTTTTCTTTCTAGTTAACAAGTTTTCATTTGTGCTATTCACCTTTCTTTAATTTGCCCAAGTTAAGGTCAACTATGTTGACCTGTGTGTCTTATCTGAGACCTCTCGAGAAGGATGAAAGAATCATTTAATTTGCAAGCTCCTATTTTACAGCATGAATACTGTATTTTTTTAACCAATTATAATAACATAAAATACTGTGATTCCACAGCAGTTCAAAAGGCTTTGTGTTTACCTTGTCTTGATCGATCTCTTCTGGCTTAATGATAGACTCTAGAGGAAAGCGAAAATTTCCTTCTCCTTAAAGGCAACTGATCATCTTCAGATTTGTGTATAAGCCTATGTGTGTTTGTGTTGACGTGTCTGAAGTGCCAGGGATGTCTGAAGTGCCAGAGAGAGAAAGCTTGAAATGAAAGATATTGCCACACATGTTTGATGACCCTCAAAGGAGCAGGAGTCTGTCTGCTATTAGAGAATAGACCAAGACAAACCTCAGAGGTAACACAAGTTTATTCAGCCCATCAAGCTACTGGAAATTGTCAAGAAATAATAATAATAAAAAAAAGAATTGCAAAGTCACTCAATGGCACAATGGGAAAAAGAAAGTTTCATATTTAATTATTTTCATCAAAGAGTTATCTCTATTTTTTCATTGTTTTTTGTAACATCTGTGTTCTGATAAAATGTTAACTGTAGAGACTGAAAGCATTTTCAGCCTTTTGCTATTCTTAGTTCAAAAAAACAAGGAGGTGTGACTGAGTGTGTGTGTGCCTGAGAGAGAGGGAGGGAGGGAGAAAGATTCTAGAAAATATTTTAAGAGTATAAATAAGATACAGTTAGCTTAAATTGTCTGCAGTGGTTTATTCTTATTAGTGACACAGTCTACAGCTACTTTTGAAATCAATATGTGTGAAAAGGAGTTGATATGTAGAGTAAAATATTCATCACGTTCGATGCATCTCAAGGTGTTTTATTTCAGAGAATCTTCAGTTTGGTCCTATGGAATGAAAGCCCATTTACAGCTGAAGTGCATTTAGTGCATTTCTGAAAGATATCTTCCACTTTTATTTCCTCTGAAAGAAAAACAGTTCCTATGCAAACTGGAACAGTATTAGTAGGGACTGACAATAAGTAGATTGCTTCAAAAGTTTCTTCCTGATTTAGACTAAAACTTTGGTTCAGACATGCTCATAGTAGATAGTGACTATTCCAGATTTCAGTTTTAATGCTTTGCTCTTTTTACTGCCGTACAGCTCAGGAAGCTCTGTGAGTAATCTTTGTCCCCGTGAGTCAGTTTGATCATCAACAGAGGATCCATTTCATTATTTGCATGCTGTGTAAAGTGCTTTGGGACTGACGTATGAACAGCATTATTAAGGTCTAAGAATTGTTGTAAGTGACAGTATATCTCTGTAAATATATTATGCAGCATGTATATACTCCTACTAATACTTCTGTTACTCTTACAAATTTTTGGCTCAGAAGTTCAGTATTTATTTGTATATATAATACTTTCAGGCATATAATCCACACATCTGACAATCTACATTCCAGTTGTCTGACTGAGATGGAGTTAACTGTTCATAGCAGCACGTATGGTGCTGTATTTTAGATTTGTGACTAAAACAGTGTTGATAACATAACAAGATTTCTAGGTGTTACTTAGCAGAGCTTGCGCAGAGTCAAGGCCTTGTCTGTTTCTCGGTCTGCCCCATCTCCAGCAAATACCACAGGGATGGGCAAAAAGTTGAGAGGGGACATGGCTGGGAAAGCTGACCTGAATGGATCAAAGGGATATTCTATACCATATGACATCATCCTCAGTAATAAAACTTATGCATAGTTTTTCCAAAGGAGTCATTGCTCAAACACTGGCTGGGTACTGATACGTTTGCAGGAGGTGGTGAGTGATTGCCTTTGCATCATTAGTTTGTGCAGGGTTTTGGGGTGTTGAGTTTTTTTCAGGTTTCTTTTTTTCTTTTCTTCAATTATTAAGTGAGATCATCTTGACTCACAAGTTTTTGGTACTTCTGCTCTTCTGATCCTCCCCTCCATCCCACTTTGGGGGAAGAGCGAGTGGCTGATGGGTGCTCAGTTGCTGGCTAGACTCAGTTCGCTATACCTCAAAACTCCCAGTTTGAAAATAAGTCTGAGCACAGCCAACACAGAAGAAAATAAATACATGAAATGCTATTGAGATAAATAAAACAAGCCTATAGGTAACATTAGACAGCTATTGGGAAAGAAGTAACATTTTATGCAGAACAGAAAGTGGAAGTCTACTTGAAGAAAGTTCTTATAATCTTTTCATATTAATACTATAGGAATATAACTGAAATGTCGAGTCACGGGATATTTATTTTATTAATGTATGACTTATCATTTATATGCCTGAAAAGACATCGAATGCAAAGCTGATACCTATTCTGGACTCCAAGCCCTGATTTTTCCATCTATATCATAAGGTGCAGGAACCATTAGAACATCATCCAAAAATTTGCTGATAAGAAAGTTATCCAAGACTGAGAGAGTGGTGCAGCTCGCACTGAATTCTCAGCACTGGGTCCCTAAATGAGGTAAGGGAACTAGGAGATGTTTTATCAGGAACTAGAATTGAATAACCATTTCAATTCACATAGAGACAGGAGTTTTATGCTACAGAAAAAGCCATGTGTGTATTTTCTACTGTAGATAATAAAAAGCATTTGGGATTTTTCCTCCATAAGTTCCAAGTTTAGACATTTCAATTAATTAGTTTATTTTTACCTATAAAGATGTGGACTAATTGTACTTTGCTTCATTATAAGAAATTACACTTATTGTTCTTGGAAATGGGAACAGAAACCACTATTCTTCACAGCTGCAGACTTACAGATTTTTTTTTTTAAAAGAAAAGGATTACAAATCTTTAAATCATTAACCACTATCAGGGTTATTTGGTATGTCAGGAGTCCTCCTCTCTGCAGAGCAGCCCATCACAAGGGGTTTTCAGTGAATGTGCCCAAAAATTTAACTTGAGCTCTTAGAGATTCAGTTTCTATAGAAGCTACTGCTAGGGGAGAAGAGAGCTGATAGATAAACTTTCGATGATCTAGAATTTCTGTAAATACTAACTTCAGCATGATTTCCTATTCATTGTGGTTACTGAGATTCAATTTGTTCTTACTACATCATCCTATCTGTAAATGTTCAGCTTATTAGGAAAGTAGATTTCAACACATTAAATTATGTGTTTAATTTTGAAGATTAATAGAAAAGATCTATAGACTAATGACATATGGTAATTCTGGGTTTATGTAATTTAAGAAAGTTGTTCTGAAACCATGTAATAAGTAATTAAGAAAATTAGAATAACTATGTGCACATTGTTCAGCATTTCCTGGATTGGATTAGATTTCATAAAATTAAATGGTATTATTGAAAACAAAGGATAAGTGATGATGCGTATGTTTATATAAGGTTTAAACGACAGATGGTATTTTCAGAGAAATACTGAAAACTGCCTGGTTTCTCACAGGATGTCATGGTTTGATCTGCAGGAGTGAAATGAAAAAATCTCATTAAAGAGAGTTCAAAAAAGAATTAGACATAGTATTAACTTTTTATTTCAGCATGAACAAACATAAAAAGACTCTTTTCAGATATTTTCTATTGGTTATAAAATATGTTGTAAAATATTGTATATTCTTTTGAAATAAACTGCTGTAGAGATATAACACTTTTTTTCAGGCATATTGTTTATTTTCATGTTTGTTTGGTTTTCCCCCACAACTTAGTACTCCATAGAGTGAAAAAAAATGCAAAATTTTTATTATTTTTTCTTTAATATGAAGTATGAAGTTTAACAATAAGTGCAAAGTCCTGCACCTGAGACAAGATAAGCCAAATAAACTAAAAAGCCCAATACAACCTAGGTTCTGTGTGGCTGGGGAGTAGCCTTGCTGAAAGGGATCTTGAGGTCCTGGTGGACAGCGTGCTGAACATTAGCTAGCAACCTGCTGCTGCAGCAACAAAGGCAAATCAAATCCTCAGCTACATCTGCCGCGGCATTTCTAGTGGAGATAGATAGAGACATGATAATACCACTCAGTTCTTGTCAGCCCATTCCTGGAGTAGTGTGTGCAGTTCTGGTCCCCATAATTCAATAAAAATGCAGACGGACTAGAGAGGGTCCAAAGAAGGGCCACAAAGATGAATAAAGTGCTGGAGAACCTTCCCTATGAGGAAAGACTGTAAGAGTTAGGTCTTTTCTCCCTAGAGGAGAGAAGGTTCAGGGTGGATCTCATCACAGTATTCTAGTACTCAAAGGATGGCTACAGAGGGGATGAAGACTCTCTCTTCAAAAGGAGCCACATGGCTCAGCTATTCATTCTCATGTATAGCTGGTAGAATGTCACAGATATATTTTTCTTTTTATATATAGCTACTTCAACTTAATCAAATTTCAAACATTCAGTATCAGATGTCATCTTTCTGTTCTTCCACTTTTCTGACAAAATTTCCTTTTGCTTATCCTTGTTATTGGAATTTAACCTTAAATTCAGAATGATTTTTAATTTTTGCAATGAAACATACATGTTGGTAGGATATATATGGAGTGACCACGTCTTCAACCTCTATGACACTAGATAAGCTGGAAATCAATCTGCTCAAATAAAACATTGATTTGTAAATGAGGTGTGTCCTGAACATTATTTTCTTCCATGTTAAATTTTCTCAAATATTTGTGGAATTTATGTATTTTCGTTTAATTCAAAACTTCACCAACTTTTCAGTGTGATAAAAGTCCAGTCTCAGATGAACTTGTAAAGAACTTTAAATCTTTTGCTTATATCAAACCTTGTGCAACGGTTGTTTCACATATTCAGGGCTTTGTAACACCCTTATATATTATATTTGAGAACTTAAACTATTTTTTATTATTAACTTTCAGATTAATCGTGTCTCCTCAAAAATAAGTTAAGAATTATTAGAAGGTACTTCCTTGGGAAAATGAAGCAAAGTTGAGCTAAAGATGATAATTCAGAAATTTCTTTAATGACAATTAATATTTTTAATTTTCTGTAGGAAAATATTTTCCAGCATACTTACTTAGCATCAACACTTTTACTTCATTACTTTTGGTAGTTTCCCTCCACTCAAAAATACATCTGTATTCATATTATTCCTTCTGTTAAGCTTTTGTAGACCTCAACTTCATGCCCCCTGATCCTTTTTTACTCTGTGGAAATGAATTACTTTCCTTCGTTATGTAGATCAGCTCATGAATTGAAAGTCTGATATCTTTTTAATGTTTTATTTCTGGACTTGTACTTTCTTTTTTTGTCCTTCAAAAAAGCAAAAATATTCTAATAAATTACGATGAGTAGCTCTGATGAGGAAACAACTACCAAGTAAAACTTACATTCCGTTCTCAGGGAAATCATATGAATGTTGTAATTGCCTTCAGTGGCAGAAGAATTCTACTCTGTTTTCTTTAGACAATTATATGCATACATACACTAAAAATTGTTAAATATGCATTTAATAAGTTTTCTGTTGGCACATCATAGCTGTTGCTTTTGAATGCATTTTAGATACTACTTACCATAAGGAATGGTGCAAAAATGGAGGCAATATTCACCATGTGAAGAGTAGATAGATGTCTTGTATGCATATGGGTAATAAAAGTAGATAGCTTTGTTGGTAAAAGCTGTATCTTTTCATGAATATCTCTCTGCGAGAAGTCATTGTTCATTGATTCCAAGGGACCTCTGGAGGTCATCTGGTCAAACCTTTCTGCTCAAGCAGGGACCTGTAGAGCCAGTTGCCCAAGACTATGTCCAGACTGCTTTTCAATATCGCCAAGGATGGAGATCCACAAACTCTCTGGGAAACCTGTGCCACTGCTCAGTCATTCTCACAATGGAAAAGTGTTTCCTGATGTTCAAATGGAACTTCCTCTGTTCCAGTTTGTGCCTGTTGCCTGTTGTCTTGTTGCTGGGTACCACTGAAAATAGCCTGGCTCCATCCTCTTTGCACTCTCCCTTCATGTATTTATACACATTAATAAGAGAATCCCCCGAGTATTCTTTTCTCAACACAAACAATCCGAGCTCTCTCAGCATTTTCTCATAGGAGAGATACTTTAGCCCCTTAATCATATTTGTGACCCATCATTGGACTCTGCAGTATGTTCATGTCTTTTTTCTACTGAGGAGCCCAAAACTGGACATAGCACTCCATGTGTGGACTCACCAGTTGTGAGTAGAAAGGAGGATACTTTACTCAACATACATCAAAACTATTCTGCTCTGGCAACATGGAACTGTTGTTTCCAGGACTTAGATATGTAGAATCAAAGAAGAGTTTTGATTGGAAAGGAACCTTAAAGGTCATCTAGTCCAACCCTTTTGCAACAACAGGGACATCTTCAACAAGATCAGATTGCTCAGAGCCCTGTCCAACCTGACCTTAAATGTTTCCAGGGAGGGGACATCCACAACTTCTCTGGACAACCTGTTCCAATGTTTCACCACCCTGACTGTAAAAAATTTCTTCCTAATATCTAGTCTAGGTCTACTCTCTTTCAGTTTAAGACCATTACCCCTTGCTCTATTGCAGCAGGTCCTACTAAATTGTTTGTCTCAAATGTTTGTCTTTAAGTACTGAAAGGTTACAATGAAGTCTCCCCAGAGCCTTTTCTTCTCCAAAGTGAACAACCCCAACTCTCTCAGTCTTTCCTCATAGGAGAGGGGTTCCAGTCCTCTAATCATCTTCATGTCCCCCTCTGGTTTATGTATCTTTGGAAACTTTTGACTTACAGAGCAGACACATTTCTGTTTAGGATCAGATGCATTCTGACCACTGAAACAAAATTTTTATTTAACTGTGGTGGGTTGACCTCAGATAGCAGGTAAAGCCCAACCCAGTTGCACATTCACTCCACCCCAGTGGGATGGGGGAAGAGATATTTTGAAGGGCAAAACCCAGAAAAGCTCATAGGTCAAGAATTTAGTTAGTGAAGCAGAGCATGTAAGCAAAGCAAAACAAGGAATTCATTCACTACTTCCCATCAACAGGCAGGTGTTGAGGCTTTTTCCAGGAAAGCAGGGCCTCAACATGCATCATGGTTACCTGAGAAGATAAATGCTATAAGGTGGATTGTCTCCCCTTCCTCATCCTCTTCCCCAGCTTTTATTGCTGAGTATGATATAATTTGATAGGGGATATCCCTTTGGTCAGATGTCCTAGCTTTGTCCCTTCCTGACTTCTTGCTCAGCCCCAGGCTGCTCCCTGGCAGAGCAGCATGAGAAACAGAGAAAGCCTTAACACTGCAAACGCTCTTCAGCAATGGCTAAAAAATCAACTGTTTTAGTCACAAATCCAAAACACACCACCATAACGTCTTCTATCAAGAAAATCAATTCCATCGCATCCAAACTCAGTACTTCCATTTCGAACAACTGTTTTGGGGGTGTGTGGTGGGGCTTTGGTAGCAGGGGAAGGAATACAGGGTTCACTCCTGTGAGAAGCTGATAGAAGATCCCCTGGCTCCAAATTGGACTCACCGCAGGTTGAGGTTGAGTCCGTCAGTAATGATACATGCGCCTCTGCAATAACATATTTAAGAAGGCGGCAAGGAACTGTTAAGACCTGCAACAGAGAGAGGAGTGGGGTGCGAGAGAAACACGTATCCAGATACTAAGGTCAGTGGACAAGGAGGGGTAGGAGGCATACCAGAACAGAGATACCCCTGCAGTCCGTGGTGAGATGGCAGGCTATCCCCCTGCAGCCCACGGAGGATCACAGTGGAGCAGAGAGGGACCTGAAGCCTGTGGAAGATCCCATGCCAGGGGAGATGGTTGCACCCAAAGAAGATCATGACTCTGTGGGAAACCTGTGCTGGGGCAGTCCGTTCCTGAAGGACTGTACCTCATGGGAAGGACTCATGTTGCAGAAGTTCATTAAGCTCTGTCTCCTGTGGGAGGGACCCCATGCTGGAGCAGGAGAAATATGTGAGGAGCCTTCCACACTCTGAGGAGAAAGGAATGACAGAGACAATCTTTGGTGAACTGACTCCACTCCCCATTCCATGTCCACCTGAGCCGCTGAGGGGGGAGGAGGCAGAGACATATGGAGTGAGTGACTTGAGCCTGGGAAAGAGGGAGAGGTGGAGGAAGGTGGGTTTTTAAGGTCTGGTTTCATGTCTCATTATCCTACTCTGTTTTGATTGGTGACAAATTAAATGGATTTTTTCCTCAAGTTGAGTCTAGTTTTTGCCTGTGGCCATAACTGGTGAGTGAACCCTCCCTGTCCTTGTCTCAACCCATGAGCTTTTTGTTCAGGTATAACATAGTTTAAGTAAAAGGTTTGAATATGAATCTACATTTGGCTCACTTTTTAATGTAGGCTCTTTTCCCCAGTCATCCAGGTTCCAGTGACTTCTTGGTTTGATAAACCCTTCCAAACTCTCCCTGTAAGACTTGGTTCTGAGTCTGTTGTAACTTAGTTCTATATTCATCTGTCTGCCACTCTCTGCTACTGCTATAGGCATCTCCTTCCTATGTCACTGAGTGTTTCTTCACCCTGTCATTCAAAAGCTTCTTTAAAAATGAGTGATGGTATAGTACTTTTTTATCTTCTAGAGGGATGCTCCTGATCTGATGTGTATTACCGAAGACAAGGTGACCCCCTATTGCCTAGCTTCACCCTTGTTGGGGTGAATCGATTAGAACTGAAATAAACAGATTTAATAGCTCTACCATTCATCACACTGTGTATCAGCTCTTGTCCTCAGAAGATGTCATTAAACTGCACTGTGCTGTATTGCAATTAATCTCTGATGAAGCAGATAATTTGCTTTGCATTCTTGGAACAATTCATTTACAGTCAGTTCAGTCTGCAGTGTAGACATGGACAAGGAAAACAAATACTTCTGGGGCTTTGGGTTGGAAGTTTTATAGGATCCAAAGAGATAACTATCTGCCACAATTTAAATTCAATGTCCACAGAATGATAAAGAAGGAAAATAAAAATGTGTCAAAAAAAACAAACTGTGAACAGAGTTCTTCCTTCAGATAGGATAGAACTTTTGCACCCGTCCCTCAGTACACAATGTACGTCTTAAGTTCTATTCAGTGGCCCTATGGTAAAAATTTTGTCTGTATTCTTTCATGTGTTTTACCTAGTATTCTAAGAAAAGGAGACTTAAACTACACAGTAAGTTTCTCTTTTTGTCTCTGCTAATAATCTCTGAACTTATTTTCCAACTGAAACCATGATTTTACACACCTTAAATATATACTACATTTTCTATAGTTTAGTGCAAATCTGCTTCCAGGTAGGAGTGTAAGAGAGAGTGCCCCTATCTGTCTTTGCAGAAGGGAAGGTTCCACACTGATACTCTTTAAACATCAGAAAATCTAAGCATAAAGTATAACTGATTTCATGTATTGAGAGACATTATTCATGTGTCACTACTTTAGTCTGTCACAGAACTACTTTCAAACTGTAGAATGAAAATATGAAAAGTCTGAGCTAACACAGATTAAATTATGCTTGGTTTTCATATGTGAACCACTGCTTTATATTTTCTTACATCACTGTAACACTAAAGTTATTTTGTATGAGGTCCAGGTGAGTAGAGATGAGGTTGAGTCAAATAAGTACCACCTTAAAGGGACAGATTTAAATAGAACTGTTTATTTTGAGCTGGTCTTTCTAAATTATTATAATAGTTGAATGTCCCATTTAAGATCTGAAAACACATTACAAAAGAAAAAACAATTTGACAAAACATCTTACAGTTTAAAAACAAGTAATTAAGAATTTTATTTCTGAAAGTCTTCATCTTCGTGCTTTTTAGCACTTTAATGCTAAGAATATTAACAATTTTTTTTCAAAAAATATTTTTATTGCCCTGGTTTGGGCTAGGACAGAACCAATTTTCTTTTAGTAACTTTGCTTTTCAGTTAAGTCTCTTCTGAGAAGCTGATCTCTCCAAAATTAACTGCATGTTTTGCCAGACAGTAGCTGCTTCTAGCAGTGATAAGGATCGGTGTTTATAGTTAGTGCTGGAACATCAGTAGGAATGGTATGCAGAAAGGCTCTTGCTTGTAGTTATCGCTATGGAGACAAATCTCGATGCTTGCTCCTGCTAACTTTCTATGTGCTGGACATGAAAGAGCAGAGAAGTGGTCACACCTGCAACTCTGCCGTGGGGAGGAGCGGGTCAGACAGGTGACCCAAAACTGACCAAAGGGAGTATTCCATCCCATACGCGTCACACTCGGTATAAAGCTGAGGGATCACAAGGGTCACTCTCTCTCCTTCTATAGCCAGCATCTGAGGAGGACTCTGTCCAATTCTTCTGCCTTTGATCCCGATCCATGCATTCCTGAATCCAGCTCCTGCCTGCTGCTGAGTCCAGTCCGGGACTTTCCTGGGACGTGCTCTGCAGTGTCCGGGTGACATATTCTTCATCGGGGTGGGGGGGAGTCCGATATTGGTC
>VZSC01010421.1:3166-34322 GCA_013398225.1 Steatornis caripensis | reverse complement strand
CCAGACAGTAGCTGCTTCTAGCAGTGATAAGGATCGGTGTTTATAGTTAGTGCTGGAACATCAGTAGGAATGGTATGCAGAAAGGCTCTTGCTTGTAGTTATCGCTATGGAGACAAATCTCGATGCTTGCTCCTGCTAACTTTCTATGTGCTGGACATGAAAGAGCAGAGAAGTGGTCACACCTGCAACTCTGCCGTGGGGAGGAGCGGGTCAGACAGGTGACCCAAAACTGACCAAAGGGAGTATTCCATCCCATACGCATCACACTCGGTATAAAGCTGAGGGATCACAAGGGTCACTCTCTCTCCTTCTATAGCCAGCATCTGAGGAGGACTCTGTCCAATTCTTCTGCCTTTGATCCCGATCCATGCATTCCTGAATCCAGCTCCTGCCTGCTGCTGAGTCCAGTCCGGGACTTTCCTGGGACGTGCTCTGCAGTGTCCGGGTGACATATTCTTCATCGGGGTGGGGGGGAGTCCGATATTGGTCGTGTATATTTTCGTATATTTGTATATATTTCACTGTTATTTTTCCTATTATTATTATACATTATTATTGTAGTTAGATTAAAGCTGTTTTAATTTTTCCAACCCATAAGTCTCTTTCCCTTTTCTCTTCCCCCCCCACCTTGGAGAGAGAGTGGTTTAACAAAAACCATCTCTCCTCTGTTTAATAGCCACCCCAGCTTTAAACCATGACACTTACATACTCCTCTGTTAATCTCACAGCTATAATTCTGGTGAGCAGATAGCTGAGAGCAACTGAGTCATCATTAGCTGTAGCAATATATTCTTCAGCTAGTTGCTCATGTTTCTCTATTATTCCTGTATATAAATGAAGTACATATTGGATAAGGAATTCTAAGAAAATCTCTGGAATAGCACAAGTATTTGATCTGTATGTATGCCTACCAGAGAAAAAACATGCAGTCAGCTTTACAAGGGGATATCTTGGTTCCATAAACTTGGAAACATATGCACATATGCTGATAAAAAACACTGATGTAAAGAAAACATTTGCCATGACTATATCATAGCTAGCTCTTTCTCTTACTAAAGTGAGTAACCAAATGTTTCTCACTTTGCTGGAGAAGTGAAAGATTCACATAGATCCTAAGTGCTGTTAACATCTAAGAAGACTGTTGACATCTTTAATAAACAGAGATGATTCTTTATTAAGAAATCTCATTGCCTAAATTTCACATTTTTAAAGGTATCTTTTCTAGTGGGAATATTGTTATGGAGTTCAATCTAGATATTCCCTAATTATGGAGATAATCCACACAGACTTGCAGACATGCAACAGGTTTATTGTCTTGGGCCAAGTTTCAGTGGTTGGAAGCTGGGCTGGAGACAGATACTCCGCTGTTGTACGACTCATAATTCTGGATGTCATCTCTAAGCATGTGGAGAAGGCGGCAGCTATCAGGAGTACTCAACATGAATTCACCAAGGCGAAATCATGCATGACCAAACTGATAGCCTTCTATGATGGCATGACTGGATAGGTAGATGAGGGGATAGCAGAGAATGCTGTCTACCTAAGTTTGTAGAGTTTGTCTAAGCAAGGCTTTTGACAATGTCTCCAACAACATCTTCATTGGTAAGCTTAGGAAGTATGGTTAAATGAGTGGACAGTGAGGTGTATTGAGAGTTGGCTGAATGGCAGAGCTCGGCGGGCTGTGATCAGTGGCACAGAGTCTAGTTGGAAGCTTGTAGCTAGTGGCAATCCCCAGAGGTCAGTACTGGGTCGAGTCCTGTTCAACATATTCATCAATGACCTGGATGAAGGGATAGAGTGTACCCTCAGCAAGTTTGCTAATGATACAAAGCTGGGTGGAGAGGCTGTGCTGACATTCAGCATGACCTGGACAGGCTGGAGAGTTGGGCAGAGAGGAACCTGATGAAGTTTAATAAAGACAGGTGTAGGGTACCGCACCTGGGGAGAAATAACGCCATGCACCAGCACAGGCTGGGAGTGGACCTGCTGGAAAGCAGCTCTGCAGAGAAGGACCTGGGAGTGCTGGTGGACAACGGGTTAATCATGAGTCTGCATGTGCCCTTGTGGCCAAGAAGGTCAATGGTATCCTGGGACGCATTAAGAAGAGTGTGGCCAGCAGATTGAGGGATGTCATCCTCCCCCTGTACTCTGCCCTGGTGAGGTCATNTGAACATGAGGAAGACCTTCTTTACTGTGAGGGTGACAGAGCACTGGATCAGGTTGCCCAGGGAGGTTGTGGAGTCTCCTTCTCTGGAGATATTCCAAACCCGCCTGGACATGTTCCTGTGCAACCTGATCTAGGGGCACCTGCTTTAGCCGGGGTTTGGACTAGATGATCTCCAAAGGTCACTTCCAATCTCTACCACTCTGTAATGCTGTGATACTCTGATTTCTTTTTATACGCTATGAATCATTAAAAGCTTATAACTATCAGAACATATAAGTGGGTATTTAAAAAAAATAATAAAAAATTCTCTCAAGTTTACATAAACCAGCAGTTTGTTAAAAAGTAATAAGCTGATGAAGAACCATTAGAAATTGCTTTTTATTGTCTGTAACTTAGTGTCAAAATTATGCTTTAAGAGCTGCAGTTTTCTGGCTTAGAACACTTAAACAGCAAAGTTTCTTCAGTTAAAACAAAATAAAAAACCTTACAAACACATTGCAATGAAGTTAGGAAATATGGGAACCTTAGCCTTGCATTGCATTTATGGTCAAAATCTACCTCAAAATCTTTTTGTAAATGCCATATCTAAGCTTGAAATCTTAAATACAGCACCCTATCTAACTACAGCACACTATCACTCAGCAGTTCACTCAATTCCATTCAGAAAAGCAGTTCTGAAAAATATATTTGTTTTATTTCTATTTTATATGAGGACACTTATCTCAAACATCCTTATTTTCAGAGCTGACTGAGTGCTTCCCAAGCATATGTCAACTCTAATCTACCTTGCAGATACTGTAGATGTTGTTATTGCTTTATTGCTCAGTCTAGGTCACCTTTTAGTATCAAGTCTTTTATAATGTGTCCTTAACTTACAAAGACCTTGCAGATGAATATCAACCTTACAAAATTTTTTTTTCAAGGATAAATTAACCACAAGGTTTTTATTGCTTAGGTAATATCACAGTCTCCTTGACAAGCTGGAGGGATACCAACTGACAATATGCATCTAGAAAAAATTCTAGTTGAGAAGCAACCTCCCTGTATGGTTTGTATACTAAAGATGCAAATGCAGCAATTGGGAGTATTTTTAGTTACTTAATTCTTACTTGATTCTTCATGAAGTTTCAAAACACAATCTGGAATACTATCATCTTAGTACCAGTGACATGTCTTGAGCTGTCTTACAAGCAGGGAGACAAATCTCCAGAGACAGCATGAATAGGGACAATTTTATTAGTCGTTGTTATATAGAATATCTTTATTTCCCCAAAAGCATGGAGCATGGGAACACATGAATAGGGTGAAATACTCTCTGTTTTGCTCCTTCATTCTTTCTCCTACACAATTTACAACTTAATTCAGCCTGTCGGTGAACAGTTTGGGTTTCACCTTTAGATCATTAGGCAAAGACTTCTGAGATTTCTGGTTTGACCTATATGGTCTCCAGGGGTCCTTCCAACCTCAGTTATTCTGTGGTTCTATGCAGCAGTACTAATTTGTATAGCAAAATATTGATAGATCTTGTTATACTGGCAATGAGCATATTTTTATATCTATATCTGATGGAAAGACTGTATTTCTTTAGAGAAGAACTATGGAATCATAAGTAAGTCATACCTAACTTCCAGCTAATGGAGTCCCTTTCTGTGATGCTTAGCTGATATTTACCATAACAAAACCAGGATACAAGACCAGCTGGACCATTTCTGTCAGTCTGCCAGTTCCTATCTAACCACAAGCACCATTTACTGCAATTTTAGCTCAGGTTTAGTATACAACTTGTTCTCTACTAATCATATTTGTGAATTGTTTTTTTTTTTTACTTCTTTTTTCTTAAAATCATAACTGCATTTTGAATTTTTTGTTTCTTTTTATGTCTTTTTTTTTATTCAAGTTTCTGTGTTGTCTTTCAGCTGCTGAGATTTTTGTCTGTAAATTCAGCCTATGCTCTGAAAAGTAGATCCTTATCAACACTAGTAAAACTTACATAGCTTCAAGTGTCAGTCGCAGGGAATCTGCAGGATTTTTGCATGGAAGAGACCTGTAGAAGGAGTTAAAGTACTGACTTGCCCTGGTCTTGTGTTTAAAGTAAATTCTCTTGTTGAATGGCTTGAGTAACAGATGCCAGAGACCATTTTGCAGTATTTGTACCTGAACAGAGAAAGACTGTAATCTCTTGTTTAATCTTACGGTCCTACATTCACATGCCCTGGTCTATATGGGGGATATCAACCACCCTGATATCTGTTGGAGGATGTCACAGTTTAAAGCTGGGGTGGCTATTAAACAGAGGAGAGATGATTTTTGTTAAACGCCTCTCTCTCCAAGGTGGGGGGGGGGAAGAGAAAAGGGAAAGAGACTTATGGGTTGGAAAAGTTAAAACAGCTTTAATCTAACTACAATAATAATGTATAATAATAATAGGAAAAATAACAGTGAAATATATACAAATATACAAAAATATACACGACCAATATCGGACTCCCCCCCACCCCGATGAAGAATATGTCACCCGGACACTGCAGAGCACGTCCCAGGAAAGTCCCGGACTGGACTCAGCAGCAGGCAGGAGCTGGATTCAGGAATGCATGGATCGGGATCAAAGGCAGAAGAATTGGACAGAGTCCTCCTCAGATGCTGGCTATAGAAGGAGAGAGAGTGACCCTTGTGATCCCTCAGCTTTATACCGAGTGTGATGCGTATGGGATGGAATACTCCCTTTGGTCAGTTTTGGGTCACCTGTCTGACCCACTCCTCCCCACAGCAGAGCTGCAGGTGTGACCACTTCTCTGCTTTTTCACGTCCAGCACACAGAATGTCAGCAGAAGCAAGCATCGAGATTTGTCTCCATAGCGATAACTACAAGTAAGAGCCTTTCTGCATACCATTCCTTCTGGTGTTCCAGCACTAACTATAAACACTGAGCCTTATCACTGCTAGAAGCAGCTACTGTCTGGAAAAACATGCAGTTAATTTTGGAGAGTTCAGCTTCTCAGAAGAGACTTAACTGAAAAGCAAAGTTACTAAAAGAAAATTGGTTTTATCCTAGACCAAAAAAGGACAGAGGGACAATACAGCAGGGCATAAGCAATCCAGGAGGTTCCTGGAATAAGTTGATGGTAACTTCCTTCTCCAGGTGACAGAGGACTCAGCAAAGAGATGTGCTGTTCTGTAACTTGTTCTCATGAACAAGGATGGGCTGGTGGGGAATATGAAGCTCAAGGGCAACTTTGGTGGCAATGACTATGAAATGATGGAATTCAAGATATTTAGGGCAGCGAGGAGGGCACACAGCAAGCTCATTGCCCTGGGTTTCAGGGGAACAGACTTTCGCCTCTTCAGGGATCTACTTGGGAGAGTCTCACGTGATAAAGCTCTGGAGGGAAGGGGGACCCAATAAAGTTGGTTAATCTTCAAGCATCACCTCCTCCAGGATCAGGAGCAATGCATGCCAACAAAGAGTAAGTCAGGCAAAAACACCAGGAGACCCACATGGATGAACAAGGAGATCCTGGAAAAACTCAAATGCAAAGAAACAGCCTACAGGGGATGGAAGCAAGGACACGTAGCCTGGTAGGAATACAGATAAATTGTCCCAGCAGCCAAGGATCAGGTTAAGAAAGCTAATGCCTTGATAGAATTAAATCTGGCCAGGGACATCAAAGCTACAAGAAAAGCTTCTATAGGTACATCAGTGATAAAAGAAAGAGTAGGGAAAATGTGGGCCCTCTCTGGAAGGAAAACAGAGACCTGTTTAGATGGGATATGGAGAAGGCTGAGGTACTCACTGACTTCTTTGCTGCTTTATCTTTACTGGCAAGTGCTCAAGCCACAATACCCAAGTCGTAGAAGGCAAAGACAGAGACAAGGAGTACAAAGAACCCCCCACTGTAGGAGAAGATCAGGTCTGAGACCACCTACGAACCTAAAGGTGCACAAGTCCATGGGACCTGATGAGATGAGTCCATGGGACCTGATGAGATGAATCCATGGGTCCTGAGGGAACTGGCAGATGAAGTTGCTAAGCCATTCTCCATCATTTTTGAGAAGTCTGGTGAAGTTCCCATTGACTGGAAAGGGGGAAACATAACCTTCATTTTTAAAAGGGAAAAAAGGAAGACCCAGGGAACTACAGGCCAGTCAGCCTCAACTCTGTGCCTTGCAAGAAGTTGAAGCAGATCCTCCTGGAAACTCTGCTAAGCCACATGGAAATAAGAAAGTGACTGGTGACAGACAGCATGGCTTCACTAAAGGCAAATAGTGCCTGAAAGATCTGATCTTCTACGATGGGGCTACAGAATCAGTGGACAAGGGAAGAGCAACTGATGCCATCTGCCTGGACTTGCGCAAAGCATTTGACACTGTCTCCCATGGCATCTTTGTCTCTAAATTGGAGACATGGACTTGAGGGACTGACCACTCACTGGAAAATAAATTGTCCGTATGGTCACACTCAAAGTGTTACGGTCCATAGATTGATGTCCAAGTGGAGACAAGTGGCGAGTGGTATTCCCCAGCGGTCAGTATTGAGACTGGCGTCGTATAACATCTTTGTCAGTGACATGGACAGCAGGACTGAGTGCACCCTCAGCAAGTTTGCCATCAACACCAATGGTGCAGTTGATACACTGGAGAGAAGGGAAGCCATCCAGAACAATCTTGACAGGCTTGAGAGGTGGGCCTGTACAAACCAAATGAAGTTCCACAATGCCAATGTAAGGTCCTACACATGAGTCAGGGCAATCCCAAGCACAGACACAGATTGGGTGGAGAATGGATTGAGAGCAGCCCTGAGGAGATCGACTTGGTAGAGCTGGTGGATGAGAAGCTCAACATGAGCCATCAATGCATGTTCATAGCCCAGAAGTCAACCATATCCTCAGCTGCATCAAAAGAACCGTGACCAGCAGGTTGAAGGAGGTGATTCTCCCCCTTTACTCCACTCATGTGAGACCCCACCTGGAGTACTGCGTTAATCTCTGGGGCACATAACATAAGAAAGANACTGAGCCTTATCACTGCTAGAAGCAGCTACTGTCTGGAAAAACATGCAGTTAATTTTGGAGAGTTCAGCTTCTCAGAAGAGACTTAACTGAAAAGCAAAGTTACTAAAAGAAAATTGGTTTTATCCTAGACCAAAAAAGGACAGAGGGACAATACAGCAGGGCATAAGCAATCCAGGAGGTTCCTGGAATAAGTTGATGGTAACTTCCTTCTCCAGGTGACAGAGGACTCAGCAAAGAGATGTGCTGTTCTGTAACTTGTTCTCATGAACAAGGATGGGCTGGTGGGGAATATGAAGCTCAAGGGCAACTTTGGTGGCAATGACTATGAAATGATGGAATTCAAGATATTTAGGGCAGCGAGGAGGGCACACAGCAAGCTCATTGCCCTGGGTTTCAGGGGAACAGACTTTCGCCTCTTCAGGGATCTACTTGGGAGAGTCTCACGTGATAAAGCTCTGGAGGGAAGGGGGACCCAATAAAGTTGGTTAATCTTCAAGCATCACCTCCTCCAGGATCAGGAGCAATGCATGCCAACAAAGAGTAAGTCAGGCAAAAACACCAGGAGACCCACATGGATGAACAAGGAGATCCTGGAAAAACTCAAATGCAAAGAAACAGCCTACAGGGGATGGAAGCAAGGACACGTAGCCTGGTAGGAATACAGATAAATTGTCCCAGCAGCCAAGGATCAGGTTAAGAAAGCTAATGCCTTGATAGAATTAAATCTGGCCAGGGACATCAAAGCTACAAGAAAAGCTTCTATAGGTACATCAGTGATAAAAGAAAGAGTAGGGAAAATGTGGGCCCTCTCTGGAAGGAAAACAGAGACCTGTTTAGATGGGATATGGAGAAGGCTGAGGTACTCACTGACTTCTTTGCTGCTTTATCTTTACTGGCAAGTGCTCAAGCCACAATACCCAAGTCGTAGAAGGCAAAGACAGAGACAAGGAGTACAAAGAACCCCCCACTGTAGGAGAAGATCAGGTCTGAGACCACCTACGAACCTAAAGGTGCACAAGTCCATGGGACCTGATGAGATGAGTCCATGGGACCTGATGAGATGAATCCATGGGTCCTGAGGGAACTGGCAGATGAAGTTGCTAAGCCATTCTCCATCATTTTTGAGAAGTCTGGTGAAGTTCCCATTGACTGGAAAGGGGGAAACATAACCTTCATTTTTAAAAGGGAAAAAAGGAAGACCCAGGGAACTACAGGCCAGTCAGCCTCAACTCTGTGCCTTGCAAGAAGTTGAAGCAGATCCTCCTGGAAACTCTGCTAAGCCACATGGAAATAAGAAAGTGACTGGTGACAGACAGCATGGCTTCACTAAAGGCAAATAGTGCCTGAAAGATCTGATCTTCTACGATGGGGCTACAGAATCAGTGGACAAGGGAAGAGCAACTGATGCCATCTGCCTGGACTTGCGCAAAGCATTTGACACTGTCTCCCATGGCATCTTTGTCTCTAAATTGGAGACATGGACTTGAGGGACTGACCACTCACTGGAAAATAAATTGTCCGTATGGTCACACTCAAAGTGTTACGGTCCATAGATTGATGTCCAAGT
Source organism: Steatornis caripensis (assembly GCA_013398225.1). NCBI lineage: Eukaryota > Metazoa > Chordata > Aves > Caprimulgiformes > Steatornithidae > Steatornis > Steatornis caripensis. Next base: position 25,579 of record VZSC01010421.1, on the reverse strand, counting down.
GGAGACAAGTGGCGAGTGGTATTCCCCAGCGGTCAGTATTGAGACTGGCATCGTATAACATCTTTGTCAGTGACATGGACAGCAGGACTGAGTGCACCCTCAGCAAGTTTGCCATCAACACCAATGGTGCAGTTGATACACTGGAGAGAAGGGAAGCCATCCAGAACAATCTTGACAGGCTTGAGAGGTGGGCCTGTACAAACCAAATGAAGTTCCACAATGCCAATGTAAGGTCCTACACATGAGTCAGGGCAATCCCAAGCACAGACACAGATTGGGTGGAGAATGGATTGAGAGCAGCCCTGAGGAGATCGACTTGGTAGAGCTGGTGGATGAGAAGCTCAACATGAGCCATCAATGCATGTTCATAGCCCAGAAGTCAACCATATCCTCAGCTGCATCAAAAGAACCGTGACCAGCAGGTTGAAGGAGGTGATTCTCCCCCTTTACTCCACTCATGTGAGACCCCACCTGGAGTACTGCGTTAATCTCTGGGGCACATAACATAAGAAAGACGTGGACCTATGGAAGCGAGTCCAAACGAGGGTCACAAAGATAATCAGGGGGCTGGAGCACCTCTCCTATGAAGACAGGCTGAGAGGGTTGGGATTTTTCAGCCTGGAGAAGAGAAGGCTCCAGGAAGGACTTATAGCAGCCGTCCAGTACCTGAAAGGAGCCTACAAAAGAGCTGAAGAGGAACTTTTTACAAGGGCATATAGTGATAGGATGAGAGGTAATGATTTTAAGCTGAAAGAGGGTAGGTTTCGGTTAGATATTAGACAGAAACTCTTCATGATGAGGGTGGTGATACACTGGAACATGTTGCCCAGAGAAGTTGTAGATGGCCCCTCTCTGGAAGTGTTCAAGGCCAGGCTGATGGGGCTTTAAGCAACCTGGTCAAGTGGAAGATGTCCCTGCCCATGTCAGGAATGTTGGAACTAGATGTTCTTTAAGGTCCCTTCCAACCCAAACCATTCTACAATTCTAGGAAACCAATCTCTTTTAAGAAATATTGTTGAAAATATGAAAAATCTTAACACATTAGATACAACTAGGTACAAATATCAGTAATACAGAAAATATTACAAGGGTATTGAAGTAGCAAAACCAATAACAGTAGCTGATAATTAGAATACTGAGTACCACAAAGCAGAACTGTGAAATCGGCCAGTAGATTCCTGCTTCCTTAGTAATTCTGTCAAGCAGTTATACAGTTGTAGTTGTGAATCTGTAGAAAAATCACAGTATTAATCATGGGCAGTTTATTAGAAACTTATGCAAAGCTGTCTTGTAAATCCTTCTCTGCATACTACGGAGCTCAATCAAGGGGAGATTGTAAGCAGTAGGAATTATTCTGTGGCAGCTATTAAATGAACATATCTATCTGGAAATAACTTTTCAAGCATCACTGCAGCGGAAGAACCAGCTGACTCCAGAAGAATAAAGATTAGATCAAGATCTGCTACAATGTGTTATGATAGATAGCATAGGTAATGACACTGACAGTTACAAATGCCTGACATTTTGCATTACAATTTTATTTCCAGCTGCTTCTTCTTCTTTTTTTTTTTTTTCCACTGGTCTGCAAATATTATACTCCTGATATTTTCACTGGCCTGAGCTTTCTTGGAGACTTTAATCCAAAATCATTCAGTTATTTCCCCAGTGTCATAAAGGGAACACTATTATATTTTATGGGTTTTTAAAATAGCTTTATCATATTTTTTCAAGAGCTTCTATGTTCCAAGAGCACACATATGACTTTTGGCTGATACTCTGTCAATATATCAAGTAAATGTATTTACTATTTCATTTAAAAAAAAAAAAGTAAGCTTGAGTGTTTAATTCTTGTTCACTAGAGATTAATTACAGTTTGGCATCACATTATCTGAAAATTTGTTCTTCTCTCTTCATATTCAGACAACGCCGTATGGGCTGAACATAATTTTTTTCCTGTAATTGTTACTCCATGATGAGGGTGTACATGATTTCCAGAACATCCAACCAACTGACTGTTTTCTAACTCTTGTACTCTTCCTTTGCAGAACAAATTCCCTTAATGTAGCATGACTGTATGTTTTGTTTTTCTGTGGGGTTCTTAAATTTATTGTTCTCAATGCAAGTTGTTTGAAGGAAACCCCAGGAATACTGAGAACCAAAGTGAATGCACACCTGCTTTGCATTACCCTGTTGTCAAATACATCTGTACCATTTAGATGGCTAGAAAAGACCATCTAAAGCAAAAAGATCGCGCAACGTACAGTCAGGTTCTGTGACTGAAGTACATTTACACCGTTTCACACAAAGCTCACTGAGAGTATGTTTGTTACTGTTATGACTACTTACTGTTTTCTAGTTTGGTGATTGTTGAGATAAAGAGAGATCTATGCTCTTGTAGTATTAAATTACTTCTACCATTGTCCCCTCACATGTTATCAGTGTATCTTATTCAGGTCTGATAAATTGTTGTTCATACAAAGTTTTCTTTACAGAAGAAAAGGGAACAAAATGGAAACACTGAGAGATATACAAATTGCGATACTGCTACTGATATGACACTGCTACAATATGATAGTCCAGATGTTCATTATCCTCAAAAGCTAAAAAAACTTGTTTATTAATGTGTCGTTGCTCTTTGCTTTACACAGTGCTATTTTTCCTTGTAGTAAACAGATCTTAAAAAAATTACAATCATACTACATCAAAAAAATAGCTTGCAAACCTCTTTTATAAGTTGTCAGTTTGGAGTATTAGCATAGATTGATGTGATCCTTAATAATGTAATTTTAATTTTAGTAGTCTATTTGCAGTAAGTATATCATTATTACTTCACAATCTTAAAATTCAAATGTATTTTATGTTATCTCTTACTAATTTGCATTTAAAATTAGACAACATGCTATGCATAGTTAATATAAAGGAACATAATTAACATCTATATGCTTAATGTCTTCTTCAGCATTCTAATCTAAACACATTCAAGATATATAATTACATGCAATTATAAAATAATTAAATCGGGTTTTGATTATATATTAATTACAAAAGAATCCTATATGATTTATCAACAACTACAGAATATATCTAGTGACAATTGTCATGCTTACCACTCTTTGAAATAACAGCTATTAAAAGGTATTAACTTAGTAGAAAAATATCTATTCAGATTATTAATAAAAGTAAATAATCCTGAAAAAATTGTTTCTGCAACAGCAGTGAGAGAAGGATCAAACCTAATATACAAGGCTTGTCTATTACATACAGGTCCACCTAAAGACCTAGGGGAAATAATTTCATTCCAGTTGCATAATTATGTTTTCTTATGAAACAAAAAAAGATGCAACACAGAGACTTCTGTAATGACAGCTGAAAAAAAGTGATATTTTCTACATGGTTTGTTTTTTTTTTCAGCAGCTTCAGATATAATTATGTAAAGGATGAACAGAGATGTTGATTTTCCCAAGATTGGAAAAAGTTACTGTTAAATCCAGTGACATGTGGAAACGGCTACGTCCTTGGACAAAATCCAATCAACAGCAATCAATCCTTTCAATTGTGTAATAAAGTCTTGAGAAGATGAAGCTTTGCCACTGAAATGTGACATTGTTTTCCATTAAATAATGAAGCAGTTATTGCCACAGTAAACCAATGTCAAACAGCAGTGAGTAAGGACAATACTTCATTTAGCATTAGCATTTTACTTCTATACCTAAAACACTGAACAATAGTATACATAAACCATAACAATTGGAATATTACAGCAGACTTAGTTTGGCAATGAAAAAAATATTTAATTGGCTTACAAAGTTGTTTGCATTTTATTCTTTCATGAATAATAAAATGGTTACCAAAATACCTACATTTTATTCTTTTATTCTTTTAAAGGCTGGTCTGAAAAGCAGGTAGAAATTGTGGATTATATATACTCCTTTCCACACTGGGAAACATGAAGGAATTAAAAAAAAAAAAAAAGAAAATTACAGTGCCAGAAAAATTCTGAAAAAAGAGTAGGAATAAGAGAACAAAAGTGAGGTCCCTGAAATTCTGTGATAATGGATGTCTTTTATCTGTCATAGATATTTATCTTTCCATCTTTCAATTTTAATCCCTACTGTCTCACAGTTGTTAATGAAATCATCTCACAATGCTCAGTATGCATTGCTTTTGTCTTTTGTTTATTTCTTTATATAGTGGCTTTGAAAGCTTGATTGTGCAAGCTGAAAGAAAGCATTCCTCTTGTCTACCTTAAAAAAACCTAGAGGATAAATATCTATGTCCCAGCTAGTTATTGCTCTCTTTATAGCCTATAAAAAAGCTTTCAAGGCTTGATTCACCCGAACTTTTTTTAGGTGTTTGCTTCAGAATGAGATTAATCACTTCTTATAAGCAACTATTCTCTCCATTAGTTATGAAAGGAGTTCAAATTATTAGCTCAGATGTAAGCATCAACAGTGTGAATGTCTAAATTTGGTCAGATTGAATACCTGTCACTGTGGCACACATATTCATTGTCGTTGTCTCCATTCACATGCTCTTTTTTTTATTTCTTTATTTAGTGGCTTTGAAAACTTTAGTGAATAGGATAAGCTTACTTATTATTCCTACTCTCACATCAGCTCCTTCCTCTAAAGTATGGCACCTATTGATGTCCTAAGTATTCATCACAGTTACAGGACTTGAATCAGAAGTCTCCTTAATCAACAAGTAAAAACAATGTGATGGGAACCTGAGGCAGAAACTAAAACCTAAATTGACAAACTCACTTTCTCCTCTTATGATCACTTATGATCAGAAACCACATCTGACAGATTTCATATAAACAGGAAAGTTTTAGAAAATCATAATTTTGAAATACAAATGCAGAGCAGAAAGTGTTCTCGGCTAAATAATAAATTCATTGTAAAGAGGAAGATTGCTTATTTAATATTTGTGATGTTTGTTACTATAGATGAACCTTACATTTTCTGAAGAAGTTAATGATCTGTTTTTTATTAATATAATTCATAGTTTCTAGGACAGTACTGGCCAAAAATGAACCTACAGCTTTGTAAAGATAGATTGTTAACAATACTATGAAATAATCTGAGAGAAAACCTCCTAGTAACTAAAAATTTGATTTTAATGAAGTTTATTATGAAGAATTTGAGAGATTTTTGACAGAATTGCATTAGTGAATGTGAAACATCTAATGAGAAGGAAATTAAGAAAATAAGAACTATACCTGTCTTCTAGCAACAGAAATCAGAAAGAAACTTTCAGAAAGTAAATTATCATATAAGGAAATGAAATGGAGAACATTGTAACTACTTATATATCTTTCTTGCTACATCTGTCTTCTTAGTTATCATTTTATGATCAAACCAAATGACATTTTAAGTACGTATCTCTAGTATGATTCTCTGTGATAAATGGCTGAAAGTGACAAAGACCTGTGATCTACTCCACTTGTTATCCACTATATAACCAGGGTTGCAAATATACAGTGACTGTCACTAAATGGTAATGTAAAACCTTTTAAGAAACAGAGAAGATTTGGGTTAGATAATTTTTTTGCATTTATTGGCTAAAGAATTATTGGTAGATCACTAAAAAAAAAAAGAAATTTCATAAAAAAGGAAAAAGTAAATGGATGTCTATTTGTTACTGACATGCTCTAGTCAATCCATTGTCCCCAAAGTAGATAATTAGAGGGTTTTAGATGTGTTGCTGGTGAATTCAATTTGACACATTAGAGTTTATAATCTCTGTGCTTTCAATTATTGAGTATGAATGATGGCAAACATTACTAATCCAAATGCCTGGTGTCTTAATTTCTTTATAAAATCCAATACTTAGTTAGCTAGCTGTGAATGAAGGTTATCTGAATCACAAAACACTCCAACCTTCATCTTTCAAAAGGGGAAAAAAAAAAAGCCAATTGTCCTGCCTGTGAAGGTCACAGCTTCAACAATGTGCATTGCCTGTGCTCTGAAATACAGAAAAGATGCAAAAGATTTTGCTTTAATCTTTATGTTAGAAAGTGCAAATTGACAGAATATTTTCGTTTTAGAGAGATACTGATTCCTAGTGTTTTCTGTTTCAAAATCTTCAGTAAGCCTATGATAAATGTTTCCATGATACAGTACAAGAATCTTTGATAACTTTGAAGAAACATGCAATTAAACAGGATTTGCTCGTCAAAACGGAGTCACACTCTGAAGTAGTAGAAATTCTGTATTCCAGTTAAAATAAATAATCAATGTATTTCGATTTACTTTTGTGAACTTGGTATTTTCAGACTTGAAAGTTATTGAAGAATAGGTCTAGGTTGGTTGAATGCCTGAATTAATTTATCCTTTCAACGGGAATAATGAAATTTGCTAGGAAGTCTTCTTTTCTTCCGGTTAATGAAGAGATACATACCCCACTGAATTTATTTAATACTTGCCCTGGTTTGGGCCAGGACAGAACCAATTTTCTCTTAGTAACTTTGCTTTTCAGTTAAGTCTCTTCTGAGAAGCTGAATTCTCTGAAATTAACTGCATGTTTTTCCAGACAGTAGCTGCTTCTAGCAGTGATAAGGCTCAGTGTTTATAGTTAGTGCTGGAACATCAGTAGGAATGGTATGCAGAAAGGCTCTTACTTATAGCTACTCCTAAGGAGACCAAGGTGGGTGCTTGCTTCTGCTAACTTTCTTATGTGCCAGAACTGAAAGAGCAGAGAAGTGCTCACACGTGTGACCCTCTGTTGAGGAGGAGCGGGTCAGACAGGTGACCCAAAACTGACCAAAGGGAGCATTCCATCCCATATGCATCATACTCGGTATATAGCTGAGGGATCATGAGGGTCTCGTTCTCTTCATCTGTGGCTGGTGTCCGAGGAGGTCTCTGTCCGATTCTTCTTCCTTCGATCCTGATCCGTGCATTCCTGAATCCAGCTCCTGCCTGCTGCTGAGTACAGTCCACGACTTCCCCGGGTTGTGCCCTGCAGCATCCAGGTGACATATTAGTCATCGTTGGGGGGGGATCTTGATATTGGTTTTGTGTATATTTGTATATTTGTATATATTTCATTGTTATTTTTTCTATTATTATAATACATTATTACTGTAGTTAGACTAAAGTTGTTTTAACTTTTCCAACCCGTAAGTCTCTTTTCCTTTTCTCTTTCCCCCCTTTGGGGAGGGAGGGGTTTAACAAAGAGTGTCTGTCATTCGTTTAATAGCCACCCCAGCTTTAAATCATGACAATACTATACAGTATATTGCCTATATTACACTAGTTATTTACTAATTGAGTTACTTCTAGAATATGAATTGTTGTAATTACTGATGCTAAAGCGAGGGAGGGATTATGCTACAGCACTGTTGTGACATGGTGCATTCCCCGCTTCTATTTGTTTTATCAAGGGGAGGTTCTGAACCACTCTCAGCTTTGCTGTCATTTGCTACTTCATTATTGAGATTCGGGCCTTTATGGATACATTTGCAGCTCTTTTTGTACTGCATTGCAATAGCTGCCCTATTCTCTGTGTGCCTTTCATGTAAGTCATCTTTGCACAGACAATGATTCCAGATTGGTTGCCTAACCCTACAGCTATACCAGCACATCTTTATAAAAGGCTATTAAACATGTGAATCTTATCATTTTGACACTCTGACATCAAGATGGCAGTTAACATTGTGACAGAAGCCATCAAACTCTTGTTGCTATGGCTTACGTGAGCTTGCCTAGTGATGAGGACCCCAAGAGGTTTTAATTAAGCTATGGATGCCAAGGATTAGAGTTCTTCATCAAGCACCTGCAAAATGGTCCTTAAAGGAAAGCATGGATGTCATAATTCCTACTCTGGGGCTAGTTAGATCACCAAGGCAAATGTGAGAATTTACTTGAGAAATGAATTGTTCACAAGTTGAAATAATGTATCTTAAAGGTAAGTAGAAATTCTCTGGGTTTGAATAGATGGGGAAGGGAGGCCTTTTGTCTGTTTGAATCTAGAGCAGAAAGTCCTACAACAAAGATGATAAATAATGTGGACTGTGACAAAAACATCTCTTACAGTCTTTGGCTGTCTCTGCCTCTGGGACAAAGACCAGGATGTCTAATAGATTGACTAGAGCCTCTGTCCCCAAAACAGCACTGCATAGGGCTGAAGGCTGTGTTCTGATACTGTGCAAACAGCAAGACATTGGCCCTGTAAAAAAAAGATAAGCACATACATATATATGACATTGCATCAATAGGGCAACACGTATCACCACAGACATCTATGCCATTTTTTATTTTAAGCAGTGTTGCTCATCTCTTTCCCAAAATGAACCTTGTCATTTCATCAACCTTGTTATAAAAGCAAACTCTGGGAGATGTAATGGCAAACAAAGAACTAGTTACCTCAAGCTTTCGTGTCACCTTTCTCACCTCTAAGCAACTGCCTGTTAACATCAGGTTATAACAAGATGCTATGGGATTTAGTGTGACATAAGATTATAGTAAATACAATTTGAGACAAGGTTGTCCCTCTGGAACAAGGGCTTGACACAATATATGAGGGCAATTCTTGATGCATTGTGGGATACTTTCAAGTACTACAATTGCAGGAAGTGATGTCTTCTGTATGTATATTGTGCAAGCCCTAACACAGACTACTTTTTGGTCTCTGTCAAGGAAGCAGACATCTACTCGTCTGGAAAATAATGCTATCTGCATACCTATTAATAAGTATTGAAGCCTGAAAGCAAGATGGAACAAAGAACTTGGATACAATGAATAACTTTGCAATCTCCAGACTAGAATATTTTTACCAGAATGTGTCTACAAACCCGTATGTTAGTAAAAAACTTTTCATCTCTTCTTAGGCAAAATGTCTCTCATTCATAATACACTACATAAAAGAAAATCTCATGTTCTCAAAAGGCTGTTATTGACTCTTTATATCAAACTATTGTTGTTTGAAATCAATTATGCCAAAAGTGAGTCTATTCCTGCTACACCAAATCGTCAACTCATCATACATTCTGTTTCCACACTTTGAAGTAAGCCACATATTTTCTTTGTGCTTGATACGCATCCACATTTATGCTTTCAAATAGGGTTCTATTGATACTGATGACTGCACTGAAACTCAAAGACTGAATCCATCTTATAACAATTTCAGTGAAGACTGCTGTTTTCTTGACTTTTTTCATCATCCTTCAGCTACTGCAGTCAAAAAAGTAATTATAAAATAACATGATAGAAATGAGCGTCCACATGAACATCGTTGTGAATAGAAATCCATCTTTTATCACACTGCTTGAGTGTTGCTATACAGATCTAAAAGGTAGGGTTGGCTATTGCATTGAGCTACTAAATTCCCAGAGAGGAAGAAGCAAGAACAGCTGGAACAGAATTTTGGTTAATTAAAAATCCCTTTAAATCAACAAGGAATTTTTGAAGTGTTTTCCGTGCTGTTAGAAGCATACTGAAAATTAAAATTTTTTGCTTAGATAGTATTAATTCTTGATAAATAAACATCAAAGCCATTATTATTATTGTTGTTGTTATTATTGTTATCCTTCCATGAATTCATTGTGTATGCCATTTTCATCTTACAGTTTGTGTATCCTACTTTTTATATACTTCTTAATCAGATTCCTTAGGCAGCCAAAAATTATCTTTTCATCTCCCTACCAAGACTAAGTAGGGAGTTAATCAAATGACAGAAAGAATCAACATCACAAGCGCTTTGAACTGAAATGACTATGTAAGAAAAAGATGATACTGAATTTTCTATGTAGGTAAGGCTTTTGTTAATAGGATGACAGGGTTGATTCTCAGCTGGTATGGATCACCTTTACAGCATAAAACTCTCTGTTGATGTTGAGTGGCTACTGAAGGTGGCACTGATCTGTAGATTTGTGCTTCTTACACTTTTTACGTTATGTGTAAATTATGTGTTTGTGCAGGACAAATTTCTGTAAAGTTTTTATATTTGATAATATTTTTAGAATATTTGCATAGGTTTTTGCACATATTTTCACATGGTGTGAATCTAAAGACTTCTTAAAAATCAATATCAAATGAGATAAATATTTTCATTTACATACTTTTAGTAACATACGTATGATCACACAAAATGAAAGTCAGAACAGAATTTGACCATAAAATTTGTGTGTAACAGTACAACATCTTCCAACCAGAAGTATTACATCTTTAAATCAAGATGTACCATGAAAAGAAAAAAGCCTTGTAAAGTGTTAAGAGGAAAGTGTTGAATTCATCTGGAAATCGTGCTTGAAGATAATTTTCAGGTAGAAATGAAAAAAGCAGTTTGTAAGAAGTGAATGATACTTCTGGACTTTGATTTCCTTTTATTTGAGCAGTGGCACACTGCAAATAAGAAAGGTATATTGATTTTTTTTTAATATAACTTTGGTTTTGAAAGTAGTACTAAAGTTCGTAAATATATATGGTTTACAAATATTTGCATTCTATAATTGCTTCTACAAAGGACTGAAAAGGTTGAAATAGAATAATTCATTTTTCCTTCTGCAAAGAGCAGTAGAATTTTAACTAGCTTCTTTTCCACTGTTCAGCATCTGATGCGTGATCTTTGATTACACTTCCAATCCCCTCCCCCCAAAAAATCTCACATGTGAGATGACTAAAATAAAATAACCACTATATTTAGATAATAGGAATTTCTGAAAGTATCATGTACAGTGCAAGGTTCTGCATGCAAGCCATAGTGGATTAAGTAGGGTTTGATTTCACCATATTTTAATGCTGAATTTAGAAGAGTATTTATGAAGTTATTTTGGTGGTATTTAACACAAATTGCATTGATTTGGGAAAACTCAAGGTTAGTTTTTTTGTTTTGTGCTACACAGGATTTGCTTACATGCAAAATGCATATTTATATGTTTAAATGCATGTACAGCAAATGACTAAACTATAGGTTCATTATACAAAAAGTTGTGTCGTTCATCTACCATGAACATCTCTCAAAATCATCATAAGCTCAAAAAAGACTGCGTGAAGTTGAGTAAGAAAAATTTGTGCAAAGATTGGTATTACAGCAGATTCCATACTGATTTATGAAGGCATTAATTTGCCATTTAGCTCTTAAATTTGACTATTAATAATTCTTGACATTCGAAAGTTAAATTATTTTTTGCTATTAAAACAAGTCCTGTGACTTTCTTAAAAATACGACATTGTATGCATGTGCATATCTTCAAAGAGCAATGCATTTTTAACTGTTTTTAAGCAAAACGCATTCGAAATTAGGTTAGGAAACCTGTTTTTTTTTTTAGATTTATGGCATTTTTGCTTCAAATCACTTCCTAACGTCAGAGTCATCAGTCCACTGAAACATTCCACAGGTAATGCTGATTAAATTTTCAAGTTATTATTAAAATAACAATTTACAGAGTCACTGAAAAAGTATTGCCATACATTTTGGCTACCATACAACTGAGTAATTTATTTAAGTAAGAATCAAAATGTACAAATCTTCATAAAGATATTGTGTATTTTCCAAGTTTTAGTTGATGTGTCATATGCTAGATTTTTATTTTCTTGGAAACAGCTTTAAAATAATTGTTTAGTTTACAGGGTACTTAATTCTTAGTTAAGGACATAGGAAAGTTCATTTCAGTTTAGAAACTGATCACAGAAGATAAGTAGAATTAACTATATAATTGAGCAATATGATGTTAAAGATAATAATGTAAATGAAATGCTTTGGGCTACTGTTGGCAGCCAAAGAATAAATAGAATCACTTGCTAGTTTAACAGCAGATCTATTGTCTACAGATGTCTTTGGGAAAAGAAACAGTATATTCTCTTTAATACTTTTATATAGCATGATTTTCTAAAAGCCCTAAAGCTGTTTCATTCTAACCAAATGTATCTATCTCATAATATCCCACAGGTAAAGAAGGAATAGATTCTATGTATATGTCATAGACTAGAATAAAATGAGAAAAGACTGCAAATAGCATCAACAGAAAAACAACAGATAAAGATCACACAGGAGAATGAACTGCTCTATCTTCAGAAAAGGAGTGAGAACACTGCAGTAAGCAATGCTGACTGACACCTGAGGCCCAAAATAACATTCAGAGCGCCCATCAGAAAGAAGATTGGAAAAGGGAGTAACAAGATATGTAAGATTTAAATGAAAGAAGAAAGGAGAAAACCATGTGAATAAATAACAGGAATTCTGGTATATAATGACAGTGACAAAAAGTATATTAAATCTGAGGAGGTTTTCTTTTCTACTTTGCAAATTGAACTCTTACATTGAGATCTCAAGAAGGTATTATGTACTATGCATGAACAACATAATTTTTGAAGTATAGTTTTAAAATACTGGGTAAAAATTAGTGGATTCTGAATAAAATTTTTGTTTAATAGAAAAAAAAGAAATAAGATTTTCAGCTTTTAGCATTTCTCTCGGTATCTTTAAAGCATTTTGAAAATCTGTGTTCCATGTATCTTTAATGATTAGAGGCACAGGAGAAGAAATCTTAGCACGAGAAATATGGAAGAACCTTGAACAGAACATCGTCTTTATTTATTGAAGGTTGTGCTAGAGCACAGACTCAGAGAGAAAATAGAAATATTCATTTTAGAAATGGTTTATATGCACACAAACAGAGTGCAGGAGCAGTTAAAAACAATGACAGAAAACTGACAAAAGAGCACAGGAGTGTACTGCTTAATGGTCATATAACTGGTGAAATTTAAACCTTGTTTCTAATTGGGAAAACTGTGAAGCCTCCAGCATTCTGTAACATTTCAGTTCCAGATTTGTCAGTTACAGAAGGATTAGATGACATCTGTTATAAAAGCTGAATTTCTAATTTAGTTTAATAGAAAAATGAGTTGCAAGAATGTCATCTCCTGCTTTTTAAGTACTGTGTCGTAAGCAGAGTTGACATGAGTCTTTCAAATATGGGACTAACCTGACTTCTTGTGAGCACCTCTTTTGAGCAGCAGTAGAGGATGGAGCTATGAAAATATTTTAAACCTTGTGCTAAAAGATTTTAACGGCAACTCTGATAACTTAAATGGAAACAGCAATATGAAAGTGTAATATTGCCTAGAAAGCACATCAATGTGTTTTACCCTTTGCCCTGATGATGCTCTAAGTTGAAAGAGAGTGAAGAGGATGATAATACCAGAATATTTAATTGCATTAAAAAAAAAAAAAGGGTCTTTGACTCAGAGCTTAGATCTAAGAAAACAGCAGGTCATCTACATTGCAGTTGATAAATTAATAACATAGCAAATAAAAGCATATCGTGACTAACACTACTATTAGAGTTAAAAACGAGGTCCCTTTCTGTAAGGAATTTGAAAGCACCTGGAAAAACGGTTTTCCAAGGGTACAGCTTGATATTAAAATATATATAAATCTAAGAATACAAAATGAAGAAAATAATAATAATATGTGTTAGTGCTTGTCCACTGCTGAGATGTATATTAAAACATTTTCTATCAATCAATGTCCAAGATGTTTCACAACAGCAAAGAATTGTTCTTTGACAATTTTAAATTGCAAAAGTAAAAATGATGAATAGGAAGATTTTATTTCCTCCTGGAAATCCACAGAGATAATAGCATTTTGCAGTTCTGTAGCACAATGAACAAAAGCGAGTGATCAATCAGGTACAACGCACAAGATTATAGTTTTGACTTTTTTTTGGTTTAGTGTTTGTTTTCAGTATAAGAGAAGAAGATATATTTGAGACATACTTTAAGCTTAGCCTTACTGAATTTTGCAGGATGTTCAGAAAACTAGCCTTTTTCTCCCTTTCTCCCTCAAAGCACAAAGTAAAACTTAGAAGATTTGCAAGAAGGTAAAGATTGCATAAAAAGATATCCCCCCTCCCCTGATAAAAATAAAACACGAGAAAATGAAAATTTGAACAAATGTTTAAGTATAAACAAGAAGTTTCAACTTCTCAACATGCAACAATATGGAGTATGATTTAAGAAGAGCACAGTTTTGCAGAAGTTTAAGGGGCTTCTGTTTAATTACTATCACTATGCTTTTTTGAGAGTTTTTCAATGCATTTAAATGAAAGAGAATGCAGTTCTAGTGGGGAAAAATAATTAATTACTGATTGAGATTAATTTATAAGCAGTGACAGGGCCCTGGAGGTACTGTTGTACTTACTGTCCCTGCTCAGCCTTCCCAGGGCCTCTCCCCAGTGTGTCCATGACCCAAGACCCCATGTTACATCCCTGGGGCTGTCAGCCCCGGCCCCAGTGATGACGCAGCAAGGCTTCNACTGTTGTACTTACTGTCCCTGCTCAGCCTTCCCAGGGCCTCTCCCCAGTGTGTCCATGACCCAAGACCCCATGTTACATCCCTGGGGCTGTCAGCCCCGGCCCCAGTGATGATGCAGCAAGGCTTCTCTCCAGCTCCCCACAGCCCTGCCCTGCTCAGCCATGGGCATGGCTGACCTGTGCCCACGTCCCCATTTCCTGACCTGGCCCATCCCCACCCCTACCGCCATGGATGGAGGCACCTAATGCCCTGGGCTGGGGCTGCCCTATTCTTGTCTGGGATGTGACAGTCCTTGGGTAGAGATCACCCTGCTACCAGCACCCCAGACCCCTGGGAGGAACAGAATTAGCACCGATCAGACTTAATCCAGATGGACTCAATATTCTGGAAAGATAAAAAAAAAAAATTTCGATGTAGAAAAAATTTAATAAAGACATCAGGGAGATAAAATATTACTTTGTTAAAAATTAAATCTATCACAGTTGGTGAAAAATTATGTGAATTATAACCGTCCAGTGGTTGGAGAAAAATGAAAAGTCAAAACACTAGGACAGCAGGTTGTGAAAACTAATGGCAAGTTAGACACGCATGTTTTGTATTCTATTCTAGTAAAAAACCCCAAAAATCTAGGTGATAATGCCATTTCAACTAAAATTTAATTACTTTTTATCTCAAAACTTTTTTTTTTCACACAGTCGTATGGAACCAATATATTAATCTGTTTTTATTTTTTTTTCCTCTTATTTATTAGCAAAGCGTTGACCATCTTAAAGCTATTATGGAAAATGGAGGTTGACAAAGATGTTTTCCTTCCTTCCTTCCTTCCTCCCTCCCTCCCTCGTTTTTTTTCTTTCTTTCTTTTTCCCTTTCTTTCTTTCTTTGTCTTTTTCTTCTGTCTTTTCTTTCTCTCTCTTTCTTTCTCTCTTTCTTTCTTTCCTTCTTTCCTTCTTTCCTTCTTTCTGTTGCTTGAAACATATAGACATACTTTTATCACATGAAGTGTTACTTTGGGGTACTATGAGCCATGTAACATCAGAAAATTAAGTTCTGTGGCACAGCACTGTTTAAGTCAAAAATTTAAATGGGAAAAGATGTTGTGAATAAAGTATTTAAGAGACAGAATGTTACCTCCTTAACTTACTAGTGTAGATATACTGTATTCAGCACTGTGGCTCCTTTAAAATGTAAAATAGGTACTTGGTTAAGTGCATGATAGTATAGAAGTTCTGTTATATTACTCAGTATTTCAGCATGGAAGCATTTCAGACTAAAACACAATACTGAATTGATTTCTGAAACATCTCCTCTGTTTTTGGAAAATGGAAGGCCTGGACAGTGATGACAGCAGGAATAAATAGTTGTGAAGGTGAAGGAAGTGCCCAAACTTCTGTTTCAATAACTACAGATTTCTTTTTTTTTTTGTGAAAAAAAAAAAAAGTTAAACAGATCTCAGAGGCATTTCCTCAGGAGAGCTATTTTTTTCTCCAATTCTATATCCACTGGACATCCAAAATCCAAATTAAATAATCTTGTGTTTCTTCCTAAACTGCAAATGTCTATCCTTACACTTCTTAACATAAGCCTTGCTTTAACATTGCCAGCAAAAACTATGGAATGTCCCATTGTATCCTCAAAAACAAACTCTAATGCACACTTAAACACCTGCCAGTATACAAAATCTTCACTCATTCCTGTAAAAATCTATAGGTCAAACTCACAGGATATTGGAAGCGTATAGACACATAAAGAGGAAAAGAAATGTGATACAAGGTCCTGGATATCCTGAAAGAGTTAATTTTGAGACAAATTTTAATGTAAGACACAATGTCATTTCAGTAATGGTATAGACCTGGTCATAGAAAGTCCAAGGGAAGGTGATAAGAATATTTAAAGATTTACAAAATTAACCTGTGAACCGAACTTGAAATTATTGGTATTACAATCTACAGAACTGAAAAAAGACATAAAAATTTGTTGTTGTTTAACCTCAGTAGGCAGCTCAGACCCACGCTGCCTCTTGCTCATTCCCCCTAGTGGGATGGGGGAAGAGAATCAGAAGGGTAAAAGTGATAAAACTTGTTGACTGAGATAAAGACTGTTTAATAGGTAAAGCAAAAGCCACACACACAGGAAAAGCAAAACAAGGAATTCATTCACTACTTCACATCAGCAGGTAGGTTCTCACCCATCTCCAGGAAAGCAGGGCTCCATCGTGTGTAACCATTACTTGAGAAGTCATATGCCATCACTTTGAATGTCCCTCCTTCCCTTTTCTTCCCCTAGATTTATCGCTGAGCATGATGTCATACAGTATGGGATATTCCTTTGGTCAGTTGGGGTCAGCTGTCCTGGCTATATGCACTCCCAGCGTACTCACTGGCAGGGCAGCATGAGAAAGAGAAAATGTCTTGATGCTATGTAAGAACTACTCAGCAAGAACTAAAGCATCCATGTGTTTATCAATCATCAACCCTGTTTTCATCCTAGATCCAAACTATAGCACCGTAGAAACTACTATGAAGAAAATTAACTCTGTCACGGCCAAACCAGTACGTAATGGTAAAAATTTGATGCAAAGAATGGAATAAAAATTACTCTGTTGGTACCGGTATCCATAGAAGATTTAGGGACAGGTGAGAAAACAGATTACTTTACACAGAGGCTGTAGAAAACATGTTTTATCAATCTAAGCACTTCTTGATTTCAGTTTGTACTTATTATCTCTTTTGTAAAATGTTTTCTCATAAATTAAGATGCATTACAAGCATGCTTAGAAAAATATGTCCACAATGCTTGAAGTTTGTCTGACTATTGGTGACCCATCTGGAGTTTCTTTATAGTCCAGTGGAGAGAACTCTACAAATGCCCATTCTTTTGGTTGGACTACCACTCTAGATAATGTTCTTTAGTTATTAATATGAGTTTAATATGTTTGGAATTAAGTATGTGTTGATTTTGTTTGCAATATAATATATATATTTCCATATGCAATTGCGAAAATGTATAGCAAGTGTTTACTGATATCAGATGTAAATCAAATGAAGATTTAACTATATTGATAAACATTTTTAACATACACACACAAATACTTACACGCAAGTGAAACTTAATTTACATAAAAATTAAGCTGCACATGATGATTCTTTCTGGTAGTTCTGTTTTCATTTGCATACATAATGAATTTCAGTGTGTTGAAATATAGCATAGCTGCTTTGCAGAAGTTCAATAAAAAGTGTAGGAGGGCGTCATCTAAAGAAAATGTGTAAGAGGAAGACGTTTGGCAGCACACCTTTATAAAACTTATAAACCAGAAAACTCTTAAAAAGATAAGAAGACTGCATTTTCCAAGAATATGAAAATATTTGGGGATTTTTTGTCATTCCACAAAAATATTACTCAGTAATAAACACTACTGTGGTAGCAAAAAAAACTTTTGTTTGTTTGTTTGTTTGATTTATTTTTCTTTTGTCCATGCTGATAAGGTCTCTACAAATACCATGTATAAAATCAGGAAAACAGAAACATTAATGGTAAGACTGACTCCTAGAAATATTTGCATCTGTTCTCATGGCTGATGACTATCAAATGAAAAATGAACAAAAAATAACCAATATTTATACTTAGTTTCAGAAAATGAATTCTGACTGCTTGTATTGGTGTTTTTCTTTATATCAAAATTTTAGATGAAGATGATACAGTTATAGAGAAAGGAAAAAAACCACGACATTTCATTAGGTATTTCAAACATACCACTACTCAGACAGTTGTATGGTGTAATACAACTAAACTTCCTTAAACGTATCAGAATTATGGTCAGAACTTCATGAGGTAAGAAAGAGAATGGATATTAATAACAGTTCATTATGTAACAAGTCTATGTATATATAGCCATAATATTTATGTATAGGGAAGATCCTTGGGTATAACATATTGTAGCAGGACACTCCCCTCCTGTCAAAATCATCCTGATGTGGAAGCAAGAAATTCTATTAAAAGTATGATGAAGGTGGGTAATGGTTATGAGAAAAGTTGATGCTTAGATAACATTGCTGGTTTTCATTTATTTTTATTCAGGAATGTAAATATTTTTTGTACTTAATAAATAACATGAGGCATTGTGGAGAAAAATAGATTGTATTGAATGTTAATCTGTTAACGTTAGCACATATATTACTACTAGAGCTCATGATTTTACAAAGTAGGATTTTTTTACTCATCGTAATAATCTTGTGGCAAAAAAAATCATAAACCCCTTCAAATAAATAGCTCCAACAGCTGTCACATGCTTAAACTTACTACAGCTTTTCTAAGTACATTAATTAGCCAAATAAAATGTAGCAATATGATGACAAAAGACAATATGATAATGTTCATGTGCAAAGAAACAGAAAAATGACATCTATGTAATTGCTCAGTTGGCAAGGCATGCCGTGGTGACAACATGAAGTTTGGTGGCACAGCAGTAGATTTAGACACCAGGCGGGTTCCCAGAGCCACAGAAACATGAGCAACAGCAGTGAAGCCCACCAGGCACTGGCAGCTCTCGCGAGTGACGCTGACGAGGCTTGGGCATTGACAGGAGCAATGTGGGAGATTTAAATGGCCCCAGGGAGTGCGAGTGACTAGAAACACGGCAAACAGGACAAGCAAACAGGGCATGGTGCGTCAGCCAGTNAAGAGAATGGATATTAATAACAGTTCATTATGTAACAAGTCTATGTATATATAGCCATAATATTTATGTATAGGGAAGATCCTTGGGTATAACATATTGTAGCAGGACACTCCCCTCCTGTCAAAATCATCCTGATGTGGAAGCAAGAAATTCTATTAAAAGTATGATGAAGGTGGGTAATGGTTATGAGAAAAGTTGATGCTTAGATAACATTGCTGGTTTTCATTTATTTTTATTCAGGAATGTAAATATTTTTTGTACTTAATAAATAACATGAGGCATTGTGGAGAAAAATAGATTGTATTGAATGTTAATCTGTTAACGTTAGCACATATATTACTACTAGAGCTCATGATTTTACAAAGTAGGATTTTTTTACTCATCGTAATAATCTTGTGGCAAAAAAAATCATAAACCCCTTCAAATAAATAGCTCCAACAGCTGTCACATGCTTAAACTTACTACAGCTTTTCTAAGTACATTAATTAGCCAAATAAAATGTAGCAATATGATGACAAAAGACAATATGATAATGTTCATGTGCAAAGAAACAGAAAAATGACATCTATGTAATTGCTCAGTTGGCAAGGCATGCCGTGGTGACAACATGAAGTTTGGTGGCACAGCAGTAGATTTAGACACCAGGCGGGTTCCCAGAGCCACAGAAACATGAGCAACAGCAGTGAAGCCCACCAGGCACTGGCAGCTCTCGCGAGTGACGCTGACGAGGCTTGGGCATTGACAGGAGCAATGTGGGAGATTTAAATGGCCCCAGGGAGTGCGAGTGACTAGAAACACGGCAAACAGGACAAGCAAACAGGGCATGGTGCGTCAGCCAGTGCGTGGCACGGCAGTTTGCATGGGAGTTTGCGCAGGGAGGGTGCACAAGGAAGGTGCACAGGGAGGGCTCTGCAGTCCGCTTGCAGGTCGCAGCTCAGGGAAGTGCTCCTACTCTCTGACGAGATGGTGGGTGCTCGCCTCAGAGCCAAAGCCAGAGCTTCTGCAGAGAAAGCCCCTGTGATGGCTGATGCATCCACTCAGGCTGAGGTGGCAATGAAGGAGGCTTCAGTACAGGTGGTGTGTTGTGAGGAGTTCCCAGACCCGTCTCCTGATGAAAAGGTAAGTATATGCACTTGGTGTGTGCATGTTGATGACCTGATACGCCAGGTGGCTGAGNGCTGACGAGGCTTGGGCATTGACAGGAGCAATGTGGGAGATTTAAATGGCCCCAGGGAGTGCGAGTGACTAGAAACACGGCAAACAGGACAAGCAAACAGGGCATGGTGCGTCAGCCAGTGCGTGGCACGGCAGTTTGCATGGGAGTTTGCGCAGGGAGGGTGCACAAGGAAGGTGCACAGGGAGGGCTCTGCAGTCCGCTTGCAGGTCGCAGCTCAGGGAAGTGCTCCTACTCTCTGACGAGATGGTGGGTGCTCGCCTCAGAGCCAAAGCCAGAGCTTCTGCAGAGAAAGCCCCTGTGATGGCTGATGCATCCACTCAGGCTGAGGTGGCAATGAAGGAGGCTTCAGTACAGGTGGTGTGTTGTGAGGAGTTCCCAGACCCGTCTCCTGATGAAAAGGTAAGTATATGCACTTGGTGTGTGCATGTTGATGACCTGATAGGCCAGGTGGCTGAGCTGCAGGAGAGGGTCAGGAAGCTGCACAGCATTAGCGGATCCAAGAGGGACATAGATCGGTGGTTCCAGAACGATGTTGCCAAAGGCGACACAGCTGAGAACCAGGCACCCTGGACCCTGGTGACCCGCAAAAAAAGGACTCCACTATGTTCTCCACTAACCAGCATCACAACCCAAAACAGGTTTGATGCTTTAACTACTGTAGATAGATGCTCACAACACTCACAAACAAGAGCTACAAGGACACCCTGTACCTTCGCACAGTGGACACCATAAAAACAAACAATGAGTGCTTGCAGTGGTGGACTGTCTGTTAAAAGTCACTGGGGCACCCATCTGCCAACCCGACAGAGTCGAGAGAGGTGTGCTCCCATCTGGGAGCTAAGATAAGAGACATAGCTGAGAGGGTGCCGCAACTTGTTAAGAAGATGGATTATTATCCTCTTGTACTGTTTCATGTGGGTATGAATGACACCGAACGCAGGAACCTGGCCAGGATTAAGCAGGACTACAAAGCCCTCGGGGCACAAGTGAAAAACATTGCTGCCCAGGTCATCTTCTCCTCGATTTTACCAGTTAGGGGTAAGGGAGAAGCGAGGAATAGATGGATAATTAATATCAACTTCTGGCTACGTGGCTGGTGTCAGCGTGAGGGATTTAGTTTTTATGATAATGGGACATTCTACAATGACTCCAATCTGTTGGGTAGGGATGGGTTGAACCTGTCTAGAAGGGGCAAGAGAATCTTTGGCAACAGGCTGGCCAACCTGGTGAGGCGGGCTTTAAAGTGAAGGCCTCAGGGGGTGGGGTCCAAAATGGCAATACTCATGCCATTGCAAACAACTGGGGAATAAGCCAAGACAGCAAGGGCAGTGAAAAAGTTTCCTTAGCTGACTCCCAAGATGAGAAGCAGAAGGCCATCTACCTCAAGGATGTGTATGGCTAGAGTGGATCGTCGTCCACCTCCCCAGGGAAACCTGGGTGCTCAACTACCTCCCTGACGTGCCTGTAAACCAATGCACGCAGTACGGGAAATAAACAGGAAATGCTAGAGATCTGTGCGCAGTCAAAGGGCCATGATCTCGTTGCAACTACAGAAACATGGTGGGACAGCTCACATGACTGGAATGCATTCATGGATGGCTATGTACTTTTTAGGAAGGACAGGACAGCAAGGCATAGTGGTGGAGTTGCTCTTTATGTGAGAGAGCAAATGGAATGCATTGAACTCTGCGTAAGGGTGGATGAAGAATGAGTCAAGAGCCTATGGGAAAGAATTAGAGGGCAGGCCAATTTGGGTGACACCACTGTGGATGTTTGTTACAGGCCACAGCACCACCTGGTCAGGATGAGGAAATTGATGAGGCCACCCACAAACAGCTGAAAATTACCTCACATTCACAGGCTCTGGTTCTGATGGGGGACTTCAACCACTGTGATATTTGCTGGAAAGGCAACACAGCTAGGCATGTACAGTCAAGGATGTTCCTGCAGATCGTTGATGATATCTTTTTAACACAAGTGGTGGAGGAGCCAACGAGGAGAGAAGTCCTGCTGGATGTTATTGCCAGGCCACTCTCCATCATCTTTGAAACGTCATGGAGGACAGGAGAGGTGCCTGAGGACTGGAGGAAAGCCAATGTCACACCAATCTTTAAAAAGGGCAAGAAGGAACACCCAGGAAATTACAGGCCAGTCAGTCTCACCTCTATCCTGTGGCGGATCAAGGCACGGACTCCAAAGCGGTGAAGCGATGAAGTCATTTATTGCATTTAGCAAGCACCTTTTATAAATTCTTGTATCTTATCTTTCTGAGGTTAAACCAATCAGTGAAAGGATTGAGCTC
>VZSC01010420.1:249046-350554 GCA_013398225.1 Steatornis caripensis | reverse complement strand
CCTTGTTGAACCTCATACAACTGGCCTCAGCCCATCAGTCCAGCCTGTCCAGATGCCTCTGTAGAGCCTTCCCACCCCCAACCAGATGAACACTCCCACTCAACTTGATGTCATCTGCAAACAGGCCGAGGGTACACTCAATNTGGCCTCAGCCCATCAGTCCAGCCTGTCCAGATGCCTCTGTAGAGCCTTCCCACCCCCAACCAGATGAACACTCCCACTCAACTTGATGTCATCTGCAAACAGGCCGAGGGTACACTCAATCCTTTCATTCTGATCATTGATAAAGATACTAAACAGAACTGGCTCCAATACTGAGCCCTGGGGAACGCCACTTGTTACCAACTTCCGACTGAGTTTAATTTCATTCACTAGAACTCTTTGGTCCTGGCCATCCAGCCAGTTTTTTTTACCCAGCGTAGCAGACACCCGCCCAAGCCCTGAGCGCCCAGTTTCTCCAAGAGAGTGCTGTGGGAAATGGTGTCAAAGACTTTAGTAAAGTCTAAGTAGACAACACCCACAGCCTTTGCCTCATCAACTAAGCAGGTCATTTTGCCATAGAAGTAGATCAGGTTAGTCAAGCAGGACCTGGCCTTCATAAACCCATGCTGACTGGGCACGATTGCCTGGTTGTCCTGTGCGGGCCACGTGATGGCATTCAATATGATCTTCTCCATAACCCTCCCCGGCACTGAGGTCAACTGAGAGGCCTGTAGTTCCCCAGACCCTCCTTCTGGCCGTTCTTGTAGACAGGCATCACATTTACTAATCTCCCAGCCAGCTGGGATGATTTAAATAAAGCTTTTTACATACCAATGACCATGACTATATCAAAACCTCAGTTGGATTAAATCCCAAGAGTGGGCCTGATTTGACCAAAGACCTTGCAAAGGGAGTGAAACAGTAAGCTAAGCTCACATCTTCCAAGAAACAAACCAGGGACAGAATATGTGAAGGAAAAGAGCAATTGTTACAGCCTCCATGGTTAGGGAAGAGGACCCACAGCATCAACTGCTCCAGAGTTTGCTTCCTTCTGTGTGTTAGGTATGATATGAGGTTGGGGTACCGAGCAGGGTATCACTAGTTCCTGGTGTTTCAAGCCACGTCAACATCAATTGGTCACCTTTAACAGTTTTCTTCAGTACCTTCTTCTCACAAACATACAATAATGAAGCAGATAACATTCAAGAAATCCATCAATTAGCTTAAATTACTCTCCATTTCTATTGATCTGGTGGGAAATATTACAAACTACAATCAAATAAAGTAACAGCTGAAATCAGAATAATAAAATTAGTGAATAATGATATTGAATTAAGTCAGTGTTAAACTGCAAAGCAAATATAGCAGATAATTAAGTCACAAATCTAAAGCAACAAGCCATCCCTTTCTAATAGTCCACAATTCAGAGACTGGAGAAAACAGCTTTTTTTTTTTAAAAAAAAAAAACAACCTGACAACAAAAAAACAAATATGCAAAAGCCCTAAAAGATAAATGAAAAAGTACAAATAAGATCTCTCCTGGAGGAGTCAAATGCATTTAGCAGGTTAAGGACACAAATGTCCATTTCAGTTCTAAACAGAACTTGGGCCGACTTGCATGGGACAAATGCAAAAAGCCATTCACAACAAGGTTCGGGAAGCAAACTACATTTTTTTAAATGCAAATTGGATCTTCTCCTCTAGATTCACTGTTGTTATGGAGACTCAGATTTCTTTTACCAATTGAACTCCACCCTACACACGAAGCAAAGCTGTTAATAAGCTGTTATGCTTCAAACTGTCACTATGCTCAAAAGTTAGGAGAGGTAGGACTAACAGAGACAGACAAGATAATAATTTCTCAGTTATTTTCAGCACAGTTTCTTAACAACCTCGCCAGCAACAATACCCTCATTCATGAAAACATGCTCTCAGCATGCTGGAAATGAATTTTGGTAGTTAGCGACAGTCTGAGGCACCTCTTACTGAAGGGGACGAACAGGGAAACAGCTGCAGGTCTTAAGTGTGTAAACCACTATGGCTTTTTTTTTTTTTTTTTTAAATCTTGAGTGCTTGTTTGGACAGATTCTGTCATGCACACAGACGAGTAAATTGCTGGAATATACCAAGTTTTTGCTTAATACCTCTAAGGGTATGTTCAGAATGACCCAGAGAAAAATCAACTCTTCTGAAATCATTTTTCTTTCCACAGAGTGAAGTGTGCCCAACAATCCAACACAAAGTTATAAATTCCCTGTACACTCATAGCAGACCTGCTGCTCAAGTAGGCAATTAACATTTAGGATGTAGACAGACGAGTCTGGCTACTAATTAGCACACTTGCAAGCAATACAGTCTGTAGAATAGTTATATCACAGGACTGGCCATTTGCCACTCTTCTTCACGTGGTTAGTGCAATCATATTTTCCTTCTTGTCCAGTACTACCATTTGTAAGTTTTCCTCAAGTGTTGGGTTATGTGTAATCAGACCCTAGCACCTCCTCAGGCACGTCCTGATACCCTGTAGAAAATAGTTACGAGCTGGGGAAATTTGTCACAGAAGATTACACCACCTAGCAAACCTCTTGGCTCTTCTCTTCTGACTCCTCCTAATCCACAGCAGAAGAATCTCCTCCAGGGGAGGACTAAGAGGCCCTAAACTAGAGTCCTGTTCTGAATTACTCTCCAACTTCATTGAGTAGAGAGGGACTTCAGCTTGTGTTTAGGTCACACGAAGTTCCTCCCTTGCGCATCACATAAATACAGTCCCCTCCACATGTGGGTTTCACTTTGAAATCAATAAACCCGCAAACGTTTAAGCCAAGAAAATACATGACCAGTTTTCTGGCCCACATAAAACAGCTGCTGTGATTGCACCTGACTAGTCCACTCACTGGCCTACCCTGAAGTTTAGTGCCATTTAGAAGAAAGAAGATAATGAAGTTTTTTTGATAGTGGTTGTATAAAAAAGCTAACAGGATTTAAAGCTAAAACTACAATAATGTTTCTTTATAAAAAGTCTTTAATAGTTTTATCTGACAGGTTTAAGTACTATAAAGGAGTCTTATCCATGTTTCAACTAAAATTTTTTTTACAAAGGTGTGTAAAAGTAGTTCACCCCTTGGAGCTGTCAAAAACGAGTCACTTCAGATAAAACAAGAATCTGTAGCACTGTAATAATGTGCTAATTTGAATTAAATATATCTGCCATTGTGAGTGTATCTAAACATTTGAGTTGTCGATGTATTTTGCTATACGTTAAACTATACTTAACACCACATTTAACCTCATAAAGCTCAAATGCTAATTATTTAAGCTACCAGTAAGCAAACTCTGCTTCTCCCTTGCCCCGCTACAGAAACCAGCTGCCATACTGTACAGGAGCAGGCAACGCTTGCTGTTAAAACAGAAAAAGGCATTTTGTTTACAGTGGACAATTTCAATTTACTGCTGTTTGGATTTATATTCCACAGAGCTCTCCCTTAAAAATCTTTGTGAGGTTTAAGCCAATTGCTTGTAAAATTTCTTCTTCTGCTAAAGTCAGAAACCTGAGTTGCTTAGGTTTACTCATGCCAAGCAACTAACGATGAAGGTGTCAAGGAGTAAGAAAGAAAACGAACCACAAGAAAAAAAAACTTCAGCCATTTCCAGAAGCAAGTTGCTTTACGCTTCGACAGTAAATTGAATTGTCACACACCTCCTCCGGCTGGAAGGACAAAACCAAAGGAGTTTACAGCTTTAGTTTACTACGCATTGCTTAAAGAAAAATCTCTCTGTTGTAACTTGATGTGAAGGACAAAGGTTGCAAAAAGAGGGTGAGGAAATATGTATTAAGAAGTGGCCAATGCTATTGCTAGTGGCTGCCATGAAAGTCTTCACATCCCTTTAGAAACTAAGAAGGAATTTGAAGACCATGCAGGCTCTTAAGCAACATAATTCTTCAGAAGTTCTCTTTAATTTATCACAGTTCATGATTTTACCTCACATACGAGTCATGATTTTAAAACAAGATTATATTTTGTAAAAGGCAATAACTAAAAATAATAAAAATTCGCTACTTCCTACATAGCACGTCCTTTTTAAATCCAGACTATATTACCAAAACAAAACATTATATTGTTCTCATTGAAAAATAAAACTTTTCCCTCCTTATCAAAAAGGCCCCACAAAAAGTTTTTGTAGACTGTTTCACCCTATGTGCATTAGCGAAGATTTTTTTTTATTGTGAAGCAACCATAACCTCTGTAAGAGAGATACATTTAGCCCAAAGAACCCATTTTTCCATCTCTAATGAAGATGTCCTATCATTACAATAGTAAAATTTTAACTACGTCTGGTGTTCCTGCATCTAGATCTATGGTGCTTATTCATCAGAAGGGAGACCCTTCATCAGTGGGACTATTGATTACTTTGGTGAGCTTTTTGGGGTTTTTTTTCTTCATATCCCTTTTTGTGTCCTGCAAAAAGAAACTCTAAGCCAAACCAAATCCCACCCCCTTTTCTATAGTTTGAATTAAGACATGCCTGGACACCAGGTCATCTACCTGACAGTCTGCATTTCATATTTGGTGCCTGTTGTGCGACCTGCTCTACTCTTCAGCTACATAACCCAGTATTTATTGGTGCTGCAGCTTGCCAAGGTCTGAACTCTGCAGAGCGATCACGTAAGGTCAGGGAGACAACGGAAGGATTTGTCAACTGAACATTTTGGGCTGTCAACCCTTTTTCAAGTGCTAAGACACAGTAGCTACAGGAGAAATACGTACTTGTATTTGAGGATCTCAGTAGTTTTCAGTTTCACAGCTCATCTATTTTTCTGACAAGAAAACATCATCTTCCTCTGGTACCAGTACTTTGAAATGCAATAATAAACAAATATATGTATTTTGAATCGCTTATAAATGAATCAAGGTATGGGAAAAATAAAAATATTTTTTTCAGTGACCAAGTTTAAGTTCATGAAAATATGGGAGTGTTTTCAACTGCAAACTGTGTGTGCGGCTACAGAGATTACAGGTCTGCTTCCATCACCATTTCTTACACCACCACGTAAAGAAACATTGGAGAAAAATTTTCAACTTGCATATTTCTGTGTTGTGTCATGGCTTTGTGAAGAGCTGAGAGCACGTGGCAGCTGAAAAATCTCTCCTGGAGTAGCAGGTGATTAAGATACGGCAGAAAGGCAGAAGAATGCAGCTTTATATTATTACAGTATTAAAAAAATCATGAAACATTGGGTTCTAATATAGCTTGCAGTTCAGTGGTTGACAATGAGGAATAATTTTAGACATGATATGTTCAATTATTCTGGTCTTAGTTGTGTATAGACTGCCTTATTGCTTTTAGGAAAGGCTTCTTCCCCTCTAAATCATATTATTTTTATTACTTAGGGACTTACAACATTTGTACAGTTTATAAACATGTAATAAAATGAGATTTGCATAATATGAAAGGCATTAGTGCTTTGATTAGCAGAATCACCTACATGACCTCTCAAGTATTAGTTTCTGGTTATTCTTTTAACCCAAGCATTTCCACCTCGCGTGTTTAAGCTCTAAGTGCACAGCCAAGTTTTATCCGGGATACAGCCACAGAAGTTGCCGCTGCCGAAGGCTCTGTTAATCCCCGATAGCTAACGTGTGAGGACACAAGATCATCTTGACTCACAGGAGAAACCACACCCTGTCAGTTCTGCTGCCAGGACAGAAACATCAAAGATGTGGTGCTTTCCACGCGCCTCAACTAGCTAAGCAGGGAAGCGAGGAAGATATTAAGCACTTGTTTTTCTCCAAAAGTGCACAGAGCGCAATGCTGTTTACTTTCATGTGAACAGACACATCCTTTAAATCATAGTGCCTTAAAATTCTGAATGAATTTGTCAATGAGATAATGTATTTTCACCCATGTGAAAAGTCCTCCGATGACAACTTCTCGGTAAGCGTCCTTATCTTGGGCAAAATTGACTCCCACTGCAGTCAGTACACCAGCTGCTTAAGCTGCCCGTGTTGGTAAGGGCAACACAGCAGCTTCAGCCCCACAGCTCCCTATTTTGGTCTCTGAAGATATCCCAGCTGAAGGAAACACTTCAGTGGTGTTGCAGCATTTGGGCTTACCTCTTCTGGCAGGCAATTCAGGGCTATGCACTTATGTTGGAGAAGAGTTGTACGCACAGTTACGTTTCAGAGGGGAAAAGCACTGAAGTTTCACTGACTAGCACTTTGGTGTCATTTGGTGCACAGGAAGGGGCTTAATTGTGCAAAACACTGCTCATCATCTGAAAGACTTTGCAGAGCATGAATCCTGATAATTCACAGTGTCACTATTTAGAATGACTTAAAAACCCTTTAACACGGATTCACAAGAAGTAGTAGTATGCTATTTTATGCATGGATACATCTGTAAAAAAAGTAGGCTATCTTCTAAGAATACAAACCGCACTTTATAGCTCTGAACAGAGGTTTTCTCCAGATCAGCATTTGAAAAGCTCCTGAAAACAAAACAAGAACCAAGTAGTATTCTTCAAACTTCCCAAAACAGAGCAAAGGCTTCAGTTCCTGCTTACTTTTGCTCAATGTCCTGTTAATCCATTGCAAGTTGGAAGAACTAAACCTGTTATTTAGCTTCTCAATTAATAAAAGAAAAATAATTTTCCATTATAGCATAAATTTCCTTTCTCAGGAATTTTTANAAACAGAGCAAAGGCTTCAGTTCCTGCTTACTTTTGCTCAATGTCCTGTTAATCCATTGCAAGTTGGAAGAACTAAACCTGTTATTTAGCTTCTCAATTAATAAAAGAAAAATAATTTTCCATTATAGCATAAATTTCCTTTCTCAGAAATTTTTGTTGCCAGGCTTTGACAAACCAATTTACAGTTTTTGGTGTTATGAAATGGATCAGAAGGAAAGAAAAAAGCGTATTAGATGCTGTAAGCTAGCAAAAAAGCATTGCTACTTGCATGCTAAGGTTATTTTGTTGCAGTGCAACAAACAGCAGAGTTTTGTATTCTGTTAGACTATCTCCTTCTCTTTGGCAATTTTACGTAAAAAATAAGAACAATTTTGAGTTCAGGATGAAAACCTGATGTGCTTCTACAGGTATAGTACCATAAGACTAAAAGTATTTGTGCAGCAGGTACATTTCTATCCCCCACCTGTTTCTGACCCCGGCCATTTGAGACTCCTGGAGAGCAGGAGCAGCAGGCAGGGGATCTCTGCAGAGCACCACTTCCCAAGCAAGGCAACCAAGACTGCCATCACACCAGGCAGCCAAGGTTACTACAGAATATTTAGGACAAAGCCAATTGCCTCATCTACTTTACTACAAGCTGTTTGATTTATAAATCAGTAACACCTATAAGTGAAGAAGAAAACACACACCTCCATGGCAAAACCAAAGGAATTTATCTTACAAGGCTTATTGTGATTCAAAATCTATTACAATATTTAAATACTGTTATGATTGGCTTTCTATAAAACTATTATTAGCTTAATATTATGATTTCACTTTGTCAGTTCAATAAAAAGACATACTGATGCCTTGTTTTTCCACAGCAGCTTACCCTGCTGTGTTTATTTTGCTTGGCAACTGGATTTCGAATTTTAAATAAGTGTGCGAGTTGGAAGAATGAATTCCATTAGGCAATCTTTTACAAATAAACAAAAGGGATCACAAAAAAGTATTTTTCTGATGTCTTGAGATTCTCTGAAGTTGCAGTGAGCTCTTCAAAAGGCAGACAGAAAATAATATTAGCACAGTGAAACTTAATGTTAAATCTCTACTTTCCTCAATGCAGTAAGACAACATTAATTCTTATCTTTCTGGTCCAAACATCAAGTAGTCACAAAAGAATTACAATTTACTGCAACAAATTTGTGTGTAAAAAAGAAAGCAAAGTGCTCCTGTTTTCTGGTGAAGAGATACACGCTTCCTGAAACAGATGCATTGCACAGTACCTGCATTCTCCTGACAGTATATTTGTGTTAACACTGTGAATAACCGTTAACTGATAGGTTTAGTATTCTCTCCAGTTTTCTTCTGGAAATATTTAAGGTTCTGCCAGAAAAAAAAAAAGTCTTTAGGTGACATGGTTTTGTCTCAAAGAGGCAATTTCTTAATCCTTTGCATTCTGAGCTAGTGGGTTTTATTTAAAACCTTTTTAATGGTTGTATTTAAGGCAGTCAAAGATAAAAAGTCCATAAATCAGATAATACGTTTTCCTTCAAAATTTCATTACTTTTGTAGGACCAGAACCTGCCACTTGCATTTCCACCAAGCACGTAATTTGGAGCACGAGCAGTCTTATTTATATCATTACTCTCATTTGCTTCATGGGGTAAGAAAATGAGTATATGACGCGGCACATTTTATTTTTTAGGACCACAAATAGTCTATTTGTAGAATTGATTACAAATACAATCTCAGAAACACCAGCTCCTACTTCCAAAANTTTCCTTCAAAATTTCATTACTTTTGTAGGACCAGAACCTGCCACTTGCATTTCCACCAAGCACGTAATTTGGAGCACGAGCAGTCTTATTTATATCATTACTCTCATTTGCTTCATGGGGTAAGAAAATGAGTATATGACGCGGCACATTTTATTTTTTAGGACCACAAATAGTCTATTTGTAGAATTGATTACAAATACAATCTCAGAAACGCCAGCTCCTACTTCCAAAACAAAGGACATCACTTTGCAAGCACTGTAGCTTAACACTTAAGACAAAGTACCAACAAATCTTTTTAGTGCCATTAAAATACCACTTCACTCAATGCCTTGCTGTATTAAAATAACTTTAGAAGGCAGTTGTTTAGCTTGTCATCCTGTCTACTGATCATATTTCTCTTTTCAAGAAAAAAGACAACTAGCATTAAAATATTGCTACATGGGGAGGTTATAGAACATATTGCTAATGTTATTGAGTAAAGAATGCGAAAGAGGTCTGGGGGGGGAATCAAAGGCATTCCACTCAGCGGACTCATAACTCAACTTCACTTGACTCTTACTTATACTTGTAAAAATTCATTATTATGTTTCTATACATTTAATCGACTTCTTGTAATAACCAACTAATTTTTTTGTTGTTGTTCGTGGTTTGCTGCTTTACAGCATACATCTACCAGGGTAACACCAGCAAGGAGCACGTCTCCTGAGCTCTCCTCAACTGGCAGCAAGGCTATTTCTCTGCACTGTCATTCAGTGCACTAGTCCATTCAGAAATTCACAATACAGAAGGTACAGCTGAATGTACAGTCAGGCATAATTTAGTAAGATTTTTCCCTGTAAAATTACTACTGAAATCGTATGTTTATTAAAATGTATTTTACAGTTCTTGAATTACATTTGAGGATATTAAGTACACCTAAATGATTATTTACAATGTATAAGTTACCTATTTTAATGTAATCAACAGAAGGAAGAAGGTTGAAGTTACATGCAGCACTGCATTCAGCATGAGGCAAACCCCTCCAGGAAGGCAGCAGTTCGGACTGTGCCCAAGCTGAACAGCCTGGCAGTTTCCAGGTTTGCTAGGCATAAACCACCCCCCTCCGCCCCCATGCAAACATAGCTGAATAGATAACAGTCTCTTTTCCAAGATAATTAGAACTCACAGAAGGTAGTCAGGAATCTCCTCTGCTCCTAAAGTTAATGCGGAAACAAATGCACGAGAAAAACACAGATGTATTGAGGCCAAATCTGCCCAGACCTCCAACGAATGCCATGAGCACATAACAAATAAAGATAATTTGTGGCATCTGAAAGACAAATAATTATGAGAAGTTTAACTTGTTGGCAGCACAGAACAGCAAGTGGTTAATTTGTCACCCCAAAACTCCCCCAGCTATGAGAAATCCTCAGATTTCTGAAGAAAACCATCCTTTGTCTGCAACCTCCCTCAAGTTTTTTAGAAACCTAGTAAAAAAGGAAACAAGTGGTAATAACTATTATTTATTTAATTGCTGATGTCTATTAGAGGAAGTTCAAAAAGAAACATGCTGTTTTATCCTCGCATCCGAAACCCAGAGTCACACTGGGCGAATGCCTTGACTCTGCTAAGAGAAGGAGCTCCTCTCTTCAAGCTAGCCAAGGGAAAGGCCATCTCCTGGCCCAAAGGGCATTCACAGCTCTGGATCTGCATAACGCTGATTTTTCCAGAGTCTAGCCCGTTGTTGCAGGTGAGTTATGATTTCCAGCACTGCTGCCAAGAGCCAACCTTTGCCTTGATTTATTACTAGAGGCTATTTAAACAGAAAGCCAGTCTGCTAAAACCTAGAAATACGCAAACTGTAAAGGGCTTTGTCTTTGTCGGAGCTGATTTTTCATGTAGAGGCAGGCTGGATTACAGAAGCCAGACAGCGTAGTTCAAGTGTCAATTATGATAGGACATCAAACAATTTATTCACTAGTTATTACAAAGCTACTCAGATATGATAAACAGATATTTGCTAGTAAAATTTGGTCATGTTTTAAGAGGACCTCTATTACAATTGTCATGGTGGAGGAAAACAAAGACTGAAAGCTATGATTCTGGCAAAATCAGGATCCAAAGAAAATAGAGCTGGAGTAAGAAAGATACATATACTGAGGTAGATTGTTATGTAACCCTACTGTGGAAGACATTAACTGGATCTGGACTTACAGTTCAGAGTTAAGAAAACAGCCTTGTCTCAGACTGAACTGTTAGCTAGCATTTTCTCCGATGCATTTTTATAGCACCTTTTGCAGAATGGGATATTATTTACAAATCCTCTTACTTGGTATATACCTGTTAGTTATCAATTTGTAATATACCCTAAAATGTCATTATTGCTCATAAAAATCATCTAAAATTTGTAATAACATTTTATTTTGTCTATGTACTTACACAGAAAAATGGAGAAGACAATTTTCTGAGGATGTTTTCTGTTAGATTTCCTTTCTCCTCTATATCAAGCCCTGTTACTTCAAGTTGGGCACATCTGTTACTAATTTAACTAACACTCAGAGAAGTTCACAGTAGCCATATGCCTAAATGATTGCTTTCATTTGGAAGTGGCCTTGTCTCAGCTTAAGGCAGGTACTTGCTGAGCATGGTTTATTTTTGTATCTTTCGTTAATGGGGCTCTGGTTGCAGAGATGTCCTTCTCTGGACAGACTCTGACTCACTGGAAATGTCGCTACAAACAGATAGAGGCCCTAGGCAGAGATCAAGCTCCTGTTATCTTCAGCATTTCATAATCATACACTAAAGGATCGCTACTCTTAAAAGAAATAGGAAAAAAAAAGAAAGATCTTCAGGAATGAAAGGGCACAACAGGTGGATGAAACGAGGAAAAAGGAGGCAGAGAAGAAAGGCAGTCAAAGCGGCAGTAAAATAATTTCACACTTAGGTTGAAATTGACAACTTTTTCAGACTTTTTACACTAATTTATTTAGTTGCTCAGTCACTACAACCATTGCCTTTTCTTCCCACTTGTTTTGGGGAGTAGAAGGAAGGATGTGGTATTTACTCCTTCCCCAACTACTTTGATATCTCCCCAGCCCCCTCTTCTCTTCCTAGAAGTATTGAGACCCAGTAAAATGTCGGAGTTCCCTCCTACACAGGCTTTCTCTCCTCCAGGCACTCTTCTGCCTCTATGTTCCTCAGAACCCTAAACTGACCTTTCTAAAGAAAAGGTTTTATGGCAGTTTTAAATCTAAGGACAAACTGCTGGGAGAAAAAGAAAAGTATTATCCCTTCCTCACTGCTACCTTGGCAGCTCATTGTTGCTGAATCAGCAAACTTACCCAACTCAAGCCATACCACATGAAAACCGCTACCAATGCAAGAGGGGGTGGGAGAGCCTTCGGAGGCAGACGCGCAATTATTCCTTCACAGCACAGCAGCATTGGCTTAGATCCCTTTAAGTCAGCCATGAAAGTATATCCTGCTCCTTTCTCTTCTTTGGTCCTTAATATCATGGTTTCCCAACCACTCACTGCCTATACACCCTCGTGGTGGTGGTCTTTTCATCCTCTTGTTCCTCACAGTAGTCTGCTTCACTGTCAATTTTCTTCTGTCCATGAGCCCTCTGCATGTTGTTCTTTAGGTCTTGCAGGACTGTTACCTCTCAAAGTCACAGGACAATCAGGGTGAGAGGCAAATATCATTAATGAATGTGTAATGAGAAGTAGGGGGATGATAAGTTTATGATTAATGCGATACTGAAAGGTAGCTGAAGAAAGGAAGGTGAACAGAAACTGGGAGCACTGGCAGCACAGCAAGCTCAGAAAGTGGTTTTAGCAGCAAAACTGATAATGGGTATAACCAAGAACAACTCTGCAGGTATTGAGGGCAAAGAGAAGGATGTTAAAGCAATGGAGATGTGAACAGTACAGACGTGGAGGAGCGTCCAGGTCTTAGAAACATTGTACAGCATAGCGCTGGTGGGACGTGGACAGAGGGCCACAGAGATAACACGAAAGGGACAGAGCAAAGGGTTATTGCTGTCCACAACACAAGACTGAGGGAAGGAAGTTGCCTGCGAGAAGGGAGAGAAAACCCCCAGTTTACCCACACTGTGGTTGAATTGAGAGGAACATAAAGGATTCATTTTAGTCTTCATCTAACAAGCATCTGGGACAGTCTGCTATAACAAGTCCTGAACAGGTTTTGCCAATGGGAAAGCCTCTCCTTCTGCTCTTCAGGAGTGCCTTCGGTAAGCGGACAAGCTGCCTTTCTGCCCAGGGTAACAAACCTGCATTCATTAGGTAAAACTCGTACCACATCATTCTGCTCCCTGGCTCCACAGTCCGCTTCATCCCGATTAAAGCGCAGTCTTGCTGGAGGAACACAGCAGCCACCAAATGTATTGGTGTCTCAGTCAAGCAGAGTTCCAAGAACCACTACCACATGGGGTTACCATTTCCTATCCCACAAGCTTCCGGAACAACATATTTCAAGGTCAAAACATTGTTTCACTAAAATCAAATAGTTTCCTTCAGAACGCCGATCTTTATACTTGTTATATGACAGAAGACACTCAAAGTTGAAAGGTGGCTTGACACATTATGGCAAAAAGCTATTTCAAAAAGGTGAAGAAAAAATGCTTTCCGTAACAGGTTTTTAAAAGAGTTAGAAAAATCAGGCATCTCCCTCCCTTCCCTTCTCATTATTTCTACTCTTCCTTCCAAAAAGCTGCCTAATAGCAAGATCTCCTCTTGGCTCTGACCCTTCCCCTCCAAAGCCTTCCACAGGCTTGTCCCTACTTTGGAAATGATTACAGCTACAATAAAACAGCAGAACGTGTGCCTTATTTGCAGTGGCAGGTGTTCTGGTTTTGCTGACATAATACTTGTTTACAAGTATTAAGATGAGTATTTGAGGGTGTTTTGGTTTGGTTTTTTTTTTTTTTGTAATGACCAGGTATAGAATAAGTATTTAGAATAACTATCTGTGAATCCTGGACACCTTCCTGTGAAAACTGCAATTTTTCTGCTCAGCAAAAAATTCTGCAGTCTCCATTTAAAATATCAGACTCTGCATCTATCAGCCTGCAAGGGAGTGGAGCTGCTGATAATCTCTGACAACAGAGGACAGTCACTTCAGTCAAAAGAGGGTCTGCCAATTTTTTGGTCAAAATCTTCATGTGTGGTGGGAGAAAGTTTAATTCTGCAAAGCTGAACAAGGAATGGTAAAAAAGGCCTCACACTTAATCGCCAATGAAGTCGTCACGGTTCTAAGTTGCAGGCATGATTTACAGTTTCTTCTTTATGATGAGTACTGTTAGGCAACTATATTAATTGAGGTAGATTCTCCATTGCCTCCAGTTATTAAATTAAGATACAGTTTAGTTCAAACTAGAATTTGCCTGCTGAAGTTTTCTGGTTTGTATGTGACAACAACAGATCCTACTGGCCTTACACGTTATTAATTATATTGTTGGAGCTGCTGTTTGCTATCAGGTCTCATAGCCATTTCTTCTAAGAAAAGATAATAGCTTCTATTTTCCACTAGCTGACACAATGTGCCAAGTTTATCTCTGTGCATTCCTATTGAAAACTAAGATTTACAGTTAGCACAAACTGAGACAGCATGGTCTGGTAATAACTGCATCTCATGGTGGTTCTGAATAGCTAGTTTTTGTCAGTTTGGCAAGCTAAAATCTATTGCACCGTTGACAACTTCAATCAAAACTGTTCTAGCATGTTGCGTATGTGTTAGTGGACCATCATTAAGTTATGTTTTTAATAAGATTAATGCCACAGTGATGTAAATTTACATTAGTGACAAATAGAAACTGACGTGACCATCTCTACCACTTCAGTTAAGAATTAGAAAGGGACATTCTCAAAAAATGTTAGAAGATACAATAAACTGACAATCACCAACAGTGGTGGTGCATTGCTGTTACTAATAACTGATGATACAAATTATAGGATCAGAGAAGAGGCCTTTAGATGTGAAATCCACGGGAAATGGGTACGAATGGGGAGAGAACTGACTCTCCCAATGAGGACACCCACTGTCTGTTACCACCTCTAGCATAAGATTTCAATTAGCATTGAAATGCATTAGATTTAACCCTATATTTTATTTATAGCATCTATAGCATGAATCATGTCACATTATCATAGCAATTGTTTAAAAAAAAAAAGTGTGGGTATGGAATCATGACTTAGTTTGTGCATTGACATCCCTAGAACAATATAGTCCTAACCCTTCCTAAAACGGCCANTATTTTATTTATAGCATCTATAGCATGAATCATGTCACATTATCATAGCAATTGTTTAAAAAAAAAAGTGTGGGTATGGAATCATGACTTAGTTTGTGCATTGACATCCCTAGAACAATATAGTCCTAACCCTTCTTAAAACGGCCAAAACCATAGGAGAAACGGGATCGTTAACTACAGACGTACATTTCAAGCTAGAAACATTGCTTTAGATCAAAGGATGTCTACCACTAAAGCTGAAATTGTTCCATTCTAATAATCTTCTCACTTGCCTGACCATCACAAACTTAGAATTTTTGAATGCAGTTGCCCATACTCTGTCTGCCGAGCCCAATTATTTTTCTTTCTGAAGATCCTACCAAAACAGCTTCACTGCTTCAATAGTAAGAAGTAATGAAGAGAGAAGAGCCAGGGTACTTTGCCTCCTTTCTTGACACCAGAACATTGCAAAGAAGGAAAAGGAAGGGCAGAGAAGGACATTAGTCAAGCACAGAAAAGCAAGAAACAGGGAGTGACAGAAGATGTCCAGGACAGCTTGGCAGAGTAGCAAGTCTGGAAAGAATGACAGACACCATGGAAAAATACAGATGTTTTGGCAAAGAACATGGGAGAAAAACCATAGAAGAGGGGCACAGATAGGTACTGAGAGATGAAGGAACAGGAGCAGATGTAAGCAATGAGGAAGTTACAGTGGCAGAAGCAGAAATCCTACAGAAGCCTGCACTGCTACACAATTGTAAATCAAACCAGGAGCCCTAACTTTCACTACTCCTTTCTCACAAAGCCAAAAGCACGTTTCATCTTTTCTTAGTACCCGATTCTCATAATTAGGTTACTCCATTAGCTCAATTTGTACAGGTCTGCACTGCAAATATCGATGCAGACTTCTTCCTAGAAGCGATTCCTTCCCACATGGAATTTCTTAAAAGTTTATAATTTCAGAAGCTCTATCCAAGAGCATACAAGTCTAGCATATTTTCAAAAAGTCAACAGCAGACAGGATAACACTGCTTGGGCAATTGTTACCATGTTCTTAATCACACAATTGCCTCTGCCTGCCCTCCAGGTTAGGGAGAGGCAAGCTGTAGCTCCAAAGTTGGGTTGGTGCATATGCACAGGCACAGCACCCTGTTGACAGCACTGCCTCTGTAACAGGTTTTATTGGGTCCCAGCTTGTTATCCAGGCCCTGCATTAACCCCCCAGGAGCAGACCCGTAAGCACTGAACCACCTCTAACTTCTTTTGACAGTCCTTTAATCTTTAACAGACCCTCATGTTTTCTGTGCACCAGCTACACCTACCCACTCTGAATAACACTGATATCTACAGCGATTTGCAGAAGTGACAAAGTACTCATGCACTCATCTTATGATTAAGAACAGTTTTTCCTAACATATGGAGCACTTTAAAATTAAGATCGCTTCTTAACCGAGCCCTCAATGCCAGGTAATATTATAGTCTTCACCTTGCATTTCAGCCTCATATATGAAATGTGAATACTATCTCTATGTAATCACATACATTTTTCTCTTACATACACACTGTCTCCCATAGTAGATCTGATTTAAGGATGAATTCATGAATACGTGTCACAATACCACAATTGATGACAGTGCTGTACAGAAGTCTAGGCATACATTAACATGTTCTTATTGTAGGGTTGGAATAGCAAATAGTTAATAATGCACGTGACCATACTCTGAAAGATTAAGATAATTAAGAAAAAGATATACCTTTCACTGAAAGTATTGAATGAGACAGAAATAAGGAGAGTAGAAGAAAATAATGGAAACTAATAATTACACCATATACTGGGATACCAAGTTGAGGTTTCATAACCCTCTTGAACTCTGAAATTTGTTAGATTTTGTGTATTCCACATTGTAGTCTTAATAGCTTTTTAAGAAGGGAGGGGTCAGTAACTTGTTTTTAAACATGTCCTGTGACATTTAATACATGCTGTAAAACTACTACATAGGAAATGTACTATCTAGAAAATGGAAATCTTTTAGCACGAGCGTTATCTTGTATTTCACCCAAGTACTGCAAGAATAATTCCCGGGAAAGCTGGTACAATTCCAATATTTTTCATGAGGACCATTATACCAGAAACATTGTTTTCCTATTAAGTCTATTGCAGCATTTAATATTGATGAGATTTAGTACTGAGCTTTAAAAGCAGTGACAGCAATGAAATTACAACACAAGAACAAGGCTATAAATGTAAGGTTGAAAGTATTTAAGTGAAGCATTATTAAATATGTGTCACAAACTAAAATCTTGGGCAAAACCATCACTTGATATCTACCCTCAATATTCTTCTCATTTCAACATGAGCTCCTCCAAAACATTTAAATGCTAGATACTACCGTCCAGAGACTTATTCTGCAAGAAGAGAGGAAGCAATGAATACCCACACCATAACAAGTTCATAAAATGACTCTGCACTGACAGAAAACCCATTTCCGGTATCCCATAAATAACTCAAATTATGAAATCATTTATTATTTCAGCTGCAAAGCAGAGAGCATGCATATTAAAATGCATTTATAATAGAATGGGGAAAGGCATAAAGTAACTAATATTTAAGTGCAATTAAATTTCATTTCAACAATAAATTATGTACCATTGTAAACACAGTACTTTATATAAATATCACTGATGACAGTAAGTTAAAATGCATTTGTGTTTTATGTATATTACAGCAAGGAAGATAACGGTTCTTGGACATCTTCTCTGTTGAAGTCAAGGACTAAATCAAGCAACCCATGTGAACAGCAGGTCTTGATGCTTCACTTACTAGAACTCTAGAACTAGAACTTACTAGGCTCTGCTATTTTTGGTTTGCAGGACCCTTCTTGAGACTAGAGCATACATTGCTTACCTTCTTCTGAGCTATAACATTTTAGCCCACATGTGTTTCAGCACATACGCAGCAAAGATGATGAAAGGATTTGCCACAATCTTCTCTTCTTTTGTACATGTATGGATAGCAGAATTAAGTACCAAAAAAACTCAGAAAAGAGGTTTCCAGAAATCAGTGAGGAGGCTGAATCATTGACTGGGGGCCACAGAGAAATTGCTATGGAGGACAGGTGCCATTTTCATCTCCTCAAAACTTCAGTCCAGGAGCAGAGCTTGAGTGAAGACATACAGCCAAGATGAGTTGAAGAAAGCTCACGTTAGAGATGGAAGACACTATGCAGAGAAAAGGTGATTGCTAGGGCTGGCTCCTGAATTTACAAACTGATACTCAGCACAGTGATTTTGTGAACCACAAGGAAGAACTAGAAGAAGAATTTTTGATGCTGATATTACCCATCTTAGGCAGCTGCTCTCATAACCTGGATTATGCAGATTTTGAAACCAAGACACTATTTTTTGTTAATGAGTAACTGTCGAAAGAGATAAAACTCTAAATAAAATTACCTGACACGAGATACAGTTCTTGGGAAATCCAGCACTACTAATAGCACTTACTGTCTCACATCTGCAGTATTTTGTAATAGTTTGACTTTAGAAAGGACTTTTAAGGGAACCTTTGAGAGCAGACTAAGTGCTAAGGAGAATGAAGATACTAAAAAGTTGATAGAAAAAAAGCAGCAGTAAATTATTCAACAGCTACATCCTACATACTTCCACAGTGCAATATAACCCTGATTTAGCTGTGTTCCCATGGGTTGCCTCTGAATACATATATTCTGAAGTTTATAAATATGCTATGAAATATATTCTTTTCAAGAAGTTAAAAATTAGAAGCTGACAGCAATTGCGTATCCTGGGTCGACCATCTCTTTAAAGATCAGCGAGATCCCATTCTAGACACTCATTCCTTCGGCCCTCCTGGCTCAGTGTTACTCTTGGACAAAAAGCCCCTGAAATGGGTCTTTTTTTGTTTTTAATTAACCATTCATACTACATTTTAGTGTAGGAAAACCTAGAAGTATTTAGGATCTCAGGCTTCATGGCCTGAAATTTACCTTCCCCATTGTAAGCCTGCAATAACAGGACAGAGAAAGCATTTGAAGCTACAGATGCAGACATAGCTTTAGCAGACGTTTATTTAATGCCCAGAGCAGCGAGATAGCTCACTCATCAGCAGAGTCGAGAAGGTGTGGGCAAGAAAATATGCTTAAGAATCTTGAATAGATTATCGACCTACCTTTTGATTTCCCGCCACACTGAGACAAGCCATGTTTTCTCAGGCAAAGTATGGCTCAAAGCTCTGAAGGAAGCAATTTTATCCACTCTGTTCCCTGAAAGGGCCAGTGCCTTAAAGGCATAATTAAGTCCTAAGTACATAATATTTAGTGACATTTAGTGAAGCATGTCATCTCTGGCAAACTGCCATTGTAGAAGAAACAGCAGACAAATGTATTTGCATTGTTTTCAGTTGGTTTGTAATTTTTTGTAATTGTATTGTCAGCAAATGCAGAAGAAAGTACTAGATGAAATACGCTGGTTAACAGACTGAACCAATTATACTGATGCAGTGAAAAGAACTAATACATTTTGTAATAAGCAGTATTTGGGAACAAAAATAATCTCTTTAAAGCTATACAAAATGCTTTATTTCTGCTACCAACACTTGTACAATTTTGCGCTGCACATGAATAGATCTTGACAAATAAAACAATTATTCCAAATTCAGAGCAACACTATGATGTCCTGCTCAACTTTGCATAAAACAGACCTTCCCCTCAGCCTCACCTGGCCTTACACACCCCTCCCCTCCACAAATTCACTCTAAAGAATCAACGTTTCCCTTCTCTTTAAAACAGCAGGAGACGGGCATTACTGGGCATGAATGGACAAAAGAAAGGGGAACACCATGGCTGGCTTGCGATCACCTTGTTCCCGTGTTACGCCACAGCAGCTGAACAGAACATTTGGTCATAATCTTCAGCAAGAAGAGAAAGCCTACACTCAGAAAATAAATAAATAAAATAAATTAATAAAAAAAAAGCACAGACTGTGGCAGAACTTAACATTTTAAATTAAACGTTCTCCAATTTAAAGACAATAAAGAGACAACTGTCAAAAAGACATCATATTTAACCAGGAAATTCTGTTCAGGAAATCCGTATTCCCCTTTAGAGATTACATTAATACTGCAATGTGCCTCATTCCCCTCCCCCCACCCCCATTTTCAAAGGAAATCTAAAAGGCTTTAATGAAATCATTTCCAACTAGAAACCCTAGGCTGCACCCAACCCTTTAAAGTCAGCCCTACTTCACCCAGGAGCCTACCACATGAATAGAAGTTAGTTGCTTTGGCTGAACACACAGCTAAGTCCCAGCAACTGACTACAGTGGTTCCAAAATTACTGCCTGAGCCATCAGTCCTGCCCCTCTGCTTTAATTGCTGGCGAACATAACTTGCAATTAAGATGCCAGACTTCGTAATGGACACATTACAGCATGGGCTATATTGCTGTCTGCTAACTTTACTAAGACAATAACCTTCAGTAAAGGTAAGGAGCAACATCATAAATTAACAAAGCAACGTTCAGCAGAGCTCATCTGCTAATGCAAAAGTCTTCCGCATTTAGTAATGAGAATATCTTGTTACTAAATGGAAGTATTTGCCAAGCATTTTAAGTAATACACTTTGAAGAACAGAAAAACAGTGTTTGTTCTCAAGGACAGCAACCTCCAGCCTTACTGTGCAAGACACCCTCCACAAAACCAAGTTTATCTAAACTGAGCTAACACGAATGTAGACTTGTGCTTGATCTTACAGTCCAAGGAAATTCACAGAATCACACAGCATGGTAGGGGTTGGAAGGGCCCTCTGGAGACCATCCCATCCAACCCCCCTGCTAAAGCAGGTGCCCCCAGAGCAGGTTGCACAGGAATGCGTCCAGGCGGGTTTTGAATATCTCCAGAGAAGGAGGCTCCACAGCCTCCCCGGGCAGCCTGTGCCAGGGCTCTGTCACCCTCACAGTAAAGAAGTTCCTCCTCACGTTCAGGTGGAACTGCCCGTGCTCCAGTTTGCCCTGTTGCCCCTTGTCCTGTCCCTGGGCACCACCAAAAAGAGCCTGGCCCCATCCTCTTGACACCTGCTCTTTAGATACTGACCAGCATTGATGAGACCCCCTCTCAGCCTTCTCTTCTCTAGGCTGAACAGACCCAGGTCTCTCAGCCTTTCCTCATAAGACACGTGCTTTCTCTGCAGAAGCACTGGCTTTAGCTCTGAGGCGAGTGCCCACCATCTTGTCAGAGAGTAGGAGCGCTTCCCTGAGCTGCGGGCCTGCAAGTGGACTGCAGAGCCCTCCCTGCGCAAACTCACTCCTGCGCCACGGCCTGTCCGTGGCGCTCCTCGTGCCACTTAAATCTCCCGCGGTTGCTCCTGGCAACCCCTGAGCCTCATCAGCCTCGCTCAGAGAGCTGCCAGCGCCTGGTGGGCTTCACTGCTGTTCCTCGTGTTTCCCTGGCCCCAGAAACCCTCCTGCCATCTACATCTACTGCTGAGCCACCAAACTTCACGCTGTCACCACGGCGTGCCTCGCCGACTGAGCGTTGCTTTTGGTTTCCCCGCGGTTGCTCCTGGCCTTCACCATCGGGTCATGATCACAGGTCTGTCAGAAACTCTGCTCACCACATTATGCAGGATGAGGACAACCTTTCGGCTCCAGAGGCCAGGCTGAAGAGAACAAACATAGGAAACACTGCAATTTTGCAACTGCATTTGTT
Source organism: Steatornis caripensis (assembly GCA_013398225.1). NCBI lineage: Eukaryota > Metazoa > Chordata > Aves > Caprimulgiformes > Steatornithidae > Steatornis > Steatornis caripensis. Next base: position 329,178 of record VZSC01010420.1, on the reverse strand, counting down.
GTGCGTTAGATTTTGCACTCACATTCTTTTCCCTTGGGACAGGTGATTATTTAGGGTCTTTAAAATTACACAAAAGATTTAATCCACAAGAATTATTACATTCTCTTTAGCTGGTTTTAAAACACTGAATTTTACTTTTATTTATTAAAAAACAGAAGACAGTGCTAACTGTCAAACTGATGAACTAAATTCAACTACCCTAGTCCAGCTAGATGTGCTGGATGTTAAGACACTGTCTTTCAGGCTTCTGGTTCACCTGTCATGGTCAAACACTGACAGTAGTATGAAGTCCAATGCTAGTCTGACTTCTCTGCGTTACTTTTTTTTTTTTATATACTAAGCATAGAAACAGCATACTGGAAAGGACTGAACTCATTTTTCAAGAGTATGTTTGCTGGCTTAATTGTTGAGATATCATTTTCGCCTCAGAATTAAGAGTTGGCAGGCATCCCTAGTGTGGGAAAGTAGCAAGCAAAGAGGATCTTATAACACAAGTAGTAAATACGATTCTTCCACCTGTGCCAAACTGAAGATCAAATTTTTCATTAGACGAATTTTTGTGGGTTTTTTTTTAAAGTGTTTGAAAAAGCTCTGATCTTTTAAGCAACATTTACCTTTGAAATCTGGTCTAAAAAACGCTTCATTTACTTTACCAGAGTCACCAAGTTTTTCTTATAATATCTGCCATTGTTCCACTCCACTCCCCAAAGAAAAGCAATTGTAGTAGTGTTTGGCACTTGGAGCCACACTTCCATTTTTGTCTGAAAGTGACCAAAAAAAGGAGAGAGAATTGCTCCCAGCTGTTAAAAAGTGCCTTCCATTTGTCAACATACCTTCAACAGGACTCAAAAAAAATATTTAACACCGTATTACATGCTGCAGGCAGCTGCTGATTTGCAGTAAGAACAGATTTCAGCACTAACTATGCAGTAACTGACATTCGCTCCAACAGAGAACCAAAAAGATTTCATGCACGTGGTTAACTACCTGCCACAGCTCACACCTTGAATACAGAATACTTGCAAGCAACTGCTGCCCATCCATCTGCGGGCAGAATTCAATGAGGAACCATTAAGATAAACTTAAAGATATATACATAGCCATATCAAGAAAGGATACGGGAGCTGAAGCTCTAGGCTGAGAATTTAGAGCAAATTTTTATTTTAGCTCTGCAGTACTTCTACAAACAGCATCCTCAGATCTGCACAGGTAGGGACTTCCCGTGGCCCTGCTACGGCACAGCAGCCCACCCTTCCACTTCTGCCAGTGAAAGGATGGCTGACACTGTCCAAGGTCTACATCTAATGCTGCAGCCAACCTCACAGTGAGCCTTCAAATGCCAGGAATCAGCTCCTTCGCTGTGGAAAAGGCACTCAAGACGCTATCTCAGTTGCAGGAAAGTGTAGAAAGGGAACTGTTTGTGAAAGAGCACCTGAGTGATAACAAGGAGCTTTGGAGCGATTTTTCAGACGCTTTAAGGGCTAAGCTGCAGAAAGCCACAGTAAAGAAAAAAGCAGACCAAATGCTCAAACGTTAGTTTTCCTTATCAAAGCGTATCCCTAGCTCTACAGAATCTTACTGCGATACACAGGGACAGTTTAGTGGCTCGCTAGCCTGCGTGTTACCAGCGTGCCACAAGCTCTCATTTCAGTGCAGTATTGATGCACAGTGAGCACCATGAAGTATGGAAGTTGTTATTTCATTACTCCAGTGCTGTTCACAACAGCATCTGGGAGTGCCTGAAAAACCTCAAGGGCTGTGGACCATAAGTAATGATGCACAAAAAAGCATGTTTTACAAGTAGGACAAAATGCTATTTAAAAAATACCAGCTTAGCAGTGACTGGCAGCTTAATACCATGTAACAACTTTTTGTAACTAGTAACTACGTATTTTCAACCTAAGAAAGTTTGCTTTTAGATAAAAATTCATAGCGCAAGCACAAAGAGTAAAGACTTACTGAGAGTGCATGGTTTGTCCCTTCTGCATAATGAGCAGGGTTTTCTGTTTCACAAAGTGACAGTCAGGGCTTTGGGTACAACAGGCTACTGGAATTTAAAGCTATAAAATCACAGGAAAAAATTTGGACCGCTTTGTGCCTAAAACAAACATCTAACTTGTTGCATTAAAGACCAACCGAAACCAGGAAATGTCATTTTGAAATAAAGCGCTTGCTTAAGGCACATAAATGAATGGAAAACAGATGCTGGAAGAGGTTCTAAGCAACCAGCTTGAACATTATTTTTAAAAAGTCCAGATAAAAGTATTTATCTTTTTGTAATTTCAGTTACCAGGCACATCTAACCTGGTTCAGGAATGGGGTGCAAAGCTCCTGTTGGGTAGCCTTGCAGTCTGCTCTCCAGCACAGGATGCAAAAGTGGGGGAAAACTGAACGGAACAGAACACCTCGGTTTGACTGCTTCTGTTAGACAGACAGACATCTGTCCCCTTCTGGCAAAAGATCAAACACAGAAAGTCTCAAATCTCATTTACAATGGGAAACAGCACGTTTATCACTTCTCTCCCCCACTTAGCAATCGCAAGTCACAAGAAGTGTTGTTTTATTGTAGTCTGAGGAAGCGCCTGAGCCTTCAGTCTCTGTGCTCCAGCTGCAAAGCTGTCAACTCCAGTCAACTCCAACCCAGCCAACTCCATCCAACAGTGAAAGGTCTTTCCTAATCCTTCAATGCAGTCCGTAGTGCTCCAAGGCATTGCAGGAGCTCTTCTGACTGTCAACATCTTCTGAAAGGGAAGGAATAACTCAAAAGGAAGAGCTGCGGAAAACTGGAGCATGAGAGACAGTCCTCCTTCAGCCAAGGGGCCAAAGTCCATGTAACAGGTAACTCCAGTAATGCTCCTCCACAGCCCTGCCACTGGGAGCACAGCGCTCCCGTTTTGGCCCCAGGCAACTGTCCTCACAGTCCCTGTGACACAATGAGGCAGCACAGTGAACGAAAGCAGCTCCCACACCCATCTCAGCAAGTGGTACATACACAATTAAAATGAAAATTTATGAGTGACTTGCTGAATGTGCACCGCAAAACTTGGTGCTTGGCCAAACAAGCCTCTGGACCCAGCCACCAGCGTTCCCATTTGGTTTGCCACGTGGCTGCGTGAGGGAAGGATGCAGCCACCTCTCAGGACTGATCCAACCAAACGATCTCAACTCCCAACTCACTGCTGATGTCTTTACTTCAAAGTTCTTGAGTCTTTAGCTCGCTCTCTCCCTCTACTTTCTGGTATTCTGGAGCCCTACAATTGCTCACTATAAAGATACCACTGAAGTGAAATCTCTTTAGTGCACTGTCTATTTCATGCTCTGTTTAGATGGCAAGTTCTCTGGGAGCAGCAACTGTTTCTTAGTCTGCATTTCTATATCGGTAGCACAACAGGCCTCACACTCGCTGGATCACGAGGCACAACTATTATAACATAGTAGTGAAACTAACTTCAATGGGAGTTTTGTCACAAACCTCAGTTTAAAAAAAAAAATCAGGATTTTATTCCTATTGTTCAAAAAAAGAAAATGGACAGACAACAATTCCTGCTTTTCATGTACAACTTCCAAACCCGGAGAGCAATTACTTCATTTATTACCCTGTGTCCTATGCAGGATAGAGGAGATGCTGCTAATTAGATGCAGCAAATTAGACACAGTTAGCGCTGTAGCTGTGTGATTCTCGTTTAATAGCTTTGGACGATGCCATTTGGTATCAATTTCCTTCTCATTTTATATATTCTGTCACAGTTGGCATTGACTTCTGTGGTACTCAACTTCACAGTTCAATACAAATGAAAAGTTACAGTGGCGCTGAAAATATTGCTCTAATATTTTAATGGTTTGGGACGTATGTGCACTTTTCTTCCATCTTTGCTTGCAGCACTGCACAATTATCTCTGCAGTATTTATTATTTCCAGTGATTCAAATTGCTGGAATTACTAAACCTTATTCTAACCTTCCGCTTTTTTACCTCCTTCCTGATGCAATCCGGAACTCAAAAGGTCAGCTATACATATTATATTGCAAGGCTTCTGGTATTTCCTTCCTTTGAAGGTGTAGGTTAAAAGAAAACAAAAACCTAAGCCACAAATACAGAACTTTTCATTTACTTTCCCTTAGCTCTCATTGCGTGCAAGACTGAAAGAAGCACAATCAACACCATTAAAATAAACAGTTCAAAATCTTTAAAAGTAAGAGACAGAAGGGCAGTTTGCAGGTGCCACAAAGGAACTAAAGCCTTCATGGTGTTTTGCTAACAGCAATCAATCTTTGCCACACAAAATCTTTAATCTTCACCTAACATCCAGCCACAGTGCAAACAATAATATAATTTCTCTGCTATTTGTTTGAGTCTGAACAGCATTACATACTCACATTACAATATAACAATATTAGTCCTTTGTATTTTAGTTATAAAAGGGCAACAAAGCAGTAGGGAAGTGAATCTGCAGAAGAATAGTGAGTGCATATGAGCATTAAGACATGATAGTTTTTAAACAGTTTTCATCATCTTCTCCCTCCCACTAAATCAATAACTTGATTACAGAATAATCTCCAGTTTTCAGGGCTCATGCCTGAAACTCATTAGTGAGAGCACTAATAAAAGACTTGCTCCAGTTTTAGCCAAGCTTCCAGGGAAAAGCAAAATTCCAGTGTAAGTCACGCTCCGAGTTCAGTGACAGTTTACCAGAAACTTCCCTGTAAAAGCACTATTTGTAACTTAACTTGTCACATTCTAAGCTATTTTCTCTCCTTCTCATGCCTAAGCAGCCCCCCACACGCAGGCAGCTTTCTTTAGCACCACACACAACTGCAAATACTCCTCCACTAAGCTTCCTTACACCCTTATGATGCTCCTGCACCTGAGGGGACAACCAGAGCTAAGTCGGTCAAGAGATGCACGTAAGAAGGAAGTTTAAGACTTGCTCCTTGAACAAATGCTTTGCAGGTTCACCCAAGCTTTCTGCCTCATTCTGTAAGACACAAGTGCGCTATCTACCTGTGACTATTTGAAGCCAAGAGACCCAAGTCAAAGATACCCTAGAAGGGCACCACACGGTTAACGGATCAAAGGATCATCAGCAGGGTAGACTTTCGAGAAGGAAGGTCAATCTTGCTTGCTGTTCAAAGCAAGCGTGTTTTAGTGAAGAATGCATCTGGGCCCAGAGCTAACTGACAGAAGGGCAATCCTCCGAGTGCCAGTAGATTCATTGTGTTGTTTTTTATTGTCCAAACGCTTCGCTCATATCTGATCCAGGAAAACCTGGCTCATTTCAAAATTTCAGACCACATCTTCCTAATTTTCAGTACATCTTAAACACATTCATTTATATCAAAGTGATGTTCCCAGGGTTCCTCCCCAATTCAATGTCGAAACTGATCAACATTCATTGCCTAATCAGTTATATTTGTTTCCAGATACTGCACACCTAAATCAACTGCTGTTGGCTTCTATATCACGCTTTTGCTTTTTTCTATAATCCATGGCACCTGCCACTTCTGAAGAGTGCCTACTTAATTGTGAAGTAAAAGATGATTATTTAATATTATAGCTAGGAGGAACCGAGTTCCTTGGTCACAGATGAATAAGTACCCTGACTTTTATAGTTAGCAATTCAATTCATGTTAAACATTCTTTGTCATCTTCTGTAATAAGGTCCTGAACCCTGGAAGGAAGATAGATTACTCTGAGAATTTGTTAATGCCGCTGGCATATTTTGATTCTCCCCTTGCCCCCTTCAGTGGCCTACTTAAGATTTTAATCTTCTGCACTGTAGCAGTTTGCTTTGGGTTTGTTGCTGGTTTTTTTTTCTTTCTGAAATGCCTTTTAGTGTCTCAGTGTCACAGTCCTCATATTTAAATCATGGAGACACAAATACTTAAAGACATTGGAAAGATCTCCAGCTCATTCCTCTAATAATCAGCAATTTCCCAGTTTCTTCTGTATACCTTTGGATTATCAGAATAAGAAGAATGTTTTTCATTGATAATGAACTTTATTTAAAGTTAAATAACTACGTTTCCTCCCACTGAACAGAGATGAAAACAGGAGCATCTGACCATTTCAGGTAATAATTTCAAAACTAATATAACCTCTAGAAGCACTTATTGCCATCCTACCTACAAATCCATGCTCCCTAAATAGTATTTGAAGCCCTTCATTGAAGATGGAAAGGGGTGTCTTAATACTTCACAATCAGCCAGGTGATGCTACTCGAACGGCTTCAGCCATGTTCAAGGGGTTTCACAGTTGAAGCCAACTTCAACCCTCTTTCCTCCTATTTAATTTCCAAAGACCTTTCTTTAGTCCCACAACATCCAGTGCCGCAGGCTAACCTAAGCATTGTTTCTTTTAAACCTACTTAAAACACGAAATTTATCACTCAGAAAAGACACATGTAGACACTAAGATGTATTGAGTCACTTCTAAAAGCAGCCACTTGTACAGAAACACGGCTACCAACAGCCTACAGCACAGCCATCGCTTTTCCTTGCGCTTCTGGCTATTGCGCCCCTCACTATGCCACACATCAGGAAGGAAACCAGAATTTTTCCCACATACATTTTCTTCTTTCTTCTTGCTTAAATTCAAAGATGCCAACTCATCTTTAAATTCAACCATCCAGTGGTTAGCTTTTCGTCACGTGCAAGAAGTCTCTGCAGATTGTCAGTCCGTACCCCTAACACGTTCAGCTATCCCCAACAGCTTTGTGTGTGGTGAAGTATTTAAATGCTGCTGTTAAACAATATCCTTTTCCTCAAAACATGCTAAAATTTTGGTATGTAGTGTGAAGCCTTGGGTGCAAGTGCTTCAGGCTAAGTGAGCTCTAACCTTGGGGAAAAAAAACCTGCTAGACTGACCAGAAGTGAAACTTGTGCTTTGACTTACAGGCAGTGCATTATCTCCTTTACTGGCTCATGTAAATAGCTACCTGAGGAACTGGTAAACCGTAAAACAACATCTCAGTTGGCTTTGTCAGTTTTCAGAGCAGACTCACAATTTAACTTTTTCTGAGCAAATAGATTGCAGGCTGCTAATTTAAAGCCTCATTGTTAGTTCAGGAGGAAAGCTGTTTGTGATGGAAAACCCCCAAGTTTTGGGTCTAAAATTTATCTGAAGTGCCTTTGTAAGCTAACCAGTCGCCTGGGCTTACTTCTGAGCATGTTGTTCTTTTTAGTGCTGGATATTCAGTTACACCAGCATGACCACTCAAATACAGGCAAGCAAGGATACACAAGGCGTACCATCAGGTTGTCGCAGGCACACACATCTGGTTCACCTAACCTGTAATTAGCAACACACAGGAGATTCACGTATTCAGTAAAAACACTGCAACTCTACGCTTGGAAGACTTAATTACTGCTTAAAGACTTTACCGTAGATGCAACATCATAGTTTTTCACTCCTGTTTTCCTGAACACACATCCTGCCGTTCTCTACTGGCTTCTCATCCTCCCCTCTCCCCTCAACGGGTTTTGAGATGCGAGTCGTGGTCTCTCACACCTTTACCAAATGGTATTTCATACCCTGTTTTGAACAAAGCCTAGAGCTTGGCCATGTCCAAGAGATCCATGCTCAAATAACTATTTAGTTTTCCAAGCAACATGAATCATCATGTGTGTCTTTCCCTCATACCGTCTTAGAAATCAAATGGGGTAGATTCCAGTATTTTAAGTTTTAAACCCATTTCAGTCCAAAAGTTAGTTTTCAGAAGTGCTGAGAACAGCAGAGTGGAAAGAAAGTAGAATGTTAAGTCAAACACTAGCTACCAACACAGCAATTACTGTTTCTTGGGAAAAAAGGTTATGTATGTTCATATTTTGTCCTTCCAGATGACAAGGTCCTGTTTAGCTTTAACGATTCCATACAATGAAGCTATTTTTAAATTATAGACCACTGATCATTACTTCATTACCCATTACCATGTAAGTGAATTAGGAAAAAAGAAACTAGGAATTAGGAAAACACCACTAAGCATTTAATAAAACATAAAATAGATTAGCAATTAAATGCACAATTTTTCTATTGAGTTGTTTTCAGCAAGCTTTCTCAAGAGTTTTAAAAAAATAACTGTATAACACTGCTGTTGATAGTATTAATTTTGCTTTTTAAAAACAGGCTATTTCATTATTTAATAATATAGAAGGAACCTGAAATTTAAAATTAATTCTATAAAAATATAAGTTAAATTAATAGAATGCGCAACTTTGGGTTTATGTTTGAATACTCAAAAAACAGGGAGGAGGACTACTCATTACCTTTACCAATAGCTGTAATACGTAGTTATGAGAGAAACGAGTACCATTAGTTCTCATGATTGCACAAGCAGACTAAATCAGTAAGACATGCAATTCTCGTGCAATGCTTTTCTTTAAATTTCATTTAAAAGTAAATGCAGAATATGAAGTGATTCTGTAATATGCTTCATCTCTTATTATTAAAAACATTAAACCATTGAGGAAGTTCAAGGCATATATTTTTACTGTGCAGACTAAATGAGTCTACATGTCTCTAGTATCCTATAAATTCACCATATAAAACAATTCATTGTATAAAACCTTTAAAGGTTGAAACCAGGTGTTCAAATCTGAAAGAATTTTATACAGTAACATCGGTTAGATATATACACTCCAATAGATGAAGTGCCTTAAAAATAATATTTTATAATCCCTACAAATTGTACTAGTAGATATTTTCCACAACAATCTGTGTTCAGTGCTTGTAAGTGCCACGTAACCATTTTTTACTTAAAAAGGAGAGGGGAATCTTTGTTTTATTAGCTGTGATTTTCTACACATTGGTTTACTTAGTTGCATAATTGTGTTTGCAAAGCTATGGTTTAAATTAAAGGGTACCAACTCACCAAAAAAGTATGCACTGAATAAATCCCATTGTCACTTCTTAGTTACTTGATCAAACTTGAGAAATATTGGGAGACTAGATAGAAGCCTGAACTCCCTCATGCACTTTTCCTCTCAATTTTTTCTTATGCCACTGTCACAGGCTGTAGTGGCACACCGTGGATAACAACACTAAGCGTGCCAGCTCTTACAGGGACCTTCCTACTTCTACGTTTTCAGCTGCCTTTACCCATTTATTACTGTTATGCAGGGAAGGAAAATATGGGTGTCTATCTTAACAACCCTGCTAAATAAAATACACTGGGGCAGTGAAAAAAATGTTGGCTTAAACCCTGGTCTGACTAGAGGCAGGACATCACTTACTGCAAGGTCGGGTTCTTACCCCATTATCCTTGCTCCCACTATACCAGAGCAGACGCCAATAGCGGGTTTGGGTGATTCACAGGACAAGCCACAGCAGGGTCATGAGCAGAATGACGGTGCAACATCCGCCTCAGGTAAAAACAAACAAGGGAAAGGGAAAACATCTGGGGAAGAAACCTTTGTTCCACTTGATCAGCAGGTGGTCTCTGCAAGCAAAAGAAAGGGGCAGTATGTGGTTGATCATGTGGAGGAGGAGAAATTGCAAAGCATAGAGCAAGCTACATTGTTTACCATACTATCTGCCTACCAAACTATAGGCAGTGCTGAACTGGGGCAGTTAATTAACCATCCATCAAAGTTTTCTCTTTCCCCTGTGCAGTCACAGGCAGTAGCTAGCACACAGACATTTCACAGATCAGCCTCACTGAGGAGCTGCCAGCATCCTTCCCACGCCCTCGGAGCAGATGCTGAGTGCAGCTTCTCACTGCCCACTCCTGCTGGGCAGTGGATAGAAAAGTGAGGGCTGTTTCTTTTTTTCTAGAAGTTAGCCAGTCTTGTACACACACTCACAAGCACATATCCTTCAGGTTTCTGTCTCATATCTTGCTGGAAGTGACTTAGCAGAGGCATATTACACCATATGTAACCGCTCTTGGCTCAGTTTATCTGCTGATGTAAAGTACGCATTAAACACCAGTTCATGTGTCAGTCATTACCATATGAACAGGCCGCTCCTCACCTGCTAACACAAACTGCCTTTAGTATACTCATCTCTATGACTGAAGTGCAATAACGTTTTTTCTAGATTTTTTGTTTGTTTGCTGCTTAAGTAACAGACACATACAGCGTTTCTTTGCCAAGCTGCACACTACCACATACAAGCAAGAGTGCTATTACTCATGTTTGTGTCACCAAGATCCAAGATAGCCCTTTTATTTCCACAAAAACATTTATATGTTATGAGGAAGTACCATGTGCCACTGAAATCACCTCCACCATGTCTGGCTTTCACTTGAGCATAGTAGGAAAGATCAAGTGAAACTGAATCTTTGACACTTGTGACCAAACTAAATTCAACCACATACTCTTCCTCCCTTTTCCTCTAGCAACCACATCTGCAATTTTACATCTCCAATCCATCCTCAGGACATTACGGCCACATGAAGTCCCTCCTAGCTTCCAGACAATGCTGGGCAAGAGCGACTTCTCCAAATTCTCCAACATGGTGGGATCCTGCTTCCCACTGCAACACTGACACTCAGTTAAATACATTTGCAGGGGATGGGGAAACTATGTTACAGGGCGATGTAAAGTATTTCTCTATGGTCATGTAATTTCACTTCAGCCTACATTTAGCATACAAGCACAGCTCAGTATTACCTAAGAGCAAATAACAGAGAAGGTGTTGTCCCTAGGCTGAGGGCGTTCATAACCATCTTCTAGCAAAGCTCCTTTTCCTGGAGCAAAACAGACAGTTGAGCAATTCCCACTTGCAAAGAGCAAGACCAATAAGGATGATAAAACCAAGGTAAATAACTGGTCCAGGCATTATGCTTTATAGCTTATTGGAGCACCTAGACAACATATACACATCCGAAAATTTATAGATAATCTAGGCAGGAGTAAAACATGAAAAGGTTCATAAATAAAGTAGAAAATAAAAAACCAAAGCGTGATTAGCCTGATAATTACATCTCCTGTTTAATCAATTAGAAAAATATGAAAATAAAGTTTCAAAGAAAATTAATTTGAAAGATTTCAAAGGAAACAATATGTTTAAGTGGGGAGGAATATCTAAACAGAGATCCACACTATCATGTATTACCATTGAGCCATGGCTTAAACCTAGTTTAGAGTCCTCTCTTCCTACAGGGCTTCTAGCATTACTAGAAAAACAAATTAGGAAGCCTATCTCCTTTACGAGTCCATGGAATAGGATGTCCATAATACTTAACTGTTCCAATGTGTTTAAACTAATGGGATTATTTATTTATCATTAAGCGATTAGTGAACAAGCAGGTCTAAAAAGTAAGCATTGCTGGACAAACCCAAGTGCCATTTCAATAAACTTTTAATGTGCCTCTCAGTGCCTGACAGAAAAATTCATGTCCTTTTAATTTGAAATAGTCACACTGTATTTTATAAACGCTGAAAAGCGATTATTCTGTCAACAGCAGAAAAGTAATCTTCCTTTCCTCCATTATACTTTCTTCTTCTGTCTCATGGCGGATGAGAGAATAAATACCTTTCAGAGAGTAGGTGTTTAAGAATGATCCTATCTTTTACCTCTGGTCACAACACATGAGGATACACTGCCTTTTTCTTTTAGCTACAAAGGACTTCTTGCTACAAGGACGTGGTCGCTACTGTTCACAGGAGACATTATCATCAAAGGAATAACGTGTAATGATTATAAAATGTGAACATGCAGGCTGAGGCTATCAACATTTGTCCTTGCTCTTAAACTTGTCTTTGTTCATAATAAAATAAATTATCTAAATTTATTCATAATTAAGACAATCTTCCCCATAGAATAAGAATCAAGATCGTTGGTTTCCTTCATTCTGTTAGCACAAAAGAAACCCTATTTTTCCACTGGGCTATTTACTAATTATGAGACATTAACCATTAGTCTGAGAGTTTATACTGTGGTATTTTGAAATATTATAATTAGGAAAAACAGAGCATAACATTTAATTGTTTGGATATATTTTTCTGCACTTGCCAATGTCCTCCATAGCTGCTTGGTTTCAAATTGGACACAATTCAAACAGACAGGAGCAACAGCAAGTAATGCCAGGCTCAGGTCAGGTCCAATTTCTTTTTAAAGATGTTGGATAATCATATTTTATTCCAAACCAAAAATATGTTTAAGCTGGAACAGAACCAGAAAGACAGTCTGAGAGAGTTATTTCACAGTTTAAGAACGCTATTCATCAATAACTGATGAAGAAACACTTAAAAAGGGGGATTTTGGCACCACGTGAAGTGATTAGAACACAGCGCAATGAACGTTCATGCAGTAAGTTTACATTATGATGACATTAATCAACATGGGGTATTTAGCATGCCCTTGAAAACACAGGGCTCGAGAGGAACATCACAGGCTGGTGAATGAACCTCTGAAGGTTTGGAGGCTCAGATTAGATAAGCATCCTTAGACTGACTACTTAAGAGAATCAGTCAGACCCAAAAAACCTGCATGAGTCAAAACTGTTACAAGTCATTCAGCAATAGGGTTTTTTCGAATGCAATTGAAGCTGCAATTTTTTTCTTCTAGTGGCTCAGCAGCATGAAATAGGCTGAACAGGGCATCAAAATCCTACCTACGAGAAGAGCATTCCTGTTGCCCTCGTATAGCAGGAAATACAGCAAGATAAGTGCACAGCATTTCAGAAATTACACCACAATCCTATTCTGGGAGGTTCAGCTTCCTGGTCAAAACATGGCACCTTGTCAGACGAGCACATCAAGTTACATAAAAGAACATACAAATAAGCTGCAACATGATTTCAGTTCCCCAGATGGTGGTATTAAGGCACTGCAAAAAGCACTAAAACAGTGTTTGAGCAATGTTTATTGTTTGCCCCAATATGTTTCTTTAAAAGCACTGGAAGTGTCAGGAATATAGTGTGCTCCATCTCTTGCTCCCTTAGTGAAAATCATTTTCCAAAGCTTGCTGCATATAGCAGGAACCATCAGCTTTTAAGGCAGCATGCCATATGGCATCCCTAAGTTAGAGGTTAACTGGAGCAAAATCCCATGGAGCCTAGGGGATACTCTCTCTCTCAGGGAGAAAGGATGCTTCCAGTTGTGTTTTGGGGGAATTTGTCTCCAAGCAGATACTGTGGCTCCAACTGAAACTCCTGTGCTGTCCTTTCCACGGTCCATTCAGTCTCCTCGTAACGGATCCCCTGGGATGCACATGCTGGTCTGCACAACACCCCACAGACAAATACTCTTACATTAACTGTGATTCTTGTCTTTTTTGTTGTTCTAGCCAATGTACACATACTCGTATTTTACATAGTACACTACCTAGGTATGAAATGAAGGGTCAATTTAAAAGTTACATGACAGAAGAAGCTTCTTTTGTACTCTCTAACAGTGTTTTATTCCTATATAGTTTTATAACTTGAGTTACGCAAGACAGAATCAGATTCCATTCTGCAAAAGAAAGCGTTCCTGAGATCGAAGGACAAAAAAGATATTTGAGAAGATACTGACTGAGACCTGGAAAGCCTCATCTACTTCCAAACTTCCTATAAAAATAGGATTAATCTCTCTATGCCCGCTCATAATGCAAGAATGACCCCCTCATTTCCCCCCAAAAAAGCCCCTAGAAAATGCATACACAACAATCAATGACTGCATCAGACATTGAGCGAAACCCACCTAAATACCAAATACAAGGGTGAAGACTTCATTCAAAAGCAGTAGAAGTTACAATTACTGTGAATACAGCACAAGGAGAAGAGCACGCATTTCATGGCACAAGTCTTAACATCTCACCCAACGCACTGCTAACTGGTAGTCATTGAATCCCAGGGGAGAGCACTTAATCTTTCAAGTCTAGGTCTTAATTGCTAAACCATGTAGAGCAGCAAACTCAGCAGCATCAGCACAACGTATTGTACCCATAAAACACCAGTAAGAGAAGACTCATTTTATATCTGAACCAGAAAGAAAACCCAACCCCAAACCAAAAACCAGGAAGTGATCCCTGGGGAGAGCAGTCAGAGGAAAAGAGAAAATATTATTATATCATTTCTATTTCATATCACAAAACATGTAACTGTTCAGTAATTACTTAGCAATTGCCAGACAAAGGCAGGCTTTATGTTTTCTTGAAGAAAACAAAGGGTAATTATCCCAAGTTGCTTGAGACACTACTGTAGCTTGTAACGATTAGGCTTTATAATAATGAATCATCACAGAGGGTAGCACTAATCAGCCATAATACCAAAACTAAAAGCTATTATTTATGTAGTCCTTACACTTATCACTGTGTCAATAGCTTGCCTACATAGTTTCCACACTATCATTGAAAAACTGTGTGTATATATACACGTATTTACGCACTCAGACCACCAGGTCTTCTGACTGGATCTGGTTCACAACTTCTTTTTTTTTTTTTTAAGCTTACCAGATCTTCACCGGCAAAGAATACAGCCAAAAACTATTAAAAATACAGGTCTTTATGCTTTGAAAGCCCAAGATCTGAAAGAGGTAGGCAGACACAAAGGCATTTTTCAAATGACTAAGAGCTGGCTTGGACTCTAGTCTAGAAAGTACAAAGGCTGCATATATTATGTAAGATTGCTCTCATTACAGAAGGCACTATAAATCTTGAAGTAGTACAGATAACTACAGAGAATCAAAGGACTGAAGAGGAGGAATTCCTGCTAATGTACTTGTACTCTGAAATGTGACTTTGTTTAAAGGGCAAAGCCACATTCCATCATCTCCGAATCTCAACAGCACAGTCAAAATTGCTCCCAAAGCAGGAAAGAAGTTCTATTTACTGCTCTTTCAAACTGCCCGAGAAACTTGAAATTCAAGCTGGTTACTTCTGACTTGCAAAAAATCTCCCTAAGTGTGGATAAAAAGCACATGAGGTCATACCACATTTACGCACCTTTTAATCCTGTGGTCTTGTGTACCCCACAGATCACAGAACAGGCAAGGATTTGAAGAGGATACTGAGCAGCTGGTCTTCCTTCAGGCCTGATCACCACTTTCACTATTGACACCCGGGCCACAATACGCTATAAATACTTTTTCACACCTGGGTCAGATTCACAGCACTGACAGGTGTAACACCTTTACTGTTTAAAGTTACATAAGAGACTGCAAGCCTGCGAACATCTGGTGATCAGAAACACTCAGTAACACAATGCAGCTTCTAGGTAGTCACTTCGAAATACAAATCCCACAGTTTAAGGGTTCCTTTATTCTTCCTTGGTCTGAGCTCAATCAAGTTTGGCATGGCTGGCTGTAAACACTCACTAATGTTTCTGCGTAATAGAAAGATAGTAGATAAGACTAAACATGAAGCAGCATCAGTGTTTGCAGTTTTATGTTAACCTCTTGAACGGCACTTTCTTAAAATGGGCATGCTGCATAATCCTCTACCTTTGATCTAGACTTAACCGCTCTAAAAGAAAGGATTCCGTTTTATGTTTTACGATGTG
Source organism: Steatornis caripensis (assembly GCA_013398225.1). NCBI lineage: Eukaryota > Metazoa > Chordata > Aves > Caprimulgiformes > Steatornithidae > Steatornis > Steatornis caripensis. Next base: position 313,758 of record VZSC01010420.1, on the reverse strand, counting down.
CGAGGCTGATTATAGCAGGCTATGAATTGTTAGGTGTCTGTCCTCAGTTATACGCCAAAATGTTTAAACACAGAGACAGATTTTTGAACTCTTCCATAAGTAGTTCATGTTAATAAATCCAGATGAAAGCCCCAGCTTTCTCTATCACATAGGATGATTACACAGTGTCTGAGTTTGTATGAACTAATAAGACATACATTTCTGAAATACTAACCATTATTCCATCATGTTCTGGGATTTTAAGGGTATTTCAGTCACCCTGTTCAATTGCATGAGGGCTGATAAAGTCCTCCTCTGCATGCATGTCTCTACTCACATGCCTTGCATTAACTGCAAAAGCAAACCTTCGGTTTCCAAAAAAAACTGCACAGATCTTTTTACACCATCCAGCTCTAGCTCATTGTCAGGGCTAAAACAGCCTGTCACAACTTGGACAAGCTGCCTGCTTGCTCACAGTCTGAGCCGGCACTGCCTGCAGATGACAGCAGTGCCCAGCAAGTTACAGCACAGTGTCCTACGGGATCCTGTCACTTAGAGCAAATCACAAAAGGGATGCCTGGAGAGGTTTCCTTCAGAGCCACATGCTTCTTTCCTATAGGGAATTAAAGCTGGCCAGAACAGCTGGAATGCTTTTCTCCTGATCTACATGCTTCATGTAATACTACCTTTACATGTTTTAATCCAATCCATCATTCTGACCAGTTAGCATTTATAGGAGCGACATACTTTGGGATAGGCATCATCTTAATTCACGTGCACATAATCTTATAGCACAGTAACACTCCTGCACTGAATCATGCTATTTTAGGTCCATAAAGATGAATTGGTTACTGTTCTTATGCCATTTTGCATGCCAATTTAACTCTGGGGTTTTTTTTCTTCATGTGATATACAATCTACACTGATCTGTTTCTGGTTCTATGACTTCTGTTCTTTACTTGGTGCTCTGCTTTTGATAAGCTTTTAAAGTTTTAGGGGTTTTTGAATATTTTATTGTAAGCAACGTGACAGCGCTAAATCTATGCAATAACAGAGTTCAAAGATGGGTGGCAGCTTAATGTTCCATTGCATGAGTCAGGCTGTTTGATAGGCTTACTTTTCAAAGTAAGAAATAGTTTGGATTCAGTTCGAGGTGAAAAAAGCACCAGTTCAGGAAGTGAACGAATATTAGCTCTCTAAAAACAGAAGCAAAAATAAGAACCACCCACAGTACTTGAGGTATCCCTTGGGTCTCCTCCACTCCCGAACTCCTAGCATTCAAAGGAAGAAAGCATTCTGAAAATTTGAGTCAATGACTTATGCACTAAAAAGCCTTTTCTCTCAAAATCTGTTTACCCAGATGTCCCTAGCTGATAATGTTTACTATTGAGCACATGCTATCAAACTTGTACTTTAAGAAATAAACCAAATAATATATCATATCAATTATTATGAAGTAACAAGTGTGGGACAGAAGACATTATTTGCTCTAGGAAGCATAACTAAGGATGCACAAGGAAACAGGAGAGTCAAAAATAACCATATAACTTTTTTTTTTTTACAGAGACAACCATACAGTTCAAAGAGTGCATGAATAGGGGAATCTACTATTTACACTTTTTATGAACGAATGCTTACAATAACTTTATCCAAGAATGCAATAAATATGAATCTCCTATTTTAAGTATCTTCTGCAGAGCATCTATTTTTATTAGAAACATTGTGGAAGACTGATTTTTTTGTTACTTGTACTGCACAGGTATTTATTGACAAATATATTAATGGGTTAATGGACAGTAGTGGAAAATTTCTTGCAGTCAGGCCAGGTTCTTTTTCTTATATTCTTTTAGTAGGATTCTTGTCCCTCTCACTCCCTTTTGGGAAGGCTTTCCAAAGGCACAGGTTACTAAGGTGGCTATGGATGCATTATATCTGCAATACTCCAGCTCGTCAACCTTATTCCAGGAGCTGCTATGCATAACTTCCAGGTTGACAGCGCATCTTACCTTCATCGCAACACTCCTCCTTAGGCTAACTTCTCTAGCATATAGAGCCAAAGCAGAAACTTTTTGTGTCTCGTGCAGGTGAGGAATAACTTCCCCAGTAACCCCATTGAGCAAGACTAGCTCTTATAAGTCTCATTCGTAAAATCTTCCTCCCCGATGGCTTGAAAGTGTTATTTTTGTCCGCTACCCCATCCAACTAAGCTAATAAGGCAACGGGTTAGAAATGATTTGCCAAATTATATAAAAGACTGCTCTGTACTTTTTAGTCAAGTCTTCTTAATGCTGAATGTTGTTGCTTCAAAGAGAGAGAAAAATGACCTCTGTTAGGAAACCATTCCTTCTGCCTTGCAGAAGACACACACATAGCAGAACTCGGAACAAAAGTGCGAAGACACAGGGCCAAGATACACACCGCAGCCCAGTGCGGCTCTCTCACAGCCAACCCTGAAGCTGGTGACAGCCAAAAGTAATTATCTGCAAACAGGTCAGCTGCGTTCATTAGGAGGGATGAAGGTGTAGAGCAACAGGGAGATTACACAAAGAAGCTTTGCAGTGCTGTGAAGACACATCAGAGGAACAGTGATCCCGTGGGGCAGAGATGGGGAAGGAGAGACCCTCGGTGAATGATTAAAAGCAAAAAAAAATTTTAAAGTACTTTCAGAGAAACAGAAATGGCTTAGTTCAATTTCAGGACTGTCTTACATGGACTACATCTGTCACAACTGAGGAAGGATTTTGCCAGAGGGACTGTCAGCAGTCAGGTGGCAGATGGACATGACACCTAGGATTAATGACAAGTAGCAAAGCACCACATTTTGTGGCAGGGAACACGAGAGATGGAGATGCAAAGGACAACAAGGATTGCAGAATTAAGTGGATATGGTGCTCCTTCTTGTGAAGAGATAAAAGACTTGATGAGAGGGAAGAGAAGTTCTGTGCAGTAGAGTTAAAAATCAAGTGAGAAATCTACATATTGCAGGTGTACTGGGGCAGTGCCAGAACCCAGAGTTAACAATACGTGGGCATGTATTTGACTTGCTTCTTCCTCCTTTTCATATCTATGCACCTGCAATCTGATCATACACATCTTATGAAAAAGCAGGAAAGCCAGACTTACAAATCTCTCAGTTTTGTCCTGTTAGCTATTTGGCCAAATAGAGTCAGAGGGAGATTATGGGCCCTAATAACATCAGAAGGAAGACCCTCTTTTTGCAGAATGCACTGAGTAGCAAATGAAAAATATCTCTATTATCACTGAACAGGGTTTCACCAATTATTTGTATTTATCACTTGGCAATATATTCAAAATGCACCAGGTGGGACAAGCCAAGGGAAGCAGGTTTTCTCTGTTTGGTGGATTCATGCAAGGTCTCACAAATAACATATTACTGAAATGAGAAAAACATTTTGTTTCTGTCCACAGCTCTGGAACCAGCCAGCAGAAGAGCAACTGGAAAGAGCAGCCACCATTCTGGAAAGCAAAGAGGCTCCAAGTACACTATGGTAAGATTAAAAAACCCCTAGTCCATGAGTAATATTAAGGTGTGCAGATGAAATGCAGAGAAGACACATGTGGTGCCTCCTCGTAGTGAAGCGGTGCGTCTGACTCACCGGAAGCAAGGGCGCATGGAAGCACGCGCACAAGGCCCTTCGGCATAGAGCGGCTTCAGTAAATAGTAGTTGTAGTAAGACAGCCAAAGGCTGAGGGAGAAGTTTTCAAATTCAGATTGTGATATCAGTGAAAATTTAATGCCAACAGAAAATGATTAATTGTTCATATCTGCAGATACAAACATCATTGGTTTTTTCCCCAAACAACAAAGAAGTCATCAAATGGAAATAAGCTGTCAAAACAACACCCACAGAGACAATTTCAAGGACAAGCTGCATCTAGAATACTTGTGCACTTGCAGCAAGGGAAAAATATAATCACACTTTAGACTATTGTTTTTATTTTTATACACACACACACACACAAATTGCAGCTGAACATAGGCTAAACTTCTCTTGGTTTTAAATGTGGAATTCAGTTGAGATCGCTCTCCCCACAGCCAGTTCACCAGACCTTAACTAAAGAGCCCCTACCAGGAAAAGGGTGATCCAGCTCTGAAGTAAGGCAAGGTGCAGAATTTTTCCAGGGCCAGGGTAAGCGGTGGGTTCCAGAGAGGAGCACAGGAAGCTAGAAAGGGGCTTCTCTTCCTTGGGAAAGAGGAGCTAGGAGTTAAGAAAGAAGAGGTATGGGGAACTTGCTGGAAAGAGAAACCTACCAAGCAAATCCCCAGGCATTACAGAGAACCAGTGACATTAATCTGGTTCATCTGTTCTTTCCCTACATCTCCAGCAATGGAGGTCTGGAAACGATGAGCTCACAGCAGCTCTGGAACTTGAAGTGTATAATTTTTCATTCAGCATAGCTTACATTATTTCCAGACTAGAACAATCTGCCAGTATTTCCTTGGGACGGAGGCGGGAATATCTTAATACAAGTTATATTCTCTTATACAAAGCTATTTCAGTAAGAATTATGCTGAAAGGATAAGAAACAAAAATAAGCAGTTTTAGTGAGAAATAGTCAAAGGTTTTTAATTTATACGATCATTTGCATGGCCCAGAGCAACACAAAAAAGCTAAAGAATGTCACGTGTATGGCACACCCCTCCTTATTTTGTGGGCTTGGCATCAACTCCCATTTTATTTCTCACCTCGACTCCAGCTCAGAGAGCACAGGCACTAACGAGAACCACCCCACCGTGCTAGGGGGTAGCCGGGACACCCGTGGGGTCAGCGGGTACAGGGGCAAGCGCAGGAGCAGGCGGCCCTGCCTCAGGGACCCATCCCTATCTCTTACTGTTTTATCAGGTCCTGCCCAACTACAAGCACTGGGCTTCCCCCTGTGAGACACACACATACAGACACTGTTGTGAATTAGCTTTCAAAACAAACAGAACAAAACCTTGCTTGCAGTAAGCATTATAAATAGCAGCAGGAGGGCTCTCAAACATACTGATATAACACACGTCCAGAGCACAAAGCAGCAGCAAACAATATATGCTGCTTACCAAAACAGCACTACTTTGAGCTAGGTTTTTTTTCCCCCCCATAAAAGATTTGTTCTGCATGTCAGATAAATCAAAAGGCCTTTTCTTATTGCGTCGCTTCCTCAAATGCAGGGTGTACATTAAGTTAGAAGACCTGTATTTGGTAGTGATACAGAAATTGCCTCATGGGCCACCGACTGTCTCACGTACAGCTTTCAAGTGCCACTTACTTAAATAACATTACTCCCTAGAAAGAACAACAGTGATCAAGGAGTGTAATATATCATTTCTGGCTTGGGGAGTGTGCAACCTTATTTACTCTATGTCAAAATTAGCAAAAATGTTTACCAGGCCTTTATGGCCTCATACATAAAAGTACAAAATGCATTTCTGCTTGGAAAAGCAGCCCCAGAGAAATGGTGTATCATTGAGCTCATTCTTTATTGTATCTCCATCTTTATCTCAATTTAGAAAAAAAATAATCACGGAACAAGTGATTGAGGTGTGGTTTTTCCAGCCTCCGGGCTTTTACAATTGCAATAGGATCTTCCCCTCCCACCTTACAATATGATCAATACAGACAGCAACGTGCTAACACAGGTTTTTAAAAATGAAAATATTGTCCTTAAGCTCTACATACAGTGCCATGAACAAAACCAGCGAATNTGACCGTCTTCTGCAAGTTGTGACCCAAACTGAAATGACCTCACCCCCGCAAGGTGTTGAAAAAAGTCATTACNGGTTTTTAAAAATGAAAATATTGTCCTTAAGCTCTACATACAGTGCCATGAACAAAACCAGCGAATTCTTCTTGAAAGAGGAGGTTTTTGTTATCATATTTAAGTTACGAGAAATCCTATTAGAACTCCATAAATGCATAATCCACACAGTGGGATTTGAAGCTTCCCCTATTTGCCCATCTCCAAGACAGAAGGAAAGGCCACAGAAGAAGAGCAGCCCAGGACAGTAACACTCGTGCTCACCAGCTCTCTTGAAGCTCATGATCTTCTTTCTCGAGAACAGGCACAGCAGACCAAAACGAGAACACACAGCATATATCAGGGAGGTCATTTAGGACTTGGAGAAGCAGCACAGTAGGCAGCATCTTCTAGCCACTAAGCTACCAGTGCAGCCTGGGGATTGTAGGTGCTATCATGCTTACTCAGAAGGTAAGTACAGACATTTTCTGTGCTTGCTTCAGTCTGAGTACAATTCAAGTATACTTGAATACAGAGCACTCTACAGTAGTCCACCTCTCAGATTAGAAAAAAGTATTTAAATGTCAAGAACCAAATCCCTGAAGAGCGGGCCTCTTTCTGATGATGGGACTTAAGCTCTTCATCAGTAGAAGAGTTTTTGGAACTCCCAAACCTGAAATAGCCATCAAGCACCAAGGGAATATCAAAAGCCCTAGAAGCAAGAGACCAGGCCACCAGAGCACGTTTGGATTTTCTCCAACCTTCACCAGGACTGTTTGCTCCTACAAAATACGGCAACAGCTTTCACTTACCAGCAAATTCCTATTAAATAACCTCATCGTTTGCCTTTTCAGCTATATTTGTGTAAAACAGAGGCTATTACAATTGTTCTAGCCAATTGACAAAATACTTGTTTTATGCAAGGCTGTAAACCAAGGAGCATTCTGAGGGGTAGACCAACACAGGTGGCATATCAGCAACCAAACACCTCCAAAACTTTTTTTTACGGCACCAGAATCACGTAAGTCTTTCTTCACCTAGTGTTAGCTAGCTTTTTCAGCTATTATGTCACCTGATCTTTTCTAAGAGTACACTCAGAAAACTGCAAAAAGAGAGCTGACCGTCTTCTGCAAGTTGTGACCCAAACTGAAATGACCTCACCCCCGCAAGGTGTTGAAAAAAGTCATTACAGCACATCTTCAGGAAGAAACATCAAGCTCTTCCTACTGAAGAGGGGTGCTCACAAAAACCCCTAAACCTCTGTCTTCCACTTACAACAGCACAAGATCATCCGCTTTCATATCCCCAATCAGCATACTACAAGTCAGCCCCTGTACACTCAACTTCATTATTTGGAGAAAGTGAGAAGGTCACTGCGCCTCAGGTTGACACCTGACAAAAATCCACCAATTCACAGNATTGTAGGTGCTATCATGCTTACTCAGAAGGTAAGTACAGACATTTTCTGTGCTTGCTTCAGTCTGAGTACAATTCAAGTATACTTGAATACAGAGCACTCTACAGTAGTCCACCTCTCAGATTAGAAAAAAGTATTTAAATGTCAAGAACCAAATCCCTGAAGAGCGGGCCTCTTTCTGATGATGGGACTTAAGCTCTTCATCAGTAGAAGAGTTTTTGGAACTCCCAAACCTGAAATAGCCATCAAGCACCAAGGGAATATCAAAAGCCCTAGAAGCAAGACACCAGGCCACCAGAGCACGTTTGGATTTTCTCCAACCTTCACCAGGACTGTTTGCTCCTACAAAATACGGCAACAGCTTTCACTTACCAGCAAATTCCTATTAAATAACCTCATCGTTTGCCTTTTCAGCTATATTTGTGTAAAACAGAGGCTATTACAATTGTTCTAGCCAATTGACAAAATACTTGTTTTATGCAAGGCTGTAAACCAAGGAGCATTCTGAGGGGTAGACCAACACAGGTGGCATATCAGCAACCAAACACCTCCAAAACTTTTTTTTACGGCACCAGAATCACGTAAGTCTTTCTTCACCTAGTGTTAGCTAGCTTTTTCAGCTATTATGTCACCTGATCTTTTCTAAGAGTACACTCAGAAAACTGCAAAAAGAGAGCTGACCGTCTTCTGCAAGTTGTGACCCAAACTGAAATGACCTCACCCCCGCAAGGTGTTGAAAAAAGTCATTACAGCACATCTTCAGGAAGAAACATCAAGCTCTTCCTACTGAAGAGGGGTGCTCACAAAAACCCCTAAACCTCTGTCTTCCACTTACAACAGCACAAGATCATCCGCTTTCATATCCCCAATCAGCATACTACAAGTCAGCCCCTGTACACTCAACTTCATTATTTGGAGAAAGTGAGAAGGTCACTGCGCCTCAGGTTGACACCTGACAAAAATCCACCAATTCACAGGATTTAAATACATTAACAGTATTGGAAAAGCATTAGACAAAGCTGGTGTTTTCTGTCACATTATTAACAAGAATTAGCTTGGTACCTTTCCTTTCTTTTTGTGCCCAAATGAAGTTTAGGAGTTTGGCTCCTGAAGTCAGTAGATTAAGTAAAGATGAGTTGGTGTACCAGAGAAATGAGGACAGCTGCAACTTTGAGCTTCATCTTCTATCCAACATTGATCAGGTAGTATTGTCCAATCCACGTACTGAAGTGTAGTTTGAATTAACTTGAAGCAGTTATGCACACAATATATTCAGTGAGAAAACATGGGATGAGACTCAGCTGATTGCGAAGGTTTCAGCAGGTCAGCTCTAATGTGACAGTTAAGCCAATGCATTCCCTATTTTTGACCTATACTTTCAGTATGTTTTAGAGCATATTAAACTCTGGCGAGGCATTTTAATTGATAAAAATAATCTGTTCTTACAGCATTAGAAAGGTTGAATGCTTTGCAACAGTTACAGTTTGCCCTGCAATGATATCCTAATTAATTTTTTCTTATCTCAGCTGTGCATAAGGTTTGTACCCTTAACAGTATTCAGTTTACTAACATGGCNGCTTTCACTTACCAGCAAATTCCTATTAAATAACCTCATCGTTTGCCTTTTCAGCTATATTTGTGTAAAACAGAGGCTATTACAATTGTTCTAGCCAATTGACAAAATACTTGTTTTATGCAAGGCTGTAAACCAAGGAGCATTCTGAGGGGTAGACCAACACAGGTGGCATATCAGCAACCAAACACCTCCAAAACTCTTTTTTACGGCACCAGAATCACGTAAGTCTTTCTTCACCTAGCATTAGCTAGCTTTTTCAGCTATTATGTCACCTGATCTTTTCTAAGAACACACTCAGAAAACTGCAAAAAGAGAGCTGACCGTCTTCTGCAAGTTGTGACCCAAACTGAAATAACCTCACCCTCACAAGGTGTTGAAAAAAGTCATTAGAGCACATCTTCAGGAAGAAACATCAAGCTCTTCCTACTGAAGAGGGGTGCTCGCAAAAAACCCTAAACCTCTGTCTTCCACTTACAACAGCACAAGATCATCCGCTTTCATATCCCCAATCAGCATACTACAAGTCAGCCCCTGTACACTCAACTTCATTATTTGGAGAAAGTGAGAAGGTCACTGCGCCTCAGGTTGACACCTGACAAAAATCCACCAATTCACAGGATTTAAATACATTAACAGTATTGGAAAAGCATTAGACAAAGCTGGTGTTTTCTGTCACATTATTAACAAGAATTAGCTTGGTACCTTTCCTTTCTTTTTGTGCCCAAATGAAGTTTAGGAGTTTGGCTCCTGAAGTCAGTAGATTAAGTAAAGATGAGTTGGTGTACCAGAGAAATGAGGACAGCTGCAACTTTGAGCTTCATCTTCTATCCAACATTGATCAGGTAGTATTGTCCAATCCACGTACTGAAGTGTAGTTTGAATTAACTTGAAGCAGTTATGCACACAATATATTCAGTGAGAAAACACGGGATGAGACTCAGCTGATTGCGAAGGTTTCAGCAGGTCAGCTCTAATGTGACAGTTAAGCCAATGCATTCCCTATTTTTGACCTATACTTTCAGTATGTTTTAGAGCATATTAAACTCTGGCGAGGCATTTTAATTGATAAAAATAATCTGTTCTTACAGCATTAGAAAGGTTGAATGCTTTGCAACAGTTACAGTTTGCCCTGCAATGATATCCTAATTAATTTTTTCTTATCTCAGCTGTGCATAAGGTTTGTACCCTTAACAGTATTCAGTTTACTAACATGGCAACGGTACTTCTTTCCCCCATCAGCCAGGGAAATACCTTAATTTCCAAGATTACGCATTTCCACCCCCGCTCCACTGTTACAGATATGGTTTCCCTTTGTTTCACTCTCCAAATACACCTCATTTGCACATGTAAATATTTGAGGACCTAAAATTTCATCTGGCAGATCTAAGATGTTGATGTTCCTGTCTAAACTTCTCTTTTTAAAAGTATTTTTTTATCAATGCACTAAGACTGCTGCAAATAGGGTTCTTTAAGACCTAAAAACATTGAGGGTTAGTGCCTCTGCGAGTGTAAATCAACGTATTTCCTTTGATAAAACTGTGTGTGTTAACAACAGCCAGGATCCAGTCCCGTCTGGATTGTCTCTAAAGTAGATAAAAGTAGCACTGAGCTCCGAGGCATGAGTCAGTACCAAAGAGATTTCATTGACTGCTTATATTTCCCCAAAGTTAAATTCAGATTGAAGCCACTCGCTATGCTTTAAAGAGCCTTCTTTTTTTCAAGCATAGTAAGCGCTTGACTAACTTACTTGAAAAAAATTGTGCATGGAATAGTCCAACGGGTACCGCTCTGTTTTGCGAAGGTATCAAGGATCAGTAATTATATGCTCTTACCCGAAGCATACAGGATACTCGATGCAGAAGTGAACACAGCTCCGAGTAGTCATTTTATTTAAGAAAAAAAAGAACCTGTCAAACTAAACATCATAATCCTGTGGTATCTGTTCATAAAGTGAAATACTCCTGNTTACTTGAAAAAAATTGTGCATGGAATAGTCCAATGGGTACCGCTCTGTTTTGCGAAGGTATCAAGGGTCAGTAATTATATGCTCTTACTCGAAGCATACAGGATACTCGATGCAGAAGTGAACACAGCTCCGAGTAGTCATTTTATTTAAGAAAAAAAAGAACCTGTCAAACTAAACATCATAATCCTGTGGTATCTGTTCATAAAGTGAAATACTCCTGAGAACTTACTGAAGCTTTTGTTGTACTACAAGATAAGATCTTGGCAGATAAATCTGCTGCAAATATGCAAGATGATCTGATGCATGTGCTGGATCACTTAACAGGTTAAGACACTTCCTTGAATTAGGGAGTTGGTGCCTCTTTCTGTAACTAACACACTTGACACTTCAGGCTGTGTAGGAAACACTCTTTTGCATTGCAGAGTCCTTCAATACTGTCCTTCACCAGAGGTTAGGATAATGTTTAGTTACTTGCTCAGTACATAACTACGGAGAACAAGCATTTTCCTTGCTTGTGGGGAAAGGCACGATATTACCGAGTATTTTCACTGCGTGCTGTGTTCCAGCCACCTCATGACAAGAAATAGAAAAAAACTAAAAAGCATGGGCCCTACTCAAAAAGCCTGTTGCATCCAGTCTGCACACAGAGTCCTGTGCACAAACTGACAGCGTGAGCTGAGGTCCCAGCCCTGCAATTCCTGACTCAGGATGGAGGCCGGGCACAGCACTGTGCCCAGGCAGCACCTCTGCTGCTGCTCCCATCGTGATCGTAGCTGTAGCTTCAACAAAAACTCAAATTGCTTTTGGCTCAGATGTAACTACAAACACCTAACCTTATTGTTACAAGGCAACGTATACAAAAGCACAACACAAGACCACAGGAAAGCAATTTTTACTTTTTGTAGACGACCGAAATGGGATTCAAGACAATGAAAGATACAGTCTTTCCTCTTTTCACTGTCTTCAGCTTTGTGAGCAACAGTCTAGCTCAATTATTTGCAGGTGATATAAAGGCTACCGCTGAAGGACTACTGATCACTTATCAAAACCATCACCTGAATATACACAACGCCTGTTAGGTTTGCCAAAGCTAATTCTTAGTGTCTTCTATTTGCCAGGGGAAATATTTAAAATAATTATACAATTACAGAAAACTGCATGGAAGAGCTCAGTATGGATTATCTCACTTAAATTCCCGCTCTTCATTGCTTCCTGGCGTCTCTTAGATTGCCCAGTACGATTATATAGCTCAGAAGACAGGCAAACCATCCTTTTATTAAACTTTATTAAAGTAGCAAATTTCATAGATGCAATATATTAGCCACTATTTATACAATCCTGATGACAATTTAAGGAATTCTCATTTGTTTGTTGAGGGGTTTTTTGCCTTCTATTTCCTTGACAGTTTCATGCCCTCACAGATTTTGCATTTTACCTTGGGAGGGTGTGTGTGTGCTGAATAATACTATGCTTTTTACATCATTTTGGCCATTGACTTCAATGAGAATAAGGCTAGAACCAATAATGCATGTTATCATAAAAGCAGCTCGCAAACTGTAACTAGCTAATTCTTACCAGACCGCTGTGAAGGTGCGATTAGTGATGCTATTATTGTCACTTTACACTGCAGAAAGACTTGTAACACAGAGGCTGAGCGACTGCCTAGGGCCTTGGAGGGAAGCGATGTTTGTACAAGAAAACAGACTAAGAAAGAAGCTCTCAGCTTAAAGGGCAAAAAGTGCTTTTCGTTACTCTGAAAGGAAGAGAAAAATCTTAGTACGAACATCCTTGTCAGATGTTTAGGTGGAAAAATAAGATAGGACAAAGAAGCAATAGAGTGATCTCTTTAATCATCTTAGGTGTATCTAACTTTTTAGCATACCAAAATGCATCTGTGCCTATGTGGCTAAAAATTATAATGTAGGGAGAACAACAATATACACTTTCTCTATACACATTCACGTTTAATCTCCTGAGAACATGAAGGAGAGGCATCTACACAGCAAGTTTAGGTAAGCTTTGGAAACTTAAGTACCTGTACATGAGCTATGTTGCCCATTCATATTTAGACGCATTCTTGGCTATGAATCCCCATAGAAAAGATATAAAGAGCAACCAATATCAGTGCCACACAAATCATGGGTAGGGAGAAGTTTGTACTTCGTTACACTCTATTCTCATTTCTGCGAGTACACTGTTGATAAATTTTATTGCTTTAGCTAGGCTAGGGTTTCTCTCCTCTTTGCTGTCTGTAAGTATGAGTAAAGCTTTCCTCTCATGCATTCAGAGTTAAACATAAGATTAGTTATATTTAATCAAGGCTGCATGACTATTCACCACCTGAAAAGATGGGTTACAGCAGCATGGAGAGTTTACCCCAGAAGTTTTGCTCCAGTAAATCAGTGTAGAATTAATATAGCCCCAGGGCAAAAAGCCATAGAAATTAGTACAAAGAGACTCCTTTGACAGGCCTGATACCAAGGCAAGTAAAATAAAAGGCTGAAAGTTACACGTACATGTCTCTGTAAAACTTGAGGAGAAACTATTTTGTCTGAATGTAAGAAATTCTGGTTTCAGTGAGCTGCTCAGTTTTATGATCATTTCCAGGAACAACGCCATAGGTAAAGTCCAAATGATTCTGAAATGAAATTAAAAAACCCACTGAGAATTAGCATTTCTCTTTATTGCCCACTTCTCTCTAAACAGGTTTCTTTTGCTCACAGACAAGTTGAATCATGTAACATCCTGTTCCATACTATGGCCTCTGCATAGCTAATAGGAGCTGCCCCACTAGCTTAAGTGGAAGAAGTTGTAGGATTCAGAAGATGCCATCTGGCCAAGATTGAAAAATCAGTGCCAGGTGACAAACAACAGGTCAAGAGCTGCCTACTCCAAACCAAATTAATACCCTTTCTGCAAAGGAGCCAAACTACCACTACAGTGTACTCAACTTAAGAACCTATAAAAACACTAGGAGGGCAGTGAGAGGATAGACATGTAAGTTTTCTGCAGGGCAGGAGCAGATTTGTCGTAGCTACACCACTGGGGAAAGAGGGCATTCTGCAGTAGGTTAACCATTCACACATGTATAAACTATACTGCTGCTGAGCTGCAGGATGTAAGGGCCTTTTAAAAAAAAAAAAGGATTAACAGCAAGTTAGCTATACAATTAATTTGACCCCATACAGATCTCTGGTATGAGTTCTCCATATTTAGTGAACCAGAACAAGCAGCTGAAACAAAAGTGACCAATAAAAAGTTGACTAAATAGTTTTCATCATATGGATTTCACTGTCCAAGTAATGCATAGAAAGTAGATTCTTGGCATCATGTACAACATGGCCTTTATCAGAAGGAAAAAAAAAAATCTTGCCTTGGCCTGGGGGTGAACTCAGAAACAGGAAAGGAAAAAATAAAAAAATCAGTACCAATTTCAATGGCACATCAATTAATAGGTAGCAAAGACAAGGGTGAAGGGATGTGCAAGAGAGCCAGAAGTATGAAGTGCCTGAAATTTTAAAATGGTTTTCAGAACAAAGTAAGCATAACTCGTTCCTTTAAGCAAGCTATAAATAAGCTCGTGTTAGTGGCATCACCCTCCGATTGCATAGCTTAAAGAGAGCTCAAGATAGAAAGCACTGTCAGGCAAGTAGATTTTTGCATAATGCAGACCTCTTGCTTATACTACCAAGAAAGCTGAAACACCTGACCTAAAACAGTGAGCAAGAGGCAAGGACAGGGCCCCATTGAGCATTCAAATCAAGGGCAATACTACTGGAAATGATTCTTTCTAGAAATCTAAACTCAAATTAGCAAAGAATTTATGTTAAAACAGATTTGCTGATCTCTAAGCCTATTGCCTGTCTATGCAGAGCTGGATGTATGCATCACAAAGACCAATCTAGTGCTTTATAGGCAGGTTTATTTGCCCTTACAGCTTCAGCCATTGCGCTTGTTAAATTGGTAAAAATCAGATTATAATCAATATAAAAATAACAATCATAAGAAAAAATGTCTATCCTGAACTATTATGGCATAAGATCTATAATGCATCATATAAAATGAAATTCTTTTCCTTTCTTTTTATTGCTCAAGCATTAGCTTCCATCTCAGGGACTGGACTGTACAGAGGATTGGTAATGAAATACAGACTGGCAATGGAAAAGCAGCTTTTCATCAGCAGGCTGCCAGCTAACTCCTGTCCCATCAGCAGAGATCCTCCTTGGCCTTCTGCAGCCAGCAGGCCAGCTGTCCCGCTCCACTTCTTACCGGATGCATTTCCATATCAGAAAAATTAAACACTGCCTGGAATGGAAACTGCTCTGGGCTGACACACAGCACTGCCCTCTCACAGGCTGCCCGCAGGCCTGAAGACCCAGGTGTAACACACAATGATTGCAACAGTATTGTCACCTTGCTTGCTTAGAAAAACAAGCGACGAGCTTCAACTGTGCTACTGCATTTTGCAGCACTCCATTCTGTTACAGAGCACTTCTGGGGAAGTTTTGAGAAACCACTGCCTGTCTTTAAGCTAGGTTGCTTTGTTGCTGGGCATGTTTCCTTGCTCTTTTTGATAATCATACCAGTGCTATTTGGCACTTAGAGTGCTCTGCCTTGTGCGGACTCATGTTGAGATTACACTCAATGCTGTTTTGTGGGAGGCTGAAGGCTACAGCTCCAGAGAGGCTGCACAGACTAGCTGCTTGCCAGAAAAAGAAACCTTGGAAAGCTAAGTAGGGAATGTAATTTAATACCTGTTCCTTTGACTAGAAGAACACTTTGACCCGAGATACGAAACAGCAATTACTGAAGTGCACTCACAAAACTGCGGAAAGGAACTCTACTGTAACAATGAGCAACAATATTCACCAAAGTGGGTACGTGAGATGCATCATTCAAGCGAGCACTCACACTGAACACGGGCAAACAGAGGCAGAGACATAACGCACTCAAGGAAACACTTAATTCCAGCCTTGCAGAAAAAAAATTGCTACTGAGAAAAAGAGGGCTTTTATATCTGGAGATGACTGGGCTTCCCAGGAACACTCTACCTTTACAGAAATAATGTCTCTGTCTGCATCTTCATGTCCTGGACGTGCTAGAGCTAGGCAGGTCTTGCCAGGTGCTGCATCTTTTATACTTCTATGATGCTTTAAAGCTTATTGCCATATGAGCAACTATTTCTTGGTACTGCTGAGGTCACAAAATGCCAGGCAACATAAGTCACACCTAATCTTTACTTTACAGTCACAGATTGTTTCTAAGACAGCGATGCAGATATCAAGAAAGGAAAAATTCCTTCTACAAGTCAGTGGTAAGACTGCCGTGTACCTCAAGGTCTGGAAGGTAGCCTGCAGCATGAGAAATACCATCAGCAACTTAGGAATTCAAGTGCTCTAGACAAGATCTATCACTTATCACTGAAGCCAAGATCAGCATGCTGAACTGAATTATATAATGTTGGGACGAGAAAACACTTTCTGAAGGAGAAATCTCAAACCTGGAACAGGCAGAGGAGTGCTCATGGTGCTCACCCCACAATCTTTGCTTCTCCAGGGCAAGAGCAATCCCATTAGAGACCCCTTTGCTTTCCTTGTGCTACCCAGCAGTCAAGGAACAAGCTGGAAAGGGAGAGGCATGGCATCTTGGGAAGATGCTTAGGTTTCTCCAACTTGGTCCTGCAGTTTTGGGTGTGGTGGCAGCTTCCAGGTGCTGGAAAAAAGCAACAGTGGAAGTAATCAAACCTAATTGTTTCTTTACTCAGGACAGCTGTTTGTGATGCTCTTCCTAACCTGAGCTACAGACAGCACTGGTCTTCAGGTTTGGGGTACAGAAAGCTTTTTTTAAAAACAAACAAACAAGTGTGCTAAAACTACAAAACTACCATGTGAAGCCACCTTCCACCCAGCAGCCAAGAAATCTAGGTTGAGACTATGGGACTACTTAAACCACACAGAAACTTGCCAAGCCATGACAGGTGAAGTTGGTGGTTTGAGAAGGGTCCAGAGAGGCTGCCTGGGTACCAGCCCTGGACACAGCCACATGGCAGGATGTCTCCGTATCTGGCAGCATTTGCTCTTGCTCTTCTGCCTCTGGCAGGGAAAGGAGGCAGGAATGGGGACTGGGCATGCTGCCAGCGCTCTTTAGCTGGCCCAAGGTATGAAGGGGGCATGGCTTTCCATCTTCTTCACAGCCATCAGCTCCAGCTGAGAGCTGTGCTGGAACAGCTTTACTTGCTGGCTTATCCCATCTCTGTAATAGCTGTAGTTGACATCAGAGATTCATTTAGACACTTCATTTTGCCATCAGTGTTATATTGCTTCCATGAGCACATCACTTATACCAGCCAAGGCTGGTACGCTTTTAAAAACTAATGTTATTCAGAAAAGGAAAGCTCCAAACCAAAACATCCAAACCCAGAAGAACTTTAATTTGTTAAGAGCCTTATAAGCAAATCGTGACAAAGAAGTGTACAGCTATCACCTCTGAATTCAGCTTTTCTTGCTGTCCCAGGACAGAAACAGCTGGACCTAGAAAGATCCTGACAATTTCCCTATTTATTCATGTAGAATTAAAAGGGAGATTAATGCTCATCACAATAAGGCAGCTGCAGAATTAGGTTTTTTTTTCTAAAACACTTTCCCCAATGGAAAACTCTTTCTAGAAAAAATATGGATTGGGGGGTGGGAGGGGAAAGAGATTTCAGGGGAGGATAAGGGTGGATGACTCCCAGCTTGCTCAAGGTAAAAAGCTCTTTCACTCTAGAGAAATAGTTTCGAGTGACACGATACCCTGGGACAGCGCAGTAGTAGATAAAGTGGTGATTTATAGTATTTGAGAAAGGGGAAGAGAGAGTCAGTGCAAGAACTACTTGGAATATTTGTGATTTTACCACTCAGACTTTCCACTTTTCCATACCTAGGCAAGTTTCTCTCCAGGAAGAGACCAAAATAAAATTATTTCCTATCTGCACTCTTACTGAGTTTATGCCGATCTACCAGTCAATCATAAAACAGGTCTCAGTGCCCACAGTTTTCAGGGTGCACCTGAAAATAAATATTAAACACAAAGGCCTGCTAAATTTACTCAGACTCTGCCTATAAATTGGTAAGGTCCTAAGCTTAAGTTAAATACTTTTTTCAGAGGTAGCATTCATGAACTCTGTGAGTGTATTTAACAAGTTTTATATCTGATGAGATCACGTCTTAGTTTCCTCTGCTCCAAAGCACACACAGCTCAGGCCAAATTCTGTCCTCATTTAAAGTTTGTCCCATTGGTTTCAGAAGGGCGGTATGGCCCAGGTCAGAACTGGCTCTACTCCCGTATTTCCTGAATGAGAAAGACGTGATCTCATCAGGGCATTAGAGGTCCTCTGCAGGATAAGTGGTCACATACAGAAGGGTCTGTACCCATCAGAAACAGAAAGCCAGCATGCACAAACTGAACCACATGAGTTGTCACAAACAGTAGTATCCCATTCCCAGTGAAAATGGAAGTCAATGCAAGTGGTACAAATACCCTATCACAGTTTTAAGAAAAGTGTCATATGATAATTTTTGCTGGTGTTGCGATAATTTTTGTTGTTGTTCCCAAGAAGTACTGGGCAGATTCAGTTTGGCCAGAGAATATCTGCGATGATACCAACTGAGGAGATTTAGCCCATACTGGGTTTAACCTCAGCTCTTCTCCATTCAGACCTCAATTCTTCAGTTTTGACAGGACCTCTTTAGCATGAGCTTTCATGGTTTTTAGTAAAGAGATCTTTCTAAACTGTAATTAAAACCCCCCAGTCTGGAGTTGTGAAAACCAGGTGTTAAAATACATACCTAGAAAGCAAAGCGTAAGTACTGTGCCCCATTTTGTACTTCACACTAAGCTTCCAGTTAGTAACAATTCAACATGGCTAAGGGCTTCTCCAAGGAACTTCACAGATTACAAAGAAATATAACACAAAACAGTAGCCAAGTTAAAGACTGAATATTTAATATCTAACTGTACATGCTCTGCTATTTCTAATGGCTCTCTGGTCCATGCAAAGGGTTTGCTTTGCCTGAGAGATCCAAGTAACCTGTAACATTTAGAGAAAAAGGTGTAAGGTGGCCTAAGAGACAGAGTTGATCTCATAGTCATGCAACCTGAAGCCATAAAACAGCTACTTGGTGAAGCATGTTCAGAGACGAACACAGCCTCAGAGAATAATCTAACAGCAATAACACATACTATAGTGAATGAGCACAATTCAAAACCAATTAGCATTATGACAGTTTTAGTAGGTATACTGTGCAAACACCTATAATACCTCAGAGTATTTCTTTAAACAGGGAGAAGGAAAGAGGGAAATAAAGCTACTGTTTTGCACACATAGCCAAATGAGACATAACCCCAGAAGCGTAGCAGTAGATGGTGCAGCTTTCTTATCTTCAAGTAATTTGGACTGAGATTTGTGCTAAAGAGGTCCATCCCATGATTTCGTTTTTGTCCCTAGAGCTGCTTAACAACCCCTAATCCTATTTGGAATTGGTCAGTCTCACACTAAACAGTGACCAAAGCAGCATTTTCATCTCAGAAAAAAGAAAATCCACACTTCTAAGTTAACTAATATAGAAAGAATACCTATTTACATCAAGACTGAAAGCGATATTGTGCACTACCTTTGCAAAGGAGAACTCTGACTTTCTACCTCATTTGGTAAATACGTAGTTATAAGAGTTGAAAAGCCTTTTAAGGTCCACAAATACGACACTAGTGACCAGAAACTAGTCATCTGTAAAAAATCTACAAACAATGTATTGGAGAACCAAATTCAACCTGCACTGAAGAGTACATAGATTTTATTTAAAATAGAGAGTAACGCACTCTGAATTATGTACAATTCAGTTCACATATGCATTGCAGAATGCACTGAAAGCCTCCTGCCAGCTGCTACAGGGATCTATCATAAAGCCAGATTGAGGACCTGTAGTGCCTACCGCAGAGCAAGAACTTTAATACATCTCCACTGAGCTTTTCAAAACACACAGCTGCAGAATAAGGTAATATCAGATTTTCAATTTTTTTAGTTTTTCCTGAACATTTGAACTTAAAAGTTAGTTCAACTACCAAAAGTTAAATGCGCTTAGTACATCATTCCAAAATTTTATAGTTAGTGTTTGTAAGGTATTATTTCAACATTTTCACAAGTAAATCTTTCTGCCAGAAAGAATCAGATTTCATTCTACTATATAGACAGGAAGTTAATATAGTATTCAGAGGTAAACAAGTCAGTCATTGTAAAAGAGAAATACATACAGAGCAATAACATAAAATAACCCTTTCAATGGAAGGTTGCAATTTTGCAAGTGATTAGTCTTTCAAAAGCCAAAATTAAAGAGAAATATTAAATCCTGTAACAACTGAATCAAAACCAGTATTTAAATGGGGAAGAACCTTCGGGTTTGGCTTAGCCAAGCCCTTAAATGAGATAAAACTCCTTAAAATAAGTATGGGTATCTTTTGCTTCAGATAATGCTGGATCCGATTTGTTGTCAACTGTATTTCAGTCAGCCGAGAGCTAAATTGCCTTTATTCCATCTAAATGGAACACAAGATTTGACTACATTCCTTTCTGCATATCAAGTGTCATGCACTGTTAGTCTCAGAAAACAGTCTCAGAGCACCACTGGTCGATATTTCTTTTTTTCCCCCCCCCTCAAAAAAGGAAAAAAAATTGTACAAACGGGAAGCTGCAGAAAGGACACAGCGTAAAGTCAGGGTCAGCGCACACACGTTTTCATGCACATGCGGAGGATGCGAAGGTCCCTCTGCACAGCCCTTGGCTCTGCGCTCTCACTCTCAGCCAGGCTACAGATGCACGTTAATGTTTTCGCTGCTGTACCCACAAGCGTCAGTATGGAGGATCATTATGCCTAATCCCATATGCCAGTCAGTTTAGCAGTTATTTGTCAGATATTCTGGGTAAGCACCGTTCTGTTTATTCAACCACACTAGAATAAGTGAGATCTTCAACACAGTTGATCGGACATTTGTTTTGGACTTACCATATCTCACGTCTAAATGAACATGGACTAATTACCGAAACCATTAAAGCTACACAAACGCTTTGGAGTACTTGTATTGTTGCATGCAATTGCTTTGACTGCATTTTTAAGAAGCAGGGTAGGCGATTCCCTGGTGTATCAGATTCTGGGATGGCAGCTCACCATGACTACCTTTTCAGCCTACAGTGGGAAGCTCTTATTTCACCCCACAAGCAGAACATCCAGCAACACAAACAAGATGACTGGGACTTTGCATGCAACCTTGGGGCTAAATACCAGGGGTGGGGTTTAATCACTGTCAGTGTCATATTTGGTTAGCAAGAACTCCTGCAATAATTTTACCCTGCTTCTTTAATGGGATATCCTACTCACAGTGGCATGCAGTTAAAGACCAGTAATAAGATTTCTAGGCGGAGATAAGAAACAACTTTTCTATTGCAATTTTTTGTGGTTTCCTTTGCTTTTTCCCCGCTTCCACCAGTAGGCAACCTTGTAAATAAACGCAGATGCTCAAGTGGCCCTCCTCCTTCCCTCTGCACTGACCTTTCTGCAACATCACGTACAATGCAGTCAGGCTACGGATTTGTCATTCTGCCACACAGCACTGGGAACCACTGTGGGGACTGAAACTGAAAATCCAATTCAGACATAAAGGCATTTGAGATACGGAAGAACCAGTACAGAGCTTTCACTTTTTATTTGGCCTGACTTTTCCACCCCTGAGTCCTCATACAAATTCTGATGGCACTGACCTATTTCAATAGCTACTTTTACCTTGCACTTGACTGTGTCACTCTTCACCGCAGGCTCACAAATTGATCTGCGATTCCCTTTTTCTCCTGAAAGTTAGACAGTAGCAGATTGTCCACACATCTCCTCAACGAGGCAGGAAATGCTATAGTTTGACAAAGGCAGGGGTATCCACACTGAACACCTTCCCATTTTAAGCTTCTTTTATCTCTGCAGAGGGTCTGTGTTTTTCCCTACTATTTTAGCAGGTCTGATCCATAAAGGTTCTTGATGTGGTGCACTCTTACAGCTTTCTTGGTTAAAAGCACAAATGCATTTTATGCACGGCAATCCTCATAACTCGTATGTAACATGGGAAAATGCTATTAACGCTCCTCTGTTATTTATACTCAGAAAAATAACTACTCTAACACAATGCTACACAAACCTGATAAGAGCAGAGCCCAATTACTGTAATAGGACAACATGTTCAGAACTTCAGAGCGAGGCTGATAAGCACTCAGATAACAGACTAATGAGTAAAATCCCTGTAGTTTATTAAATGGCTAATGAAGGTATCTGGTACACCTGTAGCATTTTATAGAGAAAAATATAAAAAGTCCAAATATGACATTTAAAAATTACACCATAAACTCATAGTATACTACTTTGTAGTGGATAATTAGAGTGTGGATAAAGAAGTCAGCAGAAAAATAGTCTTTTCATCATACAAGTCTTACCTGACTATACAGTTATACAGAGCAACATATGTAATGGAGATTAGTAAAATGTAAGTACATGAGACACAACAACTCCAGGCTGCTGAATACTCAGATGCCACTGCACGCATGGACTATTTGTTCAAAATAGGTTATTATACTTGTTTATTCAGGACAGGATAAAGATCAAGTAGACCTGCATAGCTGGGCAAGGCTGAACCTTGGGAAAGCAGCTGTGAACAGACTCTGGAGCAGCAGCTGTGGCCATAGGTGAGCATCTCCTCCCAGAATTGTATTTTTAAGTCCCACTGGCCCTGCAAATACTTAATCCGGAGGCAAACAGAAACCCTGGAGAAAATAACCAATATTAGCTGTTCTGATTCCGCGGCAGGACTAATCTGGGCATGAGCATAGTGCAGAGACAAGCAGGGTAAACACAGACCAAAGCAGAGATGTGTGCATCTCACAAAACTAGTGATCATAAATAGCAGCTGTAACACCACTTACTGGCATTAGCAATATTATCCACCTTAAATGATAAATATCCTAAGGGTTATAAAGTGTGCGACTGTCATAACTTCTAGGCTGAAGTAGCATTTCTCTACTTAACAGTGATAATTTTGTTCATCTCTTCCTGCTTGTTAGGCAAACAACTAGCAGTGGTGGAAGAAAAGTCATCACTACAAACCTTACAAAAGGTCTTGTGATAAATGGCACCAGTTAAGGCCACCAGCGCAGTAACTCTAAATGCAGTGATGTTCTCTAGCTCCTCATCCAGTTTGCTCCTTTAACATGTGTTGCAAAACATTCGTCTCAGCAACAGAGTGAGAAAGGATTAACTGTGGCTTTTCCCCTAAAACAAGGTAGAGCAGCAGGCAAAAGTACCAAAGTAGGACACAAGTATGCTTGCTTTTCTCTATTTTTCCTGTGCGACCTCGGGCACGTCACTTAATTTGTCTGAATCTCAGTCTCTCCTCTGAAAGGTGGATATAGCTACGCGGCAGCACTGTTCGATCCACTAACTCTTGAAGGTTGCGATGTACTAAACTGAGCCAATGACAAGTATATAAGACATAAGAAGCCTATCACGGTAGCATATACACTTTTTTTTAAAGTCGTAATTTCACTGTCCTTGGTGTTGTCCCTTCTTTCTCCCTCAAGACATGCAGGATAATCTGCTACCGTTTTACCACCAGAAAAAGGAAAAGCAATTTAACGGGCAGCAGTTTAACATCTTGAAAGAGCTCAAATGAAGACTTGCTAATAATCAAGCCTTGATTGGGGTCTAGTAACCCAATGCTTTGATCTGAATAGGGTAGATGGGAAATGAGGCTGCAGAACGTTGGCCATGACATTAACTTGTTCTCCCTTTCAAAGGTCTGCATTTAGGCCTCAAACACTCAGAAAGACCACATACTCCTGTTACAAAATATAATTAAGTACTGCAATTTTGAACATGCCAATTTGAAGTTCCCATCCCTATCAAAAGTTACATACAAAGACGGTTTGTTTATTAAGACAACAGCTGCTGCAAGAAGAGAGGGAAGGTACACCATGGTTTGCCGGCTCTGCAGCACGTTCCTCTCTGCCCACCAGCAGCCTCCAGGCTTTGCCTGTGACAGCGTACAGCAGGGCACGACCCATGGTCCCCACAGGAATGGGGGCTCCCATGTCCCCATTTCCATGAGGGCGGATGGGGGCTGCTCACATGAAGCTGCTTTTGTAGTTTCAGCCAAAATCCTGGCCCTGCTGGAGTCAACAGGAAATGTGCCATCCACCCCTACGAGGCTGTTTCACCCTTTGCTGAGGCTATGAAGTGCAAATAGCCTTGACTCGCTTCCAACGCCACACTGATATTTGTAGGGTACAGGAACATGCACGTATTCAGCATCCTGCGTCACTCAAACTGCACGAATTTGCACCGTTCTTCCAGAAAAATTTCCAGAAACAGGATGGTATTTTTAGGTTCCATTTCATGTTGAAAAATACTTTAAAATAAAAACTGATTTCACGTTTATTATCCATATGTTATTTCATGACATAGGTCAGCGATAACATTTAATACAACACATCATTGTACGAAGTCATGTCACAGGCTTTATAATCGTAATGACATGTCAGATTAAGGCACACCTGAAATCGTCTATTTTTAAAAGCCTTAAGGGTGGCTGCTGCTACTTACTGCTCCTTGAAACTTCTTACCGTATTTTCTAGATCAAAATATTTCCTTTTTCCCCTGTAATGAGACACATCGTTATTCTTCAGATCAAAGTATTAAGCTCTATTTTCTAAACAGAGGAGCAGCTGCTTTCAATATCTTTGAGCTTCTAGTATTAAATTAAAACAGCCCCTTTTTAACTACGGGGCCTGTCGGGGACTACAATTACACAGTACCTAACCAGAAATAATGCGAAACCTATATATAATAGCTATATATAAGCACAGTACATTTTAAAATTACAGTGGTCTATTAGTAAATTTGAAGTTTCAAACACCTTCTAAAATACTTAATTTCTAATATAATTTTTGTTTGATTATGCAAAGAAAACAATAGCAAGATGTTATATTAGAAGTTCCAAGAAGTTATGCATGTTAAGCAGCTCCAGGTCTGGGCTGAGATAGTGAGAAGTGGAAGAAGCTGAAAGGATGCCATTTATTAGAAAATGATACTTTAAATTTTTATTTAATAACCTGGAATTGGTCACGGTAGTTGTTCATTGTTTTCCCTCTGCAGCAGAGAATTTGCTGCAAGTCTTGGGTTTCTTACACGACTCTGCTCCTCACTTTCAGGTTTCTGTTTGGGAAGACCCAGAAAAATGAAGATTCAAGGAAGAGGAGCGCAGGCAGAGCAGCTTGCACAAGAGGAAGAAGGAGATGCAGAACATTTGGAGAAGGAGTGGGTTCAGCCAATGTCGAAGCAGAACCATGCCCTTCCTTCGGGCTCAGAAACACAAGCGTTCCCAAGCACAGCACCCACTCGCAGTCACCAGTGCCCACAGAGGACAGCCCTGCTGTGGGTCGGTCGGGGGGACTCCCTGCAACTCCCACCGCCCAGCCCTGGGGACAGCAGCTGCACTGCTCCCAAATATACTCTGTAAGCACTCTCACAGTGACCACCACACCACTTAGCATGCAGTAAATCCTCATCAGCATTTACTCTGAGGAATTAAGGGATTCCTTCACTAGAAGTGCTGAAATAAATACCCCGGAGACAACTTCTTCAATAGTTTACTACATGAACAAGCCCAGTTTAGTTGATGCATCCATAAAAGCTGCATGAGATTAAGTAGTGACCTCCTGTTGCCCTCTCCCCAACTGTCAGCTTCACCCCCAGCACAGCCAGAGCAGGTATCAGCCTCCTCCTGCACCCCATCTCAGGTCCCCAGCCAGACCCCTCACCTGCCTTCCCACTACAGGCAGTGCCCATCTTGCCACCTTTGCTTTTGAGCACAGAGTTTCCTTCTGCTTTAGCCAGCATCAGCCGCAAGAGCAAGGCTCCATGTAGCTTTGTGTCACCGCACTAAGGGCTGAACCTATAACCCTTTACTAGTGCAAGCAATCCTGCACAAGCTTTAATTTACAACAGGAGCCAGACACCCCAGAACCACAGGAGAACCGAGAAGTGTGTGAACAGGCATGGAAAAAGTTGGGCTCTCACTGTCCAACGGCTTCTATGAATAGGCAACAAATTTACATGGTTGCTCTTCCAAAGATAACCCTCTTAACCAAATAAATCCCTTGTTCCTCGATTCCAGAATAAATCTAAACGCTGTCCCAACTTGCCAGACTATCATACTGACTCCTACAGTACATTTAGAGGATAAACATACACGTAGAGAGAAGAAAGCTCAAGAAACCAGCAATAGCAGCTGCACACAGCCAACCAGGCAGCACAAGTACAGCAGCATGGAGGTATCAAAAGCATATAGAAATAGGATTGAGTTTGTCCAATCTGTCACCATAACAGAGGCCTGCACATCCTGCTCCAGGTTCTACTGCACAGGGAGAATTTTAAGACCAGGTTGGCTCAATTTGTCATGAACTTAACTAGTTGTCCTAGCTGGGCCGTGCATGTCTGTCACTCCACATTCTGGAGGTATTGGCAACTGTAGGAAGTATCACCTTTCTTAATCTAATTTTTTTCACATAAAAAAATCGCATGATGCTTGAAAAAGTTCAAGCATTAATTTTTCTTTAAATCAAGAAAGCTTAAACCCAAGTGCTCCCAACGTGTTAGCTGAAAGCCTCACCAAGCCAACATCTAGAGGGAAGTTCAGCACCGCCGCATTATACAGAGTCAGCACTTCACGAATTTCACACTTTGTGTCACGTTCAAAGGACATGAAAGAGGAGCACAGCGGGGACATGCTACAAATTTTCTTTTTAAGGAAAAAAGAATCTAGCCACCTTCTTGTTAGCTTTTTTCACCTGACATGCACTTATCCAGAAAGAGCAACCAATGCATCCAGCGGAGATACCTCAGCTGTGAATTCAGAATTAAAATTAAACCACGAGTAATACCCTACCCTTTCAATCAAGGCTTTCTCCATTCAAAACGTAAGCTTCAGACCAGAGCAAAGTAACTCAAGCGACCACTCAATACCAGTCAAATGCCTTAAGGCATTCCCAGGTACTTACAGAAGTCTGAAGAGCAGAGAAAGGAATGCGGCTCCCAAAGGGTTTTCTGCATCGTTAACCATGGAGACCCCTGCATCCTTGGCCTCATCTCTCCCACCTGCTGCTCTTGCCTGGGAGACCAGTAGCTCCGTGCTCATGCTTATACCAGGTCAGGTGCCACCACAGGTGCACTTAAAGTTAGACCTTCACATTCAAATTAAAGCTACTTAATCTGTCATTAATGAAAACACACAACAGGCATGTAAACATCCCGGCTCCTGTAGTTCAACATGGAAAGGTTGAGAATTGCTGCTTGAGCTTATGCCAGGAAGCAAGGAAACATCCAGAGTCCATTTTAGTTCCTTCAGACAGGTGATCCAGCCATTGCTAAGCCCCATACCAACTATTACTAACTTTAACCATCAGCCCAGGCACAGCCACAGGAACCTTCAACTGTCCAAAGTCCGATAACACAAGCAGAAGCCCAAGCACTCTCTCCCAGTGTTAAGCAAGTGGATTTGTAGAGCCTTTAAAAAGCCAGAGGAACTTGAATTTAGCAATCCTCTCATATATGCACACACAAAAATATAAATAAATATTAAAATGTTGGCTATTCCACTTCTTTCCACAGTCACCAGGATGTAACACCACCTGTGTTACAGTAAGGAACTTTTAGAATACAGGGTAATAAAATCACAAGTTTAACACCACAGTTACAGATTTCTTTTTCTGCAGCTACAGTCTTTTTTTTGTTATTTACTCTTGGGTTGTTCCTGAGATGTATCTTCCAGCCAGTGCAATCTATCAGCCTGGTCTTCATATAAATTTAAGTAAAATAAGGAAAATAAAAAATCCTAACTCTTTAGGGTAGGAGGAAGAAACATTACCCCTCACTTATGGGCCTTCCACACAGACCGCGTGGGAGTAAAAGCTGTGAGGAGCCCATTTTATCTACTTTGTTGACAATCTTGAAACAAGAGGAGTTTAGGATTCGGCTGCGAACAGCCCAGTTCACAAACATTTGCTGTCCCCCTTGACAAGTGGCAGTCAGTGGCCACAAATATCTTCTGTGGGATCTCAGAGAGTTCAGTAAGGGTTACGCATCTGTATTTTCATCACTCTTCATGAAGTGCTTTAAGTGTTAATAATGAAATTGGCCAGAGACTATTAAATACTGACTGAAGTGACAGCTCTGCTGGAGTATTACAGTGTTTGCACAGCAATCATTCTGCAGGTTAAGTTATTTTAGGATGAGTGGTGTTTAAATTAAATATAGTCCCCTGTGTTCTTGTTTCATTTAAAGTCAACCACAGATTGCATGCCTGAACATTGTGCAGAGTCAGTAAGTTTTGCCGAGTCTCATTTGTTTGTTTTGGTTTTACCCCTTATTATTCCTTTTGCCAGGCAAGGGGAGGAATTTGAAAAAATCCTGCTGCAATATTTCATAGGCCTTCATAGCACCACAGAGCACGAACGATGCTAACTTGGTGAAAACCAGGCTGAAGCGATTTAACCTCAACAACACACACAAATGCTGCACACCATCTTAACCACTGGCACTAGGCTTCAACCAAAGAAAAACCTGAATCTACATTTCCAACTTGTTTTCTACAAAAATTGGTAGCACTTCAAAATCCCAGGTCTGTTCTACCCAGATCTTTCTCTACAAGCAGAGACAATAGAGCTATTGTATTTCGGGTAGGAAGCCTTTGTTGTGCTGTTAATGTGGTTGGACACAATTGTTTACTCATTTAAAGCATTTTTCAGATTCATATTATCTTCTTCAGAAAGTTCAGGCCATTAATGAGATTTAACTAATCGCTTTCCTGGAAAGCGAGCATGCCACAGTACTTGTAACCTAGCTACTTCTTACCAGGGAACTACTTCAAGTTACAGTAGCTTATACTCCACTTTCCCTAGTGGTTTGAAAACCCATAGCAAACATTAGCATCGTATCCATTATTAATATTTATTTGAATACATTTTAATAAACACTACATACATGTGCATATAAGTACATGCTCTTGCATCAGCCTTTGAACTGCTCATATTAAAATATTTCCCAGAGCCATTACTGCTCCTGCTATGCCACCAAGAGCATTTAGTGTTTGCTGAGAGACAGCCTAATTTGTAGGACTAGAAAGAGTAAAGAGAACAGCACTACAAGACTGTAGGGAAACTGAGCTGGAAAATAAAACAGTGAGTTAGACGGAGGTCTGCAGGATGGCCCCTACCCAACGGCAGTGCCAGAGAATGAGCACAGCCCACAGTGGATGAGGAGGTCACATCCAGTCACAGAGTTTATTTCAATTTTAACATGAAATAGCTACACTCAGAATAGGGCGGATAAGATAGAGAGAAGCAGCAGTATACTTAATAATCATTTTTATCACCATGAGAACTAGTAACAGGACTAGACCCCACACAAACTGTAAAAAGGAAAAAAAACTCTCTCCAACATCTAAAGATATGCCAGCCCTGCAGGGACTGGTGCGTTCAACTGGGCAAACTTCAAATTAGTTAATCACCAATACCAGTAGTAGTCTTTCAGAGATAAGACAGACCACAATCAAATAGCCTGCCCCACACTCAGCTCAATGCTTCTGTATCCATACAGCTATATGAAACCAAAACAGCAAACTTAAAACCAAGCACTTCAAAAGATATTTGCTTAGTAAACATTTGTGGTATTTTAATGCACTTCAGGCCCTACCTCTGCTCTTGGAAGTTACTCATCTTCCAGAGCCCAGCAGCCTCAGCAACGTAAAATCTCAGTAACTTACCTCCCGGTCCTGCGAAAACGGGGCTACGTAAAGCGGACAACAGCCCACGTGCTCCCACCAGCTCCTATGCTACAGCCAAGCCCACAACCCCAGGCACAAGGAAAAGCCTTACTTCGGCCACCCGGTCCCAAATCAGCCAGCCTCCAGCACAGCGCTCATTGCAAACAGCTGAGAGGCAATGACCCCTCCAACAGCTCCAGCTGTGAACCCAGGGCCAAGCCCCACCAAAGGCAGGTGCGTAGCCCACGCCTGAAGTACATCAGTGTAGTGCGGACGTATCTTAAAAATCAGACAACAGAGAACAAGAGAACTGCATTTGAACACTAGCTAAACTAGGCAGATCAAAACCCTGTGCCAAGAGTTTTACTAAGGGAGAAGTTTTTAACCCCTTCTGACAATTTTTTTTCCCTTTTGTATCAAACGTAAGT
Source organism: Steatornis caripensis (assembly GCA_013398225.1). NCBI lineage: Eukaryota > Metazoa > Chordata > Aves > Caprimulgiformes > Steatornithidae > Steatornis > Steatornis caripensis. The sequence continues at coordinate 283,765 of VZSC01010420.1, read as the reverse complement.
GTGTGGGTTTGGATAACAGGACACACGGGATACTGCCGCTGGAACACACCCAGGTCTTTAAAGCCACCGTGTAAAATGGACGTGTGGATGCTCCCTGGAGGACAGAAGGCAGTGAGTAAGAGGCAGCCCAGGGAGTGCTGCGTGAGAGACACCAAACGCAGTCAGGAAGCTGAGACATTTGCGACATCTGAATACATGTTAAGTCGCCTGTTCTGTGAAAGAGGCCAGTCCTCCAACTCAACACAATTAAAAGGCCGTTACTCACTGCTGTTTCTAAACATCAAACAATGGAAAGCTGGGCTTTGAGCAATTAAGGAAGAAAGACACAAAATTATCTAAACAGCTACCTCACGTTTAGCTGAATTTGTATTTGCAGAATATTAAAGCCCTTGGACATCATCTTCAGAAAATATTTGTTTTCTGGATGCCCAACGTAACACCTCAGAAGGATTGTGCGCTTCCGAGCAGACAAGCTCATCGCTTCTGAAGCTAGATTTCTTTTAGCTGTCATAAGCTGGAGGTCCCAAATTCTCAAACAATTGAAAATCTTGACATACACCATGTGTTCCTGGAGTTTGCCATGCTACAGTCTCACTGAACGCAGAAGGCCCCCTCAGCTGACTGTTGCTTAACTCACGCGTAGGTATTTGGAGGGTCAGGGGACTGAGTGATAAAGAACTAATGGGATATACTATAATAAAAACTGGAACTAGCAAATTCTTGCTTGAGTAGCATTTACGAAGATTTATTGTAAATATATGGAAACATTAAGTAATAAGTGTTGTAAAATATCAGATTGTTATATGCTTTAGCTGCTGTGTATGAAAACATCTTACCTAAGATAGCTTTTAAAGTAGTCCATGGATATCCATGCTTTGCCATCTGCTTTTGAATTGAATGATCCCTCGAAAGCAGCACCATAAATATTTCCACAAATGAGCGGTCTGTTCACATGACATCCACTAATGCTATGTTATAGCAGAGCAAACAAATAACTCGGACGTCACATCACTGCACACAGCAACAACAAGGGGCACTCTGACTGGGTTTCAGCACATTACTAAGAACTGCATCACTGGCTGTCTCTGAGGATCTAACCTGGCTTTTTAGAGACATATTTCCTGACAGCCTGTCAAGAAAGGCTGGAGACGCACGCTGAAGAAAGAATATCTTTAGTATCTCATTTTTTTTAGTGATGATGAATTCTAATCAGGGTTAACTCTCAAAAAGATTTGAACAAAAGAATGAATAGGAAGTAGCAAAAGAGGATTTATAAAGGTGGTTCTATAAAACGAAGTCTTAAAGGCAGAATATGCAAAAGAAAATTTTTATGCATCGGTTATACAATCTGCTAGTCTAGTCAATATTTTAAAATATATGAAATTAATTTTCCATGTTTATACAATTGTTAGCTATTTCCAAATGTTCTCATCGGCTTTCTGGGAGACAATGAGAATCGTACCAGCCAAGCAAATGCACACCCAGGGTTCGCTGAAGTTCATCGACTGAGAAAAATGGTTCCTCATCAACGTTCATAAACTCCAGTCCCTGCTTGATCCTCCCAGCAAAATGTTCAGGCTGAAAAAGGGGCTTTGGCACAGGAAATTCCTTTATAATTATTTTCCGTCCGGCACCGGGCAGATCAGCGGGTCCAGAGGAGAGAGGTGCTGAGCGGTGTGGGGAGCACGCCCACCCACCCTCGCAGCTCCGGCTCTCCAAAGCCCCACTGCCATTCGGGCTTGACGAAATCAGCAGCTTTGCCCTAGGAATGGGCTGGTTCAAGTGCCTAAACAGATGCAAGGAGAGCTTAAAATAGAGCTTGTCTCTGGAGTGGCAAGGCTGCGCAGGCTTTCCAAGGCCCCGTACCAGCCGAGTGCTGTGGTGCTTGCTGAGTCCGCCTGATGTCAGCTGCTCCCCGGTGGGAAGCTCTGTGGGCACCCCTCTGTCGTTCCTTTTATTTTAAAGGAATCGCTGAAGAAAACTACGGTGTGGGTGCGTGATGTTAAATGCTTAAAGGCAGCTGAACAAAACCAGTCTGGTCTACACTTGACACCCCATCACTTACTGGGTTTTTATTTCAAAAATGAATGAAGCAAACCGCTGCTGTAATAAGGCTCTTTTGTTTGTCCGAAATAAAACATGAAGCAGTCGGAGCTGCAAGTGGGGAAATTATCAAGGAAGATGAGTTAAAGTGCAGTTAATGCAGTTTCCTTATAGATACCATTCTTGTGACAGATGGCCTGGTCTTCCTGCCCTCCTAACAGGAAAGAAATGGCCCTGCGGGAGGAAAGTAAACAAAATTTCAAATAGATCTATCGTTTCAGCAGAGACAGGAGAGACACCGTACACTCAAGCAGCTAACAGCACTCGCTGACTAACCTCAAAGCTGGTCATTCATACGAGGATAGACCTTTTGCTCTATGCTGCTTCTCGAGCGTATCCTCTAGGGCTAGCTGTGCCTGGGAATTAGGAAGCTGACTTTAACATCACAGCATCCAATGTTACATCTGATTTTGCCCTTGGGTTAACTGGTAATATCAAGGATATCACATATTGGCTAACAAATAGGAAAAATGAGGCACGGTGGTAGAAATAATAATAGTCATGCGATGGCACAGAGATCTATAGATTCTGAAAAAATTAGGAATACCAGATGTTACTGTACTTTCCAGTTGCCATGCAACCACAGCTACACTGCTATGCTTCACCTTCCTAATCTCCTTAACAGCTAACTCTAAAGCAAGTACAATTAATTCCCCAGTGAAGAAGACAGGACATCACCCAGTCCTGTGGTTACAGAAGTACTTCGACTGTTGGTACATGAACACTAAACAGATACGGCACCAGTACACAGCGCAGCACTGACCTGCGGTTTTGTAAGACTAGCACAAGTGATTGGTGCAAACTATGATCTTTCCTGTGGTACAGGTTTTTACAATAACTCCTAACAGATATTTGTTACGCCCCTTAAGAGACAGTCCTTGCCAGCCCTCTGGTGATCCAGGCAGCCTCTTACCCTAGAAACCCAGATAGAAATGAATGTGCTGTGCTTCAGCTGAGCAGCGTCTCGAGGCATTAGGACACACGGAGTATTCACAGTTTACTCGCTATGCCTACGTACGCCCTCTGACAATAGCAATATGAATAATGGTAATATTTTCTCTTTTATGAGCGACGTCTTGGGTGATCTGCTTTGTTGTGCTTTTTAAACAAATAATAGCTTCTGGACCGTACGTATAAAAACATGATCGTTACAGCTGTGCTAAATCTGATCACTTCCATTACCAATAAAATGGATGGTGAACAGTGGCTTTGGCTTCTAAGAAATATTTGTATACACTTGTATATTTACGGAAAGTAATAAACACTCAAAAATCCCTTTTATTCTGAAGTGTGTCTCATTTACACCAGGCACAGACCCATGCTACTAACATTTCTACATAGCTTCCGGACCACAGTGCAGAGCTAGTGAAATGATACAGAAAGAGCCATAGAAATGATTGGAATTAGCACTGCATATGAAGCTGTTGTTCCCAGAGCTTCTGAACCAGCGATGAAGATTTTATTGTAACAGCTATAGATTGTACAAGTGACATGCCAGTTTTGTGCAATGTCTAATTTCATAATATGGAAAAAAAATACATGAAAGAGGAAAAAAGCTGTTCCGTTTAATTTCCTGTTAATTCAAGCTCTGGGGAGTTGCATATTAGCTGTGTAGGAACGATGACAATGCCATTTAGTATTTTGATAATTATGGCTTTCTGATATTTTTAAAGGTGTTCTTAAATGGTAAATACTTCAGTTAACCACATGATATATATGCTTTCAAGCATTTACAAATAGTCATAATTCTCCATTCATCTGCTGTAGAAAATATTGCATTGGAAAGGGCGGGCGGACACACTTGGCTGTGAAATAGGGTGGTATTAAAACCTTTCTTTTTCAGACCTCCCGTGACTGTCCTGCTCCTTCTCAAAACTTCTCATGGGTGGATTGCTATTCCCGCCTTCAGCCTGCTGCAAGGAGTCACCACATGCCTCCAACACGATCAAATTTCCCAGGCTGTGCAGTCCACTTTTGCTATAGTGACCTTGACAATGCGGTCAAAACCAGGAAAGAGTTAAACAGCTAGGTGTGCAGGTCCAGGTCCTCAGGAGAAGAAAATTATACGTTGGCTATAGTACCAAGAGCAGACCCATGCCTGGGCCCCAGCTGCCAAAGATCTTCTCCAAAGATTTAAGATGCATCGTTCGGAAATGCAGCACTGTGGCCAGTTGTTCTGGCGGATGAAGATTGACATCGTGGGACTGACTGATTACTCCCAAAAGATACCAATAAGTGGATGGTTAAGTACCCATTCACCTCTCAGTTTGGGGCTTTTAAGGAAGAAGCTGACGGGAAGCAAGTTAGCCTGGGTGTGGGGTGTGAAAAGAACTTTAGCAGTCTGACAGGGAGGAGCGTTTGGTCTACGCTGCGTGTAAGTCAAATAGGTCCTACCCTTGGCTTCATGGCACAAGTATGTACTTGTCCAAACTGTGGTTTCATGACTTCATCACGTTTTTAGGATTTACCAGTCTTCATGCACTGTTACTCAAAGAAAAGTTCACAGGAAAAAATCACATGCTGTCTGCATAAAAAGGTTTGTGTAGCTGTGTTCTAAAGCCAACTCACGTTTCTAAGTCAGAAATGATGGTGTTTGTTAGGCTATAACTTGCCATAGCAGCAAGCACTGGTGCCATGATTTCCCATTAACTGTTTCTCAGGCACATGGAAATGCACAAAAGAATTTTCCAGTGTCACACAAACTAATACACAAATCAGTTAAAACGAGATTTTAACATTCTGATTATATACTTAGACTATTAATTGCTGCTCCAGCCCTCCTTCTGTTTTGCCCTCTTCTAATTATCTTGGTTTTGCAGCAGATGATAAGGGAGACAGACAGACAAACCTGAATGGCATTGTAGCCTGAGGTGCATTTAAAATATCGCTCTCCACCTGGGAAACAGGTTTAATTACTGCCACTGTCAAAATGTTTTAATGTAAACAGGTTTCTTGATGGATCACATATCCTTACCATCAGCTATCGTCCCCCAAACACAATCAACTTTATGGTAGGGCTTAAAATGCAGGTACCATAAATCATAGCAATGAAGCTTTTATGATTAAAGATGCTTCATCTGCTTTTAATGCCTCAAATTATAGAAACTATAACAAGCCTTCACATTAAAATTTAAATAGGATGAGGAGTCTGAAACTCTCTATAAAGTAGGTATCACAGGCCTGATTCATTCTGAGACAGTGCAGAGCTTAGCACAGGCATAGGAGGGAGGCAGCTACTTCTTCCTTTCTTTTGGGCAGCTTGGAATTGGTCTAGCTGTTGGCATGTATTAAAAAAAGCACTGAGACTGCCCTAACCTGTATATACCTGAGACAGTCTTTGATGTACCAAGGCAATAATGCGATTGCCTCAGTCATGCTTTCTCTGTTGTATAATGCTGCTCCCTTTAGAGACCTTCCTAAAAGGCACCACAGAGCAAGGAAGCATGCTCTCTGCCCACACTTACCACTCTATTCCTCAGGAGTACTCGGGACCTTTAAAATAGGCAACGCAGCTCCTGTCTATCTCTTCCAAAAGAGGATTCACCATAAAAATATCTGCACATGAATTGAGAGATGATTCTGATAACCCTGTTGTATTTGATTTATGTAATCATCTTATCCCATTCACATTACTCCTGGTAATAACTTCTGAGAGCATGTTTCATATTAAGCAGTGTTTGTCAAAAGCAGATTTAAAATCTGTAATTAAAACATTTGCTTCCACAGCATATTTATATTCTGCTCATCCATTCAAAACACAGAAACCTGGATCTTACTTGACCAGGCACCAATAGGTAAGGAGGCTTTCAGATGCACATATTACCTCAGAATTAAAAAAAGAAAGAAAGAAAAAAGTAAAATAAATGAAATTATTTCACGTAGGTGGTACATGAAAGAGGAACCTCAATTCATCTTATAAATTATTCATGGTGAATTATTCACTTGACTCTAGAGATAAAGAAGGTGCTTTTTCATACTATAAAATCTACTCAGATTTAAAACTTCTATTAATATGAAGTAATGCATGATTATAGTTGGAGATGTACTTCTAAATCATCTTTGTGAAATCTGAGTTTGACTGAAGACACTTACACGCTGTTCCTTGATACAAGTAGTCACATGCAAAGTGTGCAAGTGAATTAGAAAATTTCAGAAAAACCGAAGAGCATTCAACTTTGTAGATCACAAGTTTGGTCATTCTTTTGGGAGATGAAGCAAATAAGAGAAGTCCAAAATACTCTAACGGCATTCCTCAAGATTTCTGGTTTGTGTTGTGGGACCACAGCCTTCTCTACAAGTATCACAGCAGCCTTTTCAAACTGTTTGTATTTTTTCTAGTACTTACCAGTTCAGACTCGTAAGAGCCTTTTGCTAAATTATGTAAAGTCAAAGCCCGCATCCTCCCAGCTTTTAACCATGCTAACAATGGTATTGTGAACATTCCCACTGACTTATTGCCGTAGTTCAGATGAGTGAAATTATATGTACACCTGCATGTTAGCAGCCTTAGAAACACAGGAAGGAAACTCTTAGTTAATCAAGGCCAGTCTTCCAACACTGAAACACTACTGTAAATAAATGCCCTACAGAAACAGAGCTCCATATTTGAAACTGGCCTTTTATTCCTCTGGAACACTCTTCCAGAATCTCACTACTATGAGAGTTAGGAACATTTTCCCCTCATTTCTGTCCTACATTCATTCATGTTTATACCATTTTGCCCTGCATCAGCATGTTAGGACTAGGACCTAACTTGAAGATGCTCCAAGTTTGATTAATACTTCACTTTCTTATCTGGGATCCGACGTGACACATCTCACACTTGACTAAACACCACTGTATCATATGAAAAGTCATCTTCAATAACTGACATTCTTTTCTTATCAAACATAACTCTTCTAAATGAGAGAAACTGAAGTATTCTGCAGATCCAGAAAGCTGTTCACACGTAACAGCATGGACTGCAAAGCTGTAATAATCGCATGTTACCTCTGTACTATACACACTAACTAGTTTCCATGGTGATCTCATATTTCAGAGCAAATAGTAACACTAGACAAAACTGGATAGCTGGTGAAGATGTCTAGGTGGTGGTATGGTACTGGACATCACAACCTTCCTCCGGCGATGCCAGCAGCAAACCCCTCCAGACTGAGAAAATCAGTGTCATATTTGGCCGTTCTCAGAAAGCTCCCAACTCACCGTCTCAGCAATCAGAAATCAATGTCATACTTTAACTTTCCTCTCTCCAGTGAACATGGATATTGATGTAATATTACTGGGCATGTTACGGGCTCCGTTTGGTCCAGTTTACTAGAACACGTATAGCTAGCCCTGGCAGCCAACTTCTGGTTACACCACACCATGCACAGTATCACCCGCGGTGTGTTGCCAGACTTATGTGCTAGCAGGGTCCGCATTTCCTTTAGAAATAGAAGCTTTAAGTCCGTTTTTTTATGAATGAAGGGGAAAAGAAAAGCAAGCGCGGTTCACCATTTAAAATCAAAGCCGTATGTGCAATAAACTTTAAAAAAAAGTGGTTAAATTGAGATGCCAGTTATCTAAAATAACTCTGACACTAAAATTCATATGGTTTTTTCCTATGTATTTGTTAAGATGGCCAGTTCATTTGTTTTAAGCAGGGTCTTTTCCATTGTTGCTCCTTTTAACTGGTGAGATTAAGGCCAGTATGAACTTTAGCCGTTTAAAGTCAGTCTTCATTCCAATAGTAAGATCATCACTAAGAAGAAGATTGATAAATTGATGCAAAAGAAACCTGATACGCTCAAAGTTGTGCCAAGACTCCCTCAGCAGGGTGGCAGATATTTCATTCAGTTCCCTGGATTTTGTTTGCTGATTTACAGTGATAAAGATTTTGTTCTGAAGATTTTTTTTATTACAACTTATGAATAACTGCAAGATATAAACTATGTTTTGTATAATTCATTAATATTAATAGGTTTGAATTTCATTCAGAGAATTTACAGCACTGGTTATTTTCAAGGAAACAGTACAAATGAGTAAGATAACAACCATTAAGTTGTGATGCTAATGTATTAATTTATTACATCACCCAATACTAGTAGACATATAGTTCAAAATCAGCAACTCACCAAAGAGTTTCTATTTTGAGCCCTAACCAGAGGCTCACCTGTCTTTAAACAAAACTTTTGCTTAAAAGTATGTTTTTGGATATAGACATGGTAATTAGAATTTCTAATTATAATGCAAATTCTTAGCATCATTTATCTAACCTCACCTTTTGCTTTCTGTCAAGAAATCCTCCTCTTCTTTCCTCTCAGGTGTATTTCTATGAATTGCGTAAGTCTTTTGTGTTTTACTTTTACCTTCAAACTTTTAATCCCAAGGATGGAATGCATTTGTAAAGGATTCTTCCTTCAATAGGCACATATTAGAGATAGGCCTCGGCTGCAAACTGCATCTGTACCTTCATTTTCTTTACAGATGTTAGGAAAATAATCAATAATCTGTGTGATTTTGGAGAAAACTTCATGTTGAGTAAGAAGACAATTGAAATCACACTTTTTTCTTCTGGGAAGAGATTTCCTGAAAGTTTCCACTCTAGAAGATCCAAAATCTTCTAGATATGAGATCCACAGCTGATCGTCTCCCCATCCAAACAAGGCAATGCAGAGAGCGGGAAGTTCTGTGCCTCCGCACCTTTCCTGCAGCTAAGCAGACACCCTGCTCCTTCTAAAAGCAATCAAAAGGGATTTGGACATTGCTGGCAGACAGGCAAAGAGCTGTCGTGACAAAATTAAAACACAGAAAACAAATGTAGAGCAATCCGAGAAAGTCTAGCCTTGAAAAATAAGCTTTTACCCTTCAGTTAAGCAATTCTGGGGAAGAAATTTTATCAAAGCTTGTTTTTAACCTTGCTGTTAGGTGGTGAATCTGCTTGTTTTTCTGAAGCAGGTATTGGCTGATAGCAATATCTTATCTTAGGTCATACATCTCCAAAGAAAGACGTCTATTTTTTTAAAAGAAGGCTTACTTTGGGAAGGGGCAGGAGGTCTTCTGAAATTACCATACAGTGCATGTATTTAAGTATATTTGTAAGATTTTGCAAGCCGTGTGTGCCCAGCAGTATGCCTCTCATGAAAGGCGTTTTGATTTACCACCGAAGCAAACATTTGAATATCCCTTTCAGAAATATAAAAAACTGCTATAAAGCTTTTCCTAGAACAAATCATTTAATTAATACCAACCAAAGTCATTCTTTTTGTGCTCTTAAACCAAAACTTCTATTTTTGGGGGTGAAGAAATATTGGTTAGCAAGCACTCATTACTCAGAAGAATGGTAATTACTTTTGCTGCTGTGAGAGGGACTGGATTCTTATATCTGGAAAATAGCTATTGCAACTTTCTAAAATGCTTCATAATTACACAGCAGCACTGCATAGTGCAGTGTTGTTTCCATGCTAAACATCAGTTTGGATATGATCAAATTTTACAGGAGTGAAAACGAGTATGCATTTTTCTCTAGAGGACTATGTTTCGGGAACATTCATGTTACAAATCTGACACATATATTTATACATTCTGGGTGCCTTCTGGAAACTGTTCCTGTATCTTAGGTTTGAAATTTATTATGTATTAATTACAGCTTTGTATCTACATACAGAATAGCAGGCTATCTGGTCCTTGAATTTTAGTTCAGAAAAATCTTCTGGGAATGTGAAACACTGACTTTGGCTGTTCCTTTATTAGGAGGCAGAAATGCAACGAAACAAGCACAAGTTAATCTGCATTTGAGCTCTGTCAGATGTTGGATTGACTGTTAAGTGTCCATGATGCTTACCCAATTACTATTTTGTGTAAGGGAAGAATAGAACAACAGCGTGAAAACATTGCACAAAATCCAAAGTTAGCAACTTTCTATAAATAGCTAAAAGGGAGTCTTTGGAAGACCTTCCTGTCAATTTTATAAGGAAAATACAGACATCTAAAACAACGTGTGAATTAGTTAGGCCTTTGTACTATTGCTAAGTGAGGACATTCTCTTTATGGCTCTATAGCCCCTTGTTAAGAACAGAAGTTTTACAAAGGGGATTCATATTGACAGTTACATTTGCAGGAAGCAAACCTGGTCAACTCCTGCCTTATCAAAGAAAATTTCAGTCCTGGACACAGAAACCATATTAAAGAGTTAAGATCCATCTCCTCTGAGGTAGCTGCAGGTCGTCTGCAAATGCCCCCTGAGATGCTGTGCACCTTGGATCATGCTACAGCAGACCACAAGCTTTAATTCCTGTTTTATAATATTGGTCAGAGTACCTGTCTTTTCTCTCCTCCTCTGTACCCTCTTCCTCAATGAAACCCTAAGAGTCAAATTTTTCCAATATTTAGGTCAGGGTGGACACATAATCGGTGCAGAAATTATGCCTGACCACAATAACTAGATGCGGACCATACTCATGGAGTGAACACAGGCTGAGGGCTTCAAGGACTCACAGACTTTTAGCCACTAGTCACGACCATTACTACAACACCCCAATGCCTTGAAGCAACTAGCTGGCGCCGGCTCCTCTGGCTGTGACTGTAAAAAGGGAGTGCTGCTCAATAATAGAAACTTAGAGCACCATATGCAAATTCCAGAATGGATGTTTTTGTAACCTACCTTCATAAAGAAGCCAGATTTCTTGCATTTTTAGCGAGTGCTGAATATGACCCTTTCTACAGCCCTTGCTGTCAAACAACAATACGGTTAGACCACCGTTACAAAACCCAGTTACCTATCCCCATCATATCTGCTGCATTACTACCACCTACCTACCCTTACACTTAAGCTTAGGAAGTTGTTTACAGAATAAACAAAATAAAACAATGCCAAGTGGTATTCTAATAAAAGATTAAAACTTATTTGTTGTTGTAAATAAAGTACAGCATCTGAAAGGATATTTCTCTGAGCCACTGCTGAAAATCCATTATCTGTAGCATGTGCAGCAGAAATTTCACGTTCATGCTCATTATAGCATTAGGGACCTGAGAAGAATTTATTCAGTTCAGTGACCTATTATTTATACTATTTGATTAGATGCAGTCATTGCTTTTTATTTGGATAAATATTAAGGATTCTTTACCCTTGTAAGGAAAAGATATATTGCACTGTATTTGTTTATCATCCTAAAATGGCATCGTATGAATCATTCAAGCTGAACTGAAAAAAAAAATACATTCACTATACATGAAGAAAATCAGTACTTAAGAATTAGAGTTGTGAAATAATGGAACATGCAAAGTAGTTTAACACCTGAAACGGAAACATTAAGGGCCACAGTTTTGAGACACAGCAGCACCTGAAGGTCTGAAGCAGCATGTCTGTCTGCATCTTTATGTTTTGGCCCCCTGACTCCTCTTTTTATGACATAATATATGTGCATAGAAATAGCCAACGGAGAAAACAGGGCTGCTTCTTACACCCTCTTGCTCCACAGTTTCTGCAGCCTTTCTTGGTGAAGTCAGTTGTCTACCTGGACCTGAGCAGGCTCAGCCACAGGCTGCTCTGAAGGAGCAGAGGGCCAGCTGTGTAAAGCACTCTCAGTTTGGCAGCGTTATTTGCTCAGTTGTATACAGCAGCAGCTCGTCCTCTGACAGCCAGCAGCTCTGCAAGTTTCGTTGACTGTGGCTGCAGGGAAAAAAATCACCCCATACAGTGACTGTTTTGGCTGCAGTCATATTGGAAGGAGCCCACTTAGTTCTCTGCTCTCTGCCACGGGGACTGGCAACGTGCACCTTAGGAAGGTACCATCCCTATACAATGGCTGTGGGCTTATTAGTACTTATTAGGCAGAATACAGAATACAATTTTGTTGGCAGGATGCTATATTGAATATGGATGAACTGCAGTGTTATCGATGAAGTTGCCTTCACTGCTGACTGCTTTCCATTCCATAAGACAAGACCATTCACAGTTAAAAGCTGTTTCTTCATCTGTCTTTGGGGGCCAGAATTATGGAGGCACTTATGCATCCACTAAAGTCAAATGAGAAGTATGTTTTAAATTTTTTCACGGTCAGGCTATTAATGACTCTAGTGCTCACAAGAAGTCTACTTTATTTTATACTTAGTGCTTTATGGCATTATATAACAATAGATAAGATTTGCACCGCTCCGCTTAGACTTTCATTTTTTTAAGCCACAGTCCTCAAACCATACAAGCCATAGATAAATTTGTCAGTGGCTGGGAGCATACTCAAGGAGCGATTAATAGTGGAAGAGATAAAACCAGGTTGCAAAGGTGTTTAACGAAAGAGAAACTCAACAGGGATACAGAACCATAGACACTCCTTTAAAATTTCCTTTTAAAATGTTAATAAAGGATATTAGGTAGAGAAGCGCTCTATGGAAACAAGGCAGATGCAAATATCAAGAACAAAGTAGCAGCTAACCTTCAGATTTTGGATTAACACATGTTACAACTCAATAAGGCCCGTGAAAGCCCATCAACTCCAATCTCTATTTCTTGCCTTTCTCCAGGTCCACATAGCATAGGACAATTTAATACTCAGGCTAGGAGGCTTAAGTATTGGCTTTTACATAACGTTACTGCTTTTCTGCCATCAGGGCTACAGCTATGACTATTGCTGAAGAAATACAAGTTCAGAATTTGCTGAGTGCTTTGAAGTACTTGGGCAGACAATGCAGACAATTAAACCAAAAACAATCACCAGTTTCTCCCAGGGAATGTAACAAAAATCTAACAAAATTCAGCAAAGGACAACGTTTTATAAACAGATTAAGTAAGATTTGGTGGATATGACAAAAGAATGGACTGATAAAACAGAAAGCCAGAAGCGAGAACTATAGGATATCTTTGTTCAGTTAAAAAACAATTTCTGATGGGAACAGAGGCAGTACTGGAATGGAATTACTCTTAATTTTCCCCAAAGAGAAGAATAAATATTTTTAATGAAAAGTAAGTTCAGGCAAGAAAACAGCAAAATTGATTGTCTTTGCTAATGATATTGAATGCTTTTTGTAACTGAATTCCAAAGCACTGTTTGAAGAGAGTTCATCGCTATCATCTTCATTTTATAGACATGAAAATTGAGATACATGATCAGAACAAGTAGATTACCAAAAAATGTCTCCAAGAAATTGCCAACTCTGAAGAACAGATTGTGGAACCAGCAGGCAAATGGATATAAAAAAGAGAGATAGTGCACATGTAAGCCATGCTAAGCAGCCCACGTGGTTGTTATTCATCTATTATCCTCCACACATATAATGAACTCTCTTAGAGCAAAAAGTCAGCCATACAAAGGTGTATCTGTTTCTCTTATTGTGCATAATTATTTTCCTTCATTTGATAAAACAGATTTCAATTACTGCTGCATTGTCAGATTATGTTTCTTTGGCCTATTTTATCAAATGCACGGGCTAAATCTGTATCAGGCAACAATTTTTCCTGCTTGGATTTAATGTAACTGTCAGACATATAGGCCATTTCACCAGTGCATCTGTAAGTATGTATCACCATTTCAGATCCCCAAATAGCTGCCAAGTGCATAAAAGATATTTTCAGTTCAGAAAACTTGCTACCATCACTTCTGCTTTTTGTTTATTATGCAAACCAAACAGCATTCAGTATTTTTGTACAGTTGATAATTGCTAATTATGGAAGGAAAAGTTATCTGATTGTCAACTATGGAATCAAATGAATTGAAAATACTCCATCAAGCATTATACGAAAGTGCAGGAAAAAGACTGACTAAAAATAACAATGAACATGTTCTTTGCGTTGAAAGATCATTGGCAGAAGTAAATCGCACAAAATTCAGATCCTTATTGCTTAATCATCTCACATTTCATTAGCCACAGCTGCCAATTGTCTTGTGCAAAGTGAATTGCTTTTCATAACAAAAAAAAAAAGAGAAAAAAAAAGTTTCTCAGGCTGGAAATTGGTTTCACTAACATGCAGTGTTGGAATGCAAATATTCATTTCTGAATTAATTCATGACAGAGGGCTTGGCTAACCTGAGCTAATCACACCCCTGGGGTCCTCTAATCCTCTAAAGCTGATTATCTCATGATTGTCACACCCACTGGGAGTTCCCTTTGTCAGTAGCAAACTCAAACTATAGTTTATTAAAAAAAAAACAAACTTGTTTTGATGCTAAGGTTGGGTAGCGAATAGTAGCTCCAGCTCTAATCCTCTGGCTGGCTGACAAGAGGAAATACACTCTAATATGTCTCATTACTCCAGAATTTTTAGGATTCAGAGAGAACCAACAGCTAGCAAGTCAGGTGGCATGATTATATACTGATAAAACAGCTTTGTCCCTCTAAACTTAAAGCAGATGCCAGTAATAATAGATGCAATTCTCTTTTTTTCCTAGTCTTTATTTAGTGTGTCCATTTGGACGGCAAATTGGCAACAAACAATGAAGAAATTTGTGCAACATAAGTTGTAAATATGTTGTACAACAAATGTTTCGCGATGTCCCCTTCAAGCCCCTTTTACCAAGACTGTAGAAGCTGCAGGAGAAGCAGGCAAGTTCACAGCATGCGTGTGAAACAATTGGTAGTGAAAAGGTGGCATCCATCTCCAGCAGGTACTTCTTAATGCTATTTACTAGATTATATCAATAGAGAACTAAAGTCAAAGTTTAAAGCCCACTGCTGGGGCTGTTACACGTGCAAGCCCTGCAAAACACAGTTTGCATACTCAGCCACGTTGCATAGAAATTCTCTGTGTGAGATAATTTTAATTTATCGAAGATGAGTTTTGTGTGCTGTGAAACTTGTGTTGTACAAACACTACAAAATTTGAATTTGTGTCAAGCTGCAAAATTGTGCAGGAAAGCTTGCATTGAGGGTGTGCTTTGAATTATTCATAACAGTTGTTGAATTTTCATTGTTTGTTACCAGCGTTTCCAAGCTGCTGGAATTTGCTTGATACGTTAGCTGTCTAACCACTGCATTTAAGTGCACCGTAGCAGCTTTCCAGTTCCTAATCCAAACACTCTTGTCTGAACTGTTTACATTTCTAATAATGACCCTGTATTTGTGGGACTTTTTTGGGAGCCTATGTTTTTTTTGTTTTAAATAAAAAAAAGTAATTGCAGTTGGGCAGATATGTGTGTGCACGTGCCAGTATGGGATGTGCAAGAATATAAAATCTATTAACTTTTGCAGCTGGTACTTGTTTGATGTTCTTAGAAATACTAGCATGACATACTCTAGTGTCATTTATTTTGAATCCGTTCATACATTTAAGGTTTCATTCAGCTGTAGAGCGTCCCATCTATATTACAATATGCAGCTTGTCTTGCTCAGGGAAATTCATACTGATCCTCCAAAGTTTGTGTTACGAGATTTAACGGTCCTTCTGCATGAAAGCTTTTAAGATGCAATATAACGTGTATTTTGTGAAAACGTGTAACGTGATGTGGAATTGTACATAACCTGGCTCATAATGTTCCAGCAACATAAAGCAGTGAGGGATCTGCTGTAAAAGTTTAATCATGTGTGGTTTGCAATTAATTTTACATGCAACATGAAACTTGTGCTACTAAATTTGTGTTCTTTTTTGAATGGGCTGAGAAATTTTATCAAGCAAGTTAAAATGCATTACGCTTTGCATATTGAAAACCTGTTCTCTGTCTGTGGCGAAGTTGGTCCTGCATACATGCTGCTATTCATGTGAATATTTGCACTTCCCTCAGGTGTGCTGTAGGGACTGTATTAAATACTCTAAATTATATATGCATGCTGAGAAGTCTGAGCTACAAAATGAGAAATTTGTGCTGAGTTTCCCATGAGCGTACCACTTATCTCTCCGACAACATATTTGCAACGTTTGTATTCTATGAAATTTTCATTGTAAACACAAGATCAGATTTTAGCAAAGCAAAGGAAGGTAATGCTGTGTCCTGGTTTGAGCTAGGACAGAACCAATTCTGTTGGAGCAAAATCATGTCCTCAGTACACAAACACATAGACCCAGATGCACACAGAGACAGTATGATCTTGAAGATATTACAGAATTTACAGAACTCTAGCTACCAATGATAGCAGCAAGATTTTTCCTCAAATCTTCATATGATTCTGCATTAAATTCCATATGGAAATGTAGTTTCACATAAAAAAATTTAGGTATATTGTGTGAGAAACTTTTTATGGGCTTGACAATCATAATGAAAGATTTATAAATTGAGCTCAGTCTGGAAATTTGTGCTATGTGCATGCATCATAAAAATTATAATATCAAACCCAGTGCTGCCAATCCTCAACGTTCACAAATCTTGATATACATGGTATTTTCATACAGCCCCAGCTCCCTACAGCAAACATTAATGGAAAACTTTAAACTTTAATTTAAACAAATTATTCATGTTAAAACTACAAAGCAAGAATTGAAAATGCAAAGCTTTATGCACACGGACCAAATCAGCCACCACTACAGAAAACTAATTTCTTTAAATTGCTGGACAATGTACAGCACAGCTTATACACTGGAAGTGGTGGAGGAATCTGAGCTACTAAAGCCATTGAGTTAAAAGTCATATATCCAAGCAAGTCACCCAGCTATTCAAAATAATGATTTTAAGAGGTTGCTTTTCCCATTGAATTTATAGGGTAAATTAAGCTAAAACCCCTAAACTTCTAGGATCATGTAAGAAACTGATATCAGAGTGTAGAAATCATCTGAATTAGAAATAATGTACACTTTAAATAGAAGTTTGCTCATTTTATTTTGTAAAAGTTACACATCTGAAGCAAACTATTTTTTACCATATCAGTTAATACACTGTGAAAGTCCCACAGAGAATGGTAACATCTAAAGTAGTGTCACACGACCGCAAAAAGAATTGAGCCAAAAGAACCGAATTTACAATTGTACTGGTGAGCTCAGGTCTGACCATGTACCTGCCAGTGTTTTGCCTTCAGCTTTCATTGCAAAAATCATTATTTTCCTGATTGCTTTAGAATCTAAGTCTTCAAACTGTTCATTAAACCCTGTAGATCACTTGGGAACGTTTCAAAATGTTATGATGCAAACTTAGTTGCCTGGAGAATAGATGTGTAGAATGTGTGTGTGTGTGTGCGCACGCATGCACGGATGCGTGTGAGTGAACGTATTTTCCTCAATGTGTCACCAACAAAATGAACTGTTTGTCTTATGAAGTGTGACAGAGCTTTTTCCAATGTAACTATAGAGTAGAAAAGATAAATGGGAGTTTTAAAAAATCTCTCACTTCTTTTGAAAGCTATGCATAAACCAATAATTTAGCATGGGGGGAGGAAAGAATTTCGATAGATATGACGGGTTTGCGCAAAACACTTTTTTGTACAGATCTCTGGGAAAAACTTTGCGCAGCATCAGTGCAGCATTCAGTGTCACCTGCTTCATATCCAAAACAACTGACCTGGAGTCATCTCCAGCCTTTCATGGATGAGTGTGAAGAGATGGATATGATGTTCAGCCACGCCATGTCACATTTCCTCACAACATGCCTCATGCAGGGAAAAGTATTGTGACGAAATTGAAACATGTCAAAACTGTAGCAGATTGCATGAGTCAAATGGAAATCAGGTTGTAAAAATGTCTTCTAAGCCTGGAAACGTACTAGTCACATTCACTTGTATTAATTGTGGTCAAACAGAGGCCTTACCAAAAATCAGGCTCACTCTGTGTAAGAAACATGCTTTTTGACACCAAAGGAGAGGGAGAGCTTGATAGCTTATATTGCATATTCTATAGACAGTTATGTGGACCCTATTGGCTTCTATAATATTTTGAAAATGTATTCATAATAATATTCTATTTCCACGCTAGTAATGTCAGTGGGAGTCCTGGTAGTACGCTATTTAGGCACATTGAGAAAATA
The DNA here is from genome assembly GCA_013398225.1 of Steatornis caripensis. Classification (NCBI taxonomy): domain Eukaryota; kingdom Metazoa; phylum Chordata; class Aves; order Caprimulgiformes; family Steatornithidae; genus Steatornis; species Steatornis caripensis. Next base: position 265,805 of record VZSC01010420.1, on the reverse strand, counting down.
ATAGGATTTACAATAGCTGGCAATTTGTTTTCTACTGCCACAATGTCTGCTTTTGTTAGAGTCCTTTTAGCTGTTAGAAATTTCTTTCTGGCTATTCTGTTCATCTTTTCCACAGAAATACTTCTTCAGTGTGAATCGCTTCAGTATGAATTGGAGTGGTTTTGCTGCCATAAGTTTTCATTATTAGATAAATAGTGCACATGTTTTTCCAGGAATAGTCATTCACATTTTTGTTGTTTACGAGTTCTGTTTGTGGTACTGATGGATGGTCTTACCAGCAGTACGAGCATATTATTTCAGAAGGCAGAGCATATTGCCAAATACTGGTAGCGAGTTGTTGGGTTTTTTAAAATCTAAAAAAAATTTCAGATATATATATATATATATGATATATATTTTTTATATATGTCATCTATATATATGATTTATAATCAGATTTTTTTTTTTTTTTTACCGTTTTGGGCAATGCTATCTGCACTGGAATGTTTGTTCTGCGAACTATGCTTATTCATCCAGGAAACGCGATCACACAAGGAAGTTTGATCCTCATCAAAACTAACCAACAAAAGTTCCTATCAAGCACTGGCAATCACAGGTCAGTTAGTTAGCTGCACCATTTGCAGAATTCCATGAAAAAAAATACTTCCAATAATGAACAAATTAAAGACAATTAACAAAACCTGACATGTTAAAGACCTAACAAATGTTGTCATCCAGTAAAATTGTTCACTCAAATTCAGTATGACATCCCTGAGGACAGCCTGGAGATCTGGGTTTGTCAGTCCAGTGTTTGCTGCATAGTTGCATGCTGTATGCTGCAAAGAAGTGTATTTTCCTGCTGTTCTCAGGTTTGCACATCATCACATAACTATTCATGATTACTCTAAATGTTAAACTCGCTTTAGATGCTCCAAACTCCAGTGTAAATACCATCAGATCTGGGAAAATAACGTGCTATGTGATACTGTTAAGAATCCATAATAGAAAACCTGTGAATTTGCTGCACAGATGAAAAAGTCCACATTCAATTATGGAAAGAGATACAAATACTTTAAAGCTGTTACGAACTATGTGTTGCACATTGAATTCACTTAGATTGCACAGGGAGTAGGCAAATTAAAACATAATAAACTGCCAAGATAATTTCCTTACTTCAGATTTCTGATACTTAGATAGTAATTTCCCAGTGCAGTGTAAATATTCATATATAGCTATATGCTTATACATTTTTATAATGTGTTAGTTAGAAATTGGTTATTATTTTTTAAAAACTTGCCAAGAATAGCATTGCCTAATATTTGCTGTGTACCTGTGATCTAGTTCTTCCACCTGCTTCACACTGTTTGTCTGGATTGTCACCTGCTGCATTGCCCCAGACATGTAAATACATGAAAATAAGAAGAATGTGACCTATTAAGCTGCAACTTCTTTATTTTAACTTATCCAGTAACCATCTGGCAGACACAGAATGGTGAAAGTTGTCTTTTCTTCCTTAATCACTTCCAACTATTGGAAGGAGCCTAGCCTCCAGGTCTTCCTTCACCTGTTGCCAGTCCATTTGGGGGATCTTTGTCTTTTATATGTGTGTCAAAATATGGAGGGAAGAGAAGGAAGAAATGGTATTTGTTTGTCACATCTTAAATAGTGAACTGTAGTCCTAAACTTCTTTTTGAAAGTCCATTCAAATCCCATAGCGAATTGAGTGTTGCTTCGGTCACCTACCACGCAAGGATAACAGTAATTAACTTTCTTCAGCTTAGTCAGTCAGAACTGTGTTCCCGCATAAGTATCCAGCAGAGCTTAATCCAATGTTCAGATCCACAGACCTAGTTTCAAACTCAGACCTATCAAACTTCATCTACTGACCAAAAGACACTTGCAGCTAGTGCCTGACTCCTGAGGGTGTGTTTCATGCTGTGGCCTCATCATTTGACTCACCAGCCAATTTTTCCAGCTGGATAGGGGTGAGTCCAGAAGAAGCCAAACAACAAAGTGTAAGGCTAGATTCAGGAACAGTCTAGTTAGTTAGATGAAGTTTAGAAGTCACCCAACTGAGCTAGCGCCACCGGACCCAGCATTTGGTCCCAAGGCTGGGATCCAGATAGTGGTCCCAAGGGCACAGTCTCAGTAGTACCCTGTGTGGACTAGGGATAATGCACTTAAATATTCTGTCTTTCTATACTCAAACCAGAAGATACAAACACATTTAGTAAAAGATGATTATTAGAGGTTAATTTGCTGTAATTTTTTCTGCCAAATTACCAATTAATGTAGCTGGAAAGAAATATTTGAGAGATCTATAATCAAGCCCAGAAAGAAATTGGAGCTTCTATTGGAGCCTCTAACTATTAATGTATTAAATTATCCTGATATATCTTCAGCTGATTACATCAAGCACTCTTCCAGAATTTGAGAAAGTAGTAATAAATTAAATTATAAATGACTATTGATTATTTTTAACTTGTTATCATCCTCTAGATTTTGACGTGGATATTACCAGCTGATGCTGAGACATGGTGAACACAGGCAGTGGTTTCAAACAAATCCTGGACATCTGCATAATAAGCGTGTATCAGAGCTGCATTTTTTCTCTATGCTCCATCGCTAGGTAATAGGTGTTCTATTGCTAGGTAATAATGCACTATGGCTATTCTTTTTAGGTATAAATGTATGCTTATGTACATAATAGCAAGTTCCCTTCAGATGCAGACCGCTAACTGAAATGTTTTTGTTCTGTTACGGATGTTCACTGGGAGGTACACTGGAGGGGGAGGACGAGTACAAACTCATGGCATTTCATGTCTCGTTGCCACACCATGCTCGTTTTGAGCACCAGACCCTATGCAGCTATTGCCAGAGGGACCCTTTTAATTTCTGAAGATAATTAATGCTTAAATGATTTTTTTTTTTAAAGGGACCGCTTTTCACCTTCTCTTCCCTTCTCTTCGCCTCTGACACCCACAGACCAAGTGAGTGTAAGAGGCAGCAAGTACGTTCTTTCCCTTAGGTGAGCAGCACTTGCTTCAAAGGGTATGTACTTTCTCNTTTTTTTTTTTAAAGGGACCGCTTTTCACCTTCTCTTCCCTTCTCTTCGCCTCTGACACCCACAGACCAAGTGAGTGTAAGAGGCAGCAAGTACGTTCTTTCCCTTAGTGAGCAGCACTTGCTTCAAAGGGTACGTACTTTCTCGGTTTGCCCCTTTCATGAAAAAAAAAATCACCCTCACAGAATAAACACTGTATTTGATCAACATACATGTTAAACAGAGCATGTCTGGGTACACAGTAACAGAAGCACCACAAAACAATTGAAAGGACTGTGTTTGTCAACGTTTGAAGATCTGGAAGTCAGAAATGCCATTGCAAATGCTTTTTGTAAAGCATGTTTGCAAAAAAGTCCTGAAAATGCTGCTATTGGCATACAAGTGATGGTGGTAACATTATCCTACACAAAGAAATATTGTTCTAATCAGCAATTTCCTAGGTGCCAAGTACTTCTGGTTTCAAAAGCATTTTGTTTATCTATGCAAAACTGCTACCAACAGTAGGTTTTCTTCAATGCAAAAAAATTACTAAGATAGTAATAGCTTTTATGATACCTAAAAACTAATATTCATATTAGTACAGTAATTCTAATAAATACATCATTTCTTATTAATTTGTGGCATAATAAATTCGGTCATTTTACAGCATATAAGAGTGTTTTATTGGCCATTACAAAATTCCATTTCCTACCAGATAGCTCCCTGCAGTTTTGTCTCCCAATTACAGAAATATCCCTGAACGCGTTTTTTAAGAGAGTCACAGGCCAAGCTACATAAAAAGACAGCTGCAGACCAGCTGAAAACTGACTTTTGAAAATGGCCAGCTACCTGATTCAGTTTTCCTTAGCAAATTTGGTGTGGAAATGCAGTCACAAATTTAGGTCCCACAGGTTAGTGGAAAAATATATTTACATCCTACTTGTCCCAAGCTGTTCGCATAATCAACTTTTAACAGGGAGGGAGAAGCAAATGCAGAACATTACCCTCCCTTGAGAGAGATCTGCGTGGGTCCACGGGGCCACATGGCATCAGAACACTTTTCTGCTGCAGTGGAGAGCAACTACAGTTGTCACACCAGCAGCAAACAGATACAGAGCCCTCCTACACAGACTTTACACTGTTCCGCTGTCCTTGGTGCAGTCCAAGCACAGAGTTTTGGCTGCATTGGGTCCTTGCATATAATCGGCTGGAGGACATAGATGTGTGATTGGAAATGAACATGCAGAGGTTTCTGAAATAACAGTGAAGGAGTTAATTATATTAAAGGATATACTGTGAGTGAAGAACATGTAGGATGCAGCTGGAAAGAGCAGTCATTCAGTTAAAATGGAAACAGTTTACGAAGGTTGAGCTCTAAAAATCCATTTTGCTGTCATTACTGGAAGCTGGAACATTAAACCTGACAAAAAGGCTAAGCAACATCAACTGAAATTTGATTTCATGTATATCGGGTCAAATTACACATTGCAAATAAGATTTACTCTAAGTTTAGTGTTCATGAATCATTTGTGAACAGATTTTCTTTATTTGTAGGTATACACGAAATTGCTTCGATGTAAACACGCCGCAATCTTCTGCATTGTTTGCAAATCGCTCATATTGACATTCATAGCATGTAATTGATCATTTAGCTCACAAGCCAAAAGTTCCAGTCTTGAAGGATGACTTGGAACGTTCAAATAAAATAGGGATGAAATAACAAAGAAAAATACACTTTTGATATATATGTTCAGATGAATACTTGTATCTTCTGAAATTTGTGAAATTTTAGTAAATGCTCAGAACCTGTGCAAGTATGAAGATGGGACAAATAAGTGAAAGTGAATACACTATAGTGTTCATTGATGAAGTCAATAATTAAAGAATATTTTTCACTTCTAATCCTAAGAATTTCACAGAAAAATCATGTAGAAGTATTAAAATTTCCCCAAAGGAAGGAAAAACATAGCATTGAATGTAATGAGTAGCATTTGGATTAAAAAATAACTGAAATATTACTTAATTCCATGGAGAAAGCAGCATAATAAAAAAGGTTTGTGAAAAAAAATGAAAATACACAAGGCAGCAGAATTCAACTTTGAAAAACTTACACAAATCAAGAGAAAATTAACTTCAGTGCAAGCTAAGATAATTTAGGCTCCATAGCCTAAATGATGTACTTCATTGAAACGAAGATATAACCAGCATCTTTTACGAAAAAGGCCAGCCTATTACAGAGAAACTACAGAGGTTAGAGAAAGAGTTTGCAGAAAAACAACTGAACAATGGTCTAAGAAAATATGAAAGGAATTCCCTAAGCACAAGGAACTTTATCTGAACCGGAATCTGCTGATAATCTGGGAAAGTTTAAATTGGAGAAAGCTTTGAAGGCAAATCTAAAGAACAAGTCTCAAAAATCACCAGACAAGAAGTTTAGGTTTTGCCAGACAGAAATTCTTCCTTCTTCCCCCTATCAGCCCTCAGTTATAAAGATACATCACCTTAATGATCTTATATGTTAATGATCTTAATCATCAATCAACCTTAATCATCACCTATGATGATTATTTGGAATCTTAACTTGAAAGCCATGAAAATGAAAACAGTTATTCTAAATACCAGCACTGCTTTTTTTGTAATGTGTGATCATCACCTTCAGAAACCATGTGAAAGTGTTCTGGCCAGAAGGGAAAAAAATTAAGCTAAACGTGAGACTGTTAAACAAAAATATTAAGAAAAGTAGTAGAGTGATTTTACTATAAAATTAAAAGAATGGCCGTGTTTAAGAAGTCTGATCAGTCAGAAGGCCATTCCAGAAAAGGTGTCCTATTCTACAGAAGAGATTTAAATATCTTCTGGTTAATATATAAAATCTTGCAAGACAAAATTAAAGACATTTATCTTACTCAGTACTTGTTAACTTTTTTAATAATAAGTAGACTCAACAAGCCTATCATCAACACTATAACCTGTCTGTTTCAGTACAGAAAGAGAAAAACGTATTGCCTTTTAGCAAAGAGCTTTATGAATTTGGGTAAATCAGTGAGTCATGACATCAACAGTTCTTGTAATTTTTTCCTACTTTTTTTTTGTTTATTTTACTCTCTTACAGCTGAAACACTGGGTATGAAACAGTGAAGTAATGAAAATCTAGAAAAAGTAGCCTGGCTCACAAAATATTATATTCTAATGTCCACGACAGAAAAAATCAAGATTGCAATAGCTCCTATGAATAAAAGTCTTGTGGATGATGGAGTTAGCTCTTTCTAAGGGCTCAGGACAAACTGTTTTTCTGGTCACAGTGGTGTTTTTCCTTCCTAAAGGACACGACCTCAAAGCAATAGGAGATATTCAAAAGGTTTTTGTGAAGATTTTTACATGAAAAATGCATTAACTTCTCATGCAGTGTGACATCTTACCCACTGTTATTCATTATTATATTCGGTAACTGGAATACGAAATGCTATGGGGGAAAAAAACCCCAACAAATAGATCCTTCAACCGAAGTTAGTGGAATACTGTTGTGTTCGATGGTTTGGTTCAGTTCAATTCCAGGGGTTTATATAGTCGCTAACATACTGGGAGGGATAAGAATCAAAAGAAGAAAAAAAGGGCACACAGCATAGAGGTAACAGATCATTTTGCAATTGACATTCTAACAGCGGGATGACATAGCCAGGCATCATTTAAAGCAACAAAACTATTTAGGGAACACTGCGCATGGAAGCAGATGTACAGAGCTGGGAATGTAGCTGGCACATGTAAATAGGAACTGCAGATAGAACCAGGATTTTCAGTTATCTACAAAACTTAGATAACCATTTTGCTTAGATAAACCAAAACAGTTAGATTAAACCAGGATGCTCCACCCTCGCTTGAAGCAGCCCCAAACAAAGTCGCTAGTGTCTTCAGATTCTTAAGCTTATTACCAGCATTGACATTAAAAAATTATTGCACAAATTTGCACAGATTTTTTAAAGCATATTTAGGTAGTTTTCTATTAATAAGGCACTATTATAACATTGCTATAGCAACCCCAGAATTATGGTTGAGAAGGCATTTTCTAAGCCTTTCTACCCAGATGTTTCAAACTTTTAAAGCTTTTGAAAATGCTTTAAAATGCTCACTGGTCAAGCTCAAATATTTCAAGTCTGTTGTTAACTTAATAGGAAACAGTTTAGAAAAGTTTTTTTGAGGGGAAATGTCACACTTGATGAATCAGCATGTATAAACATTACACTTCTTGCATTAAGAGGTGTGTTCAGAAGATGAGGCAGTATTCAATGCAAGGCAAAAGATATTGATACGATGAGCATGACTATAAGTTTGTACAAAACTAAGTCAGTAAATTAAAAATTATGTTATCCTCAACACCTGTAATGCTGCCCTGAGCAGAGAGATTAAGATACTAAGGACTGCACACATTAAACGATTAAAGTAAGCAGCATACACAGCAACACAAAGCACTACATAAGCACAAGTTAAGGATATTTTGGGAAACAATTTCTCCACTTGTGTGTACAAAACCTTATGCTAACATAGGACCAGATTTACTCTTTGGCAGAAATGCAGCAGAGACGAGAAGAAAGTCCACAAGCTTGTCATTAGGAAGTTTTCCCTTCAACAGGTTGTTTCCACTCAAAAGTAACAACAGTTTTCACCTACAGTGCTACATGCAGGGCCTATAGATGAGCTCTTTAGCTCTTCTTGGCCAGTAAGTGAAGCAGGTCTACTTTGGCTTTCTGCCTTTCAAGACCTAGACTGCTCTTGGAGGAAGCTAGACGTGTGCAGAGATTTATTCTATTCCTTCAACTATGAAAGGACCCTCTAGGCACGGGGAATACTCTAGGAAGCCTAGAAGTATTCTAGGGAAAAAAAAAATTCTTTTTTGTAAGTGTCACCTGAAAACTGTGAAACAAAATGGACATTCTCACAGCCGATGTTTTCATTTCTGGTTAAAAGAGAAAAAACAAATTTTCTCACAGAAGGCAAATGCTTCCATGTTTTTATTTTTTGAGCCAATGATGAATCATGCTGTTCTGGTTATGACGAGGCAATCATGACTGGAATCACAGGACTATATCTCCCTAATCCAGAATAGGATTAAGCTACTTCTGATGGATAGTTTCCTCTAACGCCTTCTCAGAAATCCTCAGTGATTCCACAATCTCACAAGACAACCTGCTCTATTGTTGCACCTCACTTAGGGCTAGGAAGTTTTTCTTGATGTCTAACATAAATCTCTCTTCCTGCAATTACGTTGAATTTATCTCTTGAAGATAAAGTATTATGTTCAGTAGGAGATGATGTGTGAATGATGATGCAGTGACTTGTGAAGCTACATCATCACTCCTCAATGTGCTGTTCTTACAGGACAGGCAGTTTAAATTTTCACTAGAGATCATTCAGTTGAAAAAGACACATTTGACTGGGGGAAATAAAAAAGTCCTAATTTTAATGAAATCTAATTTGCTACTACAATTTTTTTTTCAGTTTTACACAGGATACAATACAATACAAATATACAATCTTGTGAAGTGTTTTTTTGTGGAACGTTTTCTGTTTGCATGTAATATAGATCTTGAAGGAAAAAATGCAACAGTTTTTATTTTCATATTTAAAAACTTTTCCCCGTATGTGGTAAACAGCCTACAGAAAAAGTCCCTTATAAGCACCAGATACATACTAACAAACAGATGTTACAGACCAGAATATTTTCAAACATCTCTTTGAAAAATTCACTTTGCACAGGTTCCTTGATTCCTGCAGAACACACCTATCAAAGACACTGCTTTCGTAGCATTTGTTGACAGAAAATGATGATTTGCTGTTTCACGTAAGTTAGAGATTTTACATTTCCTAAGGTTAAAGGTTCATAAACACACAGAGCTGTTTCTGGCATAATCTGAGAATACGTACTTATGGGAAAGACCCCAACTGAAAGATTATGTTTCTTCCCTGCTAAGTGAGTAGTTTATCAAAATTTTCAACTTTTTTTTCTTCAGGAAGAGATGGCCACATTTAACTGGTAAAATGCTTTTTGTACAACTCTTACTTGCTGTATTTTATACCTTTGGATACTGATTAAACATGACAAACAACGAATGAGAAATGTAGAGAAGTATATACAGGCCAGCACTGCTCAGTTGTGGACCAGAAAAAATTTCAAACTTAGGAGACAGAAAGGAACTCAGACTAAAGTAAGTTTTTGTATCAGAAACAGTGAGTTCAATTTGCACATCAGTCCTCAATGAAGAGAGTTACGTAGGTTTGGCTGGGATACAGAGGATGTGATCAAAGACATCAATGTAGGATGAATGTAGGATGTGATCAGAATCTCATTTTTAATAAGAATATTGAAGTTTGTGTTGTTGAAGGTCTAAATTCATTCATTGTCTCAGCAGTCCAAAGGGATGATAACAGCAGGCAACATTCTTAATATGGTATAAGAAAAACAAAGAAGCTGGAACATCCCAGAAACAGAGCTACATTTCTGCATCGAGGCAGTGTGGCAGTGTAGTGACACCAAAAGCTCACAAAGCAGGAGAGACAGCTGACACACACTGTTGCGGAGAACCCTCGGCAGTACAACGGCTCCTGGCAGCGAACTTGCATCCAGATCCCGACCTGCTGCAGTGTAACTGCAACTCCATGGAAATCAACTGTTTAAACTGTGTCTGAATTGAGTCTTTTGGGTTTTATACTGGTTTCAAATGAGCCTTCTCATTTTTTCCCACGGTAACAACATTTGGTCTAAGTGCTATCCACAGCGTGGAAAGATGACAGGTAGTAACAGCCACTTTGGGATTCTTAACAATTCTTCTGTGTTGCTCATGGAGGTGCTGAACTGGTGACAGCATCATCATTACTTTTGTTTCCTGGCTAAAATGAAAAGTGCTAGGGATTCAGCTCTCACTATAGTCTACCAAGAGCTCCATAGAACAGTAATACGCTGTGGGTTAATTTTCCACATGGAATGTTTCACACAGCTCTTTCCATAGAAAAGGAATCCTCAAAGGAAAAGCAATCTATTGACAGAAGATGAGGGCTGACAATGTGGTGGGTGAGTATAAACAAAGTGGTTATATTTCTAAACACCTATACTAGCCACTTAGTTAACACTGAATCAGAACACATTCTGTTTTCCCCCTCTTAGGATCTAGTCAGGCCTTTTCCCCTACAAACTTGTCCATAAAATTCTACGTTGTCCAAGAAGTTCTGCGAAGTCAGAGAACAGTTAGCAATTAAATTTGATAACTAGTCACTTATTGTGAAGGTTATATAGAAACATACTTGCTGTCAAAAGTGCTCATTTATCACTTACATGACACTTAGGGGACATAAGGATGCTGAAGCACAAAAACAGCGTGCTAGAGTTAAAACAGTTTTGTTTCTTCCTTTTCTTCACACCTTCAAGTAAGATGTATGATGTTGCTATTGAAAACCTATTCATACTTGAAACCAAGTCAGGTCTGAAACATGTTTAACATATTCTAGGTGGGGGAAAAGATAATAAGTAAATAAGGAACGCTATTTATTTACCAAACCCCTGCAGCTACTGCATTATTTATCCCAGTGCAAAATGTGACCAAATGAGAATTGTAACATTTCACACAGGTGTAAATGATGAATTACACACAGGGCACAGAGTGTAAAGCAGACTGCACAGGATGCAAAAAAATTTCCCCTTTTTACTCAGATTCATTTTTAACTGTCACTAAATCCACCTAAGTACAATTTCCAATTTTTTTCATGCCTTTGGTTTTGGTTTCTTTTGTTCTTTGTGTGTGTGTGTGTGTGTGTGTGTGTGTAAATATCTCTCTGTACTCATTAGTCTTATATAATTCAGGATAAAATAGGGTGAGTTACAAGATTCCTCCAAGAATAATTGAATAAAATCACCTTTACAAAACCCAGATTTTTACACTTTCTGATGTTGTCTGATTACATATTTCTGGCCAGAAGTGATTCACTGCCATTTTTGTAGGACCTGGGCTCGCTTACTGCAAGATGAGGCCATTCTACTGCAGACCACAGTCACTTCTCATCACTATACACTGCACAGCTTCTTGACTGTAATTCATCTATTTTCAAATGATTTAGGTGTTTTCTGCTTTGATTTCAACTGGGATGTTATTACTTATCTTTGCTCATTATTTCTTACAACATGTTTCACACTTGTAAGTTCTGCATTTCTGAGAAACGCCTTTATTAAGAATTCCATAGTACCAAGTTAAGACTGAAATATTCCAAGCATGTGTCAAGGAAGCTTCAATTTACTACTGTCAAAAGGCAGCAACTGAAAACATGTGTTTTCTTCAATCTTCCAAAAACATATTTAACATACAGGAATATTTTAAAACCATGGGAACCATTTTTCTAACTATAACCATTGCTTACTATTCCAATACAATGTAATGGTCAAAAAAACAGATGAGCCCTATCCCAAATATTTATGACCGAAACAATACCCAGACTACAGATTAAGAAGCAAATGTCAGGCAAAGTAGTTCTGTGAATATCAGAATGCATGAGGTCTTCTTTCCATTTGAGTTGTACATTGTGATTGATTGGTTTTGTTAGTGAATAATATTAATGGTATACCATGAGTTCAGCTGTTATTGGACAGCAAAGAATACACACAGGGGAGAAATAATATGAAGCCTGCAACTGTGGGAAAAGCCAAAATCAGAGTTTGCACCTGAAGAGTCCAGAGAGGAAAGAAACCCAGACTAAAACTCTAACAATATAATCTCTAGTAATGCAATACCTAATACAACGAGAGTCCCACAGCCCTCTGCATGGATTTTTCTATTGTCTAGTAAGAATGAGCTCAAACTGCATTCTTTCTTTTCAGAGGAACACAAAATAAACTCCTTTTCTTCTGTGTAGCCATCTTCTTCAATAAAACTAGAAGACACTTTGAATCTCTCTATTCCTCTTCCATGTTTTGCCAAAGGCTTAATACTTTACAGTAAAGGCTAAATATATGCTTTCACACAGTATAATCACAGAAATTTTGTCTCCTCAAGAAACCAGACCTAAAAACCAGATGAAGGAAGCACTTACAAGGAGCAGGTGTTTTGTTACAGTGAGAGGTGACAAGGCTGCACAAGCACGCATTCAAATGGGAAGAGCTGATTTAGAATGAAAGGTCAAGTGAGGCAATGAGGTGGGTGGCCAACCTGCCAAATGAGAACTTCAGGGGATGAAAACAGAAAACACAGGGAGAGGAAAATCAGAGAAGAGAGGGAGGAATAAATGGACGAGAACAGGAGAATGGATGAGAGTATGGAGACTAAAAACCGTCTTGTTGGGGAGAAAAGATTGACACTGCTTAACAACTAGTCCCTCTGGACGACATTGTCTCAAATTATTTGCAAACACAAATTCACTCACCTTCATGCAAATTGTGCAGGGAAAAAGAGGAGGGCATCTCAGAGATGTCATCCACTCTGTCCTTCCACTTCTCTGAAGAAATAGCAACTGCTCAGCACTTCCAAAGCAAGGAAGTGAAAACTAGCTTTATGTAACAGCTGCAGATGTAGACTGCCAAGAAGCCAAAGTATTTCATTGCTTCATCAACACTCTAAAAATTCCTGTGATCCACTGGAAGCTTGTTGGGGGCTGTAACAAACTGTTTGAAGAACTCTCCTGTCAAGAATACCAGTTGTGGGAGCATAGAGGAATGATGTAAGCAATGGAACCTGCAAAAGGAAAAAGAAGTCTATGTATTTCAGGTGACAAAAGAGATGGCAGTCATCAGAGGCTCTGGATGTCATTGATACTTTCCAAGATGGAGCAGAGAGAGCAAAAAAAGAATGTGGCATACTGCAACTGCAAGAATGAGAAGCTGTTCAGCACAGATACTTGAATGATGCTTGAAAATAAACTTCAGTAAAAGAAGGCTCATGCTCCAGGATTGCCTTGGGAAAGAGGTCATGGTGAGAAAAGTTACAGAGCTCTGTGACAGCTAATCAGTAACTAATAATGAACCACTGACACTATAACTGGTTTGGAAATGTTATGAAAATGGGAATAATTTTAAAGATTAAAATCAACCTGATCTGAGGATGGAAATGTATTTGGTTTTATTTAGTAATTTATTGTGGGTGTAATGTTAATTTAAAACCTAGAAAAGCAACTGGATTATTTGAGTCCTTTCCTGACATTGGTTTAATGAGCCAACGTCATTGGCGTGACATCAGCCCAGCTCATCAGCTCTGGTACTCTCCTCGCTAATGGGAGCACCATAACTGCCCATGTCCACCATGCTCCTCAGAACGACAACATCGGTGCAAATTGCATTCTGCATAACTGTAGAAAGGCAGACATCAAGAGAGGAGCACAAGGGCTACAGTTTTGTCTGCATCACCTGCTGCTACAGAGATGAGACCTCTCCACTTCTCTATTGCACCTTCCCCAGAAGAAGAAAAGCCATAGTTTGACCTTCCCTATGACAGCAGCTGCTGAACAGCCCTGGTTTTGGGTGGCAAGAAAAGTAAATGGTATGGACAGAAGAGGCAATATTGGTATCTTATTTTCAGCTCTTGTAAAGAACTTATCTCTNGGGGGGGGGGGTACAAGCACCACAGCAGACAGGAGGGTGCATTAGCAGCACTCCTCTGCTTTAAAATTAGATGTGTGTTTCACAACAACCCTTCCTTCTCATTTTTAAAGGTGATTATTTTCCAAGAAACTCTGAACTGACAGTACGTGTTTTTTAAATGAATTTGTCTAGAATATACAGAGATGGAAGACAGCCCAGAAGACACAGGTTATTCTGTATTTCCAACTGGTGGTCTCAATGTATGCACAATAAGCACTGATTAACGCTTCTGAGGACCCTGAAATGCAAGTAAGAACAATTCCCGTTTTACAGATGAGGAAACTCAGACACAGAACAGTTCTGTGACTGCTGGGGTCAGAGTGTAGCAACACTATCTATCTCATCAGTCAGTCTCTGCTGCCCTTTCCTACAGTATATGATCTTCTCTCAAGAATTAATAACCAATATTACAACAGGCCACAAGTCTAAGTTCACTCTTTCCTTTCCCCAGACAGGGTTTATCTAACTTACTTCCTTTTCTCACTCTCCATACTGACCTTTTCTGCTTTTCTCTTTTCTTCATTGGTGCTTTAAGCTGTGTACATGGTGGGGATAGCAGGGCTAAAATGACATGTCATACTTTACCCCGAAGGCTGTGAAAGTTGTGATCATTCTTATCTGTTTCAGCAGGGGATGTGGAAGTCTTCTATGTCTTCTACTGTCATAAGACTTACCCCTGAGGTTAGGAGAAACACTGTTGCTAAAGTAAAGTAGATGGCAGAAGAGAATATTGTCTGAAAATAAGCTGCTCTAGGTAGTGACTTGGAAAACAAAGCTTTTAAATTTAATAATGATATTCTGAAACTGACCCAAATTCTGTGGAGGGCCAGCCTATAGAGTGAAGCAAACCTCTTAGATTTCAGGCAGCATGGTAACTATTAGTGAACAAGTATAGCTGAAGACAGAATAGAAGACAGAATCGCAGAATGCTAGGGGTTGGAAGGGACCTCTGGAGATAATCTAGTCCACCCTGACACTGCTAAAGCAGGTGCGCCTAGAGCAGGTTGCACAGGAACGCGTCCAGGCGGGTTTTGGATATCTCCAGAGAAGGAGGCTCCACAACCTCTCTGGGCAGCCTGTTCCCGTGCTCTGAATAGAAATCTCCCCTTTCTAGTGTCTGGCAGAAAAAGACTATTTATTTGTTAGTTGGAAGTTCTGTTGTTTGTGGAAATATCCGGAAAAGTGGTCTAACTTGAGCACAGTGAACAAAACACAAGTGTGCTTCTTCAGATACCATCTTGACAATTTCGCAGCTCCTTTGCCAGGTGCTGAAGCATCCTGCAGCAAAGGTGGAGAAGCATCACCCAAAATCACAAGTAGGCACATTGCACATTTCTAGGAAGTGCCTTTTCCCAGAAACCTGCCAACATCTTTGCGGGACATTAAGTTCTGTGCCTGCTGCACGATTACTGCCTGCCAAAGAAGGTCGATCTGTACTGGTAAGTATGCTCATGGATCCTTACAGTACAGTCCTTTCACGGTTCACTGCATTCAGCTCAGTGTGAGAAATTAATCCACAGCCTCAAGATACTACAGAGAGCCGAATTTCAGACTGTGGAAACCTCAGTGACAGTTTATCTGCAAGTTTATCTGCAAGTATTACATGACCTGCAAACTATGTCACAAATTGGATTTGCTTTATTCCTGTTATATCTGACAACACTGTTAAGAAAATGGAGGAAGAGATGGGAAGAAAAGTGAAGTATTTTTACAAGTGGTGTTCACCTCAGGAGGCCTCACTTTCTTAGAAAAAAAATGGATGATTTTTTCTTTAGTGGATGCTTTAAAGTATCTGAGCTGAAAGTTTTTCAGTTTGAGGGCAGACACACCAGGGTAAGTGAGCAACTGTATTTTTCAGGCCACACCTATGTTTGTAATTGAGTTTGTGATGTGACCAACATGTGCTGAGGTAGTTACCTGAATGACAATCACACGACTGATTGGAGAAATGATTTAGGAATGTCTGAGTACAGTCTGTGTGAATAACAACATGCCTTAGGAAATTGGCTTCACCAGCATGTAGAACCTACAAGCGCCGATCTTGGGAACCTTCTCTTGTGGGGAGATCTGAGAGCTGGCTTGAAGGTAGATATATTCAAATGATACTACTACCACTTTAGCATTTGTGGCTGAATAGTACAGCATACCTTCTCTCCTTGCTGTTTTGAACAGCCCAGTGGACTGACTTTGGCTAACTGGCACCATCCGATCCGGTTTTATTAATGAAGGTCAGGGTGGAGCTGCAGATCAGCTCTGGGGTCAGAATTCAACAGTTCTGGATCTTGCACTCAACAGCATTAGTTTTCTGTTAATAAAGTACAAAAAGAAATAGACATAATCAATTAACATTCAAGAGACCGGTGCATTTATTCACCTCTGTAGGGCTGGGTTTTGGGGTTTTTTTTTGCATCAATGGGTAGTAAAGGACGATGCAAATGAAGATCTGTATAGCTGAACGCTGTGGAGTGGTAGATAGGTGCTTTCTCTCCCTTGTTTTTCATTTTCCTTTTTTTTCCTGGGAGGAGAACCACAGCTTATCACCTGTTAGCCCTGAGCCTCAGCATAAAAGCTGTTCCCATTCTCCTGGACATTACTTGTATGAACTGTGCTTTTTGATAGTTCAGAACAACCCCATATCAATAGCGTATTAAGTACTAAGAAACACTGCAAAGAATTTGATTTACCTTTTTGAAACTCTTTCCATGTATATGTCTACTTATTACCATAGAATCATTTAGGTTGAAAAAGACCTTTAAGATTAGTGAGTTCAACTGTAATCCTACTTGTTGGGTGGAATTCTGTGAAAGATACATTCATGAATGCTAAAGACTGACATAGCTGCTTTCTTGCTACAAGAAACTGTCCTGGTTTAACCCCAATGCAGCACTCCATCCCATGCACATGTTCAAAATAAATGTGAGGGATCATAAGGGTCACTCCCTCTCCCTTTATGGCCAGGGCACTGATGGGCTCTAAGGGCCCTAAGCAGCCTCACCTGCTGCTTCCGCCCACACCCATGGCCCAGGAGCCTATTTAAACCCAGTATGGGGCTGTTAGGAGGTCCTGGTGATGTTGTAGGGTGCTACTGTCTCTGGCTCCTTGCTTAAGTATCTGAGGAGGACTCTACC
>VZSC01010420.1:198809-235465 GCA_013398225.1 Steatornis caripensis | reverse complement strand
CCCCCCCCGCCTCATTTGCATATTAGCTTGAAAGGAAAATCTCTCTGGTAAAAAGTGCTCTGATGTGAAAAAGAGTTACTTTTCTGAATACTTGTGGGAAATTTCTACCCAACTCAGCTGTAAGTGTTCTGTTTACATACAGCGCGGAGCAAGAAAAAAGCTGCAAAGTTTCTCAGCTGTGGGATTTGGGTTATGCCTCTGAGAACAAAGAGGAAGCAGCCATGTTAGCATTACTGAAGGCAAAGCCAATCTTGCATTTAACTGCATGGTGGTAGAGGGCAGTGTAATTCCCTGATTTATTCTATAGACTATCTCAAATGCTTTGTGTCTGTTCTCATTTCGCCAACAGAATCCAGAAGGAGCTAGCTGAAATAACCCTTGATCCTCCTCCTAACTGCAGGTATGTAACGGCTTCTTAAATTGTGGACGGTGGTAGGAGGGTAATGTGCTCAGGCTAGCAAATGGGAAACTTAGTGTTTACGACCGGTGACTGTTAGACAAAAATTGCGTACAGCGGATTGAACAAGCACAGGGAGTGTTTGATATTGAAGTTTGCTGTTTTGTCTGCATGTTGGAGGCGTAGTCATCAGTGATTGATGTACATAGTAAAGTGTATTCAGTTTGATTTTCATAGCTGGTCACTGCTGTCGTGAAACATTAATTATATGAACTTCAAAATATGCTGAAGCTTTCAACTTAATGTCTGCATGTAGTTTGAACCGGCTTTTTGAGCGCCACATTTATGGAGTTATCACTTCGTTCTGAGGTAATGGTAAAGAACCGTATGTGATTTTTTTATGCTTTCTCTTAGGATGTTGCTTAACAGTTAGATAAGCTGAAGTATTACCTTTAAATGTATGTGTCTGTTGGTCAGAGCTGTAGTCTCTTAATAGAGGATATTTTTAAGGAAGTTCCCAACTTGGGAAACACTTCTTTTAGGTTTAGAAAATGGAATTGTAAGCTTGGAAGATTTGGTGGATGAATCTTAGATAAAGTGATGGAAACTGGAGCAGTTTCTCTAGGAAAGCTAAACAGTAGCATGGCTGGCTTATTTCTTTAAATCTTTTGCATGTTTTACTTTTGTTTAAAGGATGCATAAAAATTCTCATTAGCTGTGAGCATCCGGTGTTCAGATTTGCAGTAAAGCTGCATTTAAATAATGTCGCTTTCATTTGCTGCATCTCAGTAAGATTTCCCACTGCAAGGTATCTTCGGATTAATGGCTTGTGTGTAACAATGAGCCTTGTACACGTTTAAAGAAATGCTGGAAGTGCTTTCTGATTTTACGCTGGAATTGTTTGGCTTTTTGAATAGTTGGAAAGGTTTGGTGTAGGTCTTGTAAATTCAGTAAAATATGACTTGTTCTCCAGTCTGAATGGTCCGTGAGAGCAGGGACTAACCAGAGCCGTGTTTTATTGGATTTGTGGTGAAGGTGTCTTACCCTGAGGACTGTGCTGTAGATTGCCCGTGGCAGTCTGATGTGTTCGCATGCAGGGTCAGCGGCTCTCCCTCTTCAATAGAGGCAAGCTCTGTCGAGAGAGAGCAAATGTCAGTTGTGTTTGAGTTTGGGTGGGGTTTTTTTTAGGGGTGTGTGTTTTGTTTTGTTTTTAAATAACTGTTTTAAATAACTTCTAATAAATTACTGCGATCTAGTTTTGTGTTGGTCATGCAGTTTATACTTGCACTCCCAGAGGGGGCATGGAGTAGGGGAAGTATTTAAATGAAATATGACACCAACACATTGCCTTATGGTTGCTAAAAAGGTAATTGTAGCAGTTTCGGGTACAGCAAGTTACAGCTTGGGCTTCTAGAAGGAGATGCCTCCCCGCTCACACTCTCCAGTACCATCTGATACTTAGCTCCTTGGGAAAGCTTGTTCCTCTTGTATTAGCACAAGAGTATTGCACAGTTTTTCTTGTGAGCTGGTACTACCAGATGCCAGGAATGTTGTTGAGAATGATGAAAACCCCCCAATGTGTTCAAAATTATTCAAGTTTCTGTCCTACAGAGCGTAGGGGGAAAGATTATTTTTTTGCCAGCGAGGAAGTCAGTGATTTTTGTTCCCGTAAGTGTTTTTGAAGAGAAATTTAACCCTTTTACTCAAGAGCAACTGTATGATGAGTGCATTTTTTACCTTTTGCAAAATCAAAAATACAAGAGTCGTTGGCTTCTGTAACAGAAATTCTGGGCTTTCAGGATGAACAGTTTGAACAGACTTTCAGTGCCTGAAGGATTATCGTTACATTGGAATTTAGTTGTTAGAAGCAGCCTTTCTAGTATCAGGAGGTAAATGCAGCTATGTTTTACGTGCAGATCAGTTGAGGCTTGTAACGTGCTTTCTCATAGGGTGCTGTAGCACAGATTAGGCGACAGACTGACACAGCAAGCGTATGACACCTCTTCATTGCTTGTCATGCAGCAAGCAGCAGAACGCTACTTATGCATTTCTTGTAAAAGAAAATGACTTTGTAAAAAAACATTTAAAAGCCTGTATAACTTGGGCATATTCACATATGCTTTAAAAATAAAAAAACCTCGTGTCACAAGTTCTCCCAAAGAGATTTCTTCATGCAAAATTGTTTCTTCTCCAGTTCTGGAGCACACCATTATCATTTGTAGTCCACACGTTGCAAGCTTCACAAGGATACAACTGCCAACTGATGCACTTGGAGGTTGATAGTCCTTCTGGTTACTCAGTTACATAAGTGATAAAAAATAAGCAATTTTTAAAATATGATAATGGCGCATATAAAACATTAAGTGTTACTTTAACAGGATACAGTACAAATACTGAGGAGTATGTTGACCTCTCCCGTGTTGTGTTAAACGCTGATGGCTGCTGCCACTTTTCACCTGCCAGTGTAACTGCATGTGGAGTCGCGCCCTAGTCCAGTTTTATGGGAGTGATCTGAGGCTGATTTAGCTACTTAAAAATGACACTGACTGGTTGCACTTCATGCAAAAGAGGTGTAGGTTTCCTCAGCAGCTAAATTTCCTACAGTCACATCTATTGCGGTAACATCTGTTTTATAAAAATGCCAGAGCCCCAAGAGAGCGCCGCTCCTGGGTGTGCTGAGCAGGCCTAGGCTGCACATTAACTTCTGTTTTAGGCACTGGGATAGCAGGATGACAGGCACAGTAAAATGTAATCTAAATCTAAATCTAAGCTAAATATCATTTTTTTGCATGCTTATCTCAACAGTAGAGATTGATTTCTGATTCTGTTAATTGGACAATGAACTGTTAGAAAAATCGCGTTGTCGTGTTTGTGAGCAACGAATACAAATTGCGTCTTAGTATCTTTATGCTGATAGCTTTACTCTTTAACATACAGTAATGTTTCAGCAATATACAGTAAATTCCTGTGATTTTCGTGTGATTTCCAAGAAAGACAGAACATTGAAAATAATAAAATTAGATTGGTCTTAAGCCACTAAGCATGTTGGAAGGGAACTAAGTACTGCTTTCTCCTCGTGTTTTCTCCTGTCCAACAGAAGAGCCTGAAACGAGTCAGTTACTGTCCAAGACGCAGCATAGCACTAGGACAGATAGGTAAACTGAGGACACAGGTATCTGATCCTAATTTTTCTTGCTTTTGCTAGCTTAACTCAGAGCTGTGCTGCTTGGTGCAGTGTGCTGTATTTAATTCCTTTTGTGCTTTTAATAGCATAAAGCAAAGCTAAAAAGGTCTTGGCCCTATTGCTCGTAGGCAGCTCAATTTCAAACCATGGCCAAGCGCTTATACATACTTCAAGGTGTGGAAGTGTTCCAAACCCCACCATTACACATTCTCAGGAAAATGCTGCAAAGATCTTGTATGTCATATGTGGTAAATCTGGGCTGCGGAGCTGCTCTTAAATAGGTTTGACAGATCTGGAATAACTATTTTCAGTTCATGGCGTAAAACTCTTCAGCTCGGAGGTCGCCGCCCTGTAGTTAAGGTTATATCTGCGGCTGCTGTTCCGACCTGCCCAACTTGGAGACTGCAGCTCAGGTGGAGCAGGGCACAGCCAGCTCCAACACTCTTTGTACTTCCTGGATTTTAGGGCTGGCACAAGTGAGGCCATTCCCAGGGGTGCCGTGATTTATAGCAGCTTCCTTTAGCTGTTCCTGGCTGCCCTGCTGATCCACAACAGCAAAAATACATACTCCTTGTCTTCTTCCCTCATTCCTCATTTTCATTCCAAAAATAATCATTATTCATCTTCATGGGAAAGTTTTTGAAGTTCAACATAGTATTAAGTAAATTCAGTAACACCCATACCAGCTTAGTTTATAGTTTACAACTCATTTTACAACAAATCCAATTTGGTATAAACTTTGTAGGAAATGAAAGCAAACACCAAAACCAGTGTATCCACTCAGAGCTTAATTCATGTGGTTTAAAAAGAGGCAAGTTAAGATTGTGCATCTTTCCCATGCAAGTGGGAGAATTTAAGCATTTTATAGTCTGTTCTGTCAGTTGGCTTTAATCTCTTCTCTTTGTTAAATTAAAGATCAGACATCTGAAAGCAAGTGGTTAAAAAAAAAAAAAAAGAGGCCAGACAGAACACATGCCTTGGAGCACTGTCCAGGGAGACTACTTTCCTCCTTTGTAGCTGCTGGGAAATGGGTGTTCTTACCAAGGGAGAGCTGCTTGGATTGTCTCAAAGGCTCCATGCTCTGCCTCAACTTCTAGCTAGTGCGTGCCTGTCCTGATAGGTCTGTTGAAAAGATTTTTGTTAATGAGAATTACTATGTCGATTACTGTTTATTTTCAGGCCTTATATGCTAATATATACTGATGTGATTTCTTGAGTAATACTACAGAAGGTAGCAGTTGATGATTTTGCTGTTTGTAGCCTCTCCTAGGCTTGCAAGTAGGTTGATAATTTATGAGTAGTTCATTTTAAAATTACTTATTTTAAAATAACACTCCAAAGTACGTGTACTGAGCACAATGGGAACAAGGCATGCAGGGGTGTTGTTTTAGTACAGGATTCTTCTGCTTCCTAAGGATTGCATTTGTCCTGTTCATTACTGCTGCATCTTGGGCTAATTCTACACTGCGGAGTGTTGCCAACCCAACCCCACAGTCTGGAGTTTGACACAAAGAAAAATGCCTGCAAAACCCTGGCAGACGAATGCTATTACTGGTTTAGTTATGGACCCATGAATCCAGATGTTTGTAACTGTCTCACTGTGGTTATTACCCCATCAGTGGGGAAGCATTGCAGTATGTATTTAAAGCAATATTGTGAAGGTATTCTTCAGACTGGCAATTTAAGCTATTTCAATTGAGCTGTCTGAAACAATGAGAAGCAATGAACAATTGTGCTGGTGGTGCAGGTTCTTTCTTCCACGTGCCGAGGTAGCACTGGATTTGAGCTAATGCAGACTTCTGTTAGTGAGGAAGGTGCCACAGCTAAGCTGGTAGAAGCCTTCCTTTTGTTAACATACTCTATCTACGGTAAGGTTATAGGCAAATGTTTACTCTGCAAACAGTTGTGCCTGTTGAAGATGTTACTGCACAGCTGTGGTTTGCTTCAGTTCTGCCGTGGAGGTGACTATTCCAGTCAGTAAGTGAAGCACATTCATGTGATTACTCCATAGTGCTCCCCGGGGCTGGGAGGGGGGGGGACATGGGGAGAAAGAAAAAATCATCTAAGTTTGCTGAAACGATTTAAATAGGTGATTCAGACTAACTGCTGGATTTTTCCTCCCGCCCTTCAGAGTAGGCATTGTTCACACAAAGCATTTTGTCAGACACACCAGGATATGAATAAGTCAATCCATTCCTTTGTCTCTCAAATGTAATAAGTTTCCATATCTCCTTTGTTAAAGCCAGGCGTTAGCTCTGTTGCTTTTTTAGAAATCAGTAGGAGGAAGAATATTCTGAATGCAGTCAAATACCAGGCCCCCGTACAGTAGCACAAATGTGTGCCCAAGTCTTCTCATGTACTTTTTTTTTTTCAGTCAAGCTGTTGACTTTTCAGATCAATGGCAGTCCCCCGGTTTTGTGTTCATTCTGTTAATTTCTTATTGGACAGACATCTTCATATTACTAAATATTGAGCCTCACTGAGAAAAAAGTATGTCAGTTTTGCTTNAGACACACCAGGATATGAATAAGTCAATCCATTCCTTTGTCTCTCAAATGTAATAAGTTTCCATATCTCCTTTGTTAAAGCCAGGCGTTAGCTCTGTTGCTTTTTTAGAAATCAGTAGGAGGAAGAATATTCTGAATGCAGTCAAATACCAGGCCCCCGTACAGTAGCACAAATGTGTGCCCAAGTCTTCTCATGTACTTTTTTTTTTCAGTCAAGCTGTTGACACTTCAGATCAATGGCAGTCCCCTGGTTTTGTGTTCATTCTGTTAATTTCTTATTGGACAGACATCTTCATATTACTAAATATTGAGCCTCACTGAGAAAAAAGTATGTCAGTTTTGCTTGTTTTCACCTCTGCAGTGAAAACCTGAACTGTGAACACTAAATAGTTCCCTATAGAAGGAGAAGTTGATTAAGATATGTAAGCGACAGTATATTAGGGGTATGTGCAAAAATGCCTGTACTAAAGCGGAATGAGCAAAATTTAAGAAACGTCACCCAAACTCTACTTGATAATGTATCTTCTGATAGTCACATTGCGCTTTTTATGGTCTCTCTCTGCCCAGCACTTTCTCAGCACCAAGTGCAATAAATGCATGCTACAAGAAACTACAAGAAAGGAAAGCTGAAGTTTGCAGAATGGTTCTGAGAACACAAACCAACACAATTATTTCTCACGCTTCCTTCCCTATACAGAAGTTTGCAGTTGCAGTTACAAAAATACGATTAATAGGGTTCACAACTCCTGTAAGATCATGTTTGAAGTAGCTCTCAAGTGAATATTGAAATACTACTTTTCAGTATTGTCCAGCTCTGAACATAGCCCTGCGGGTCCTTCTGAACCAATTCCTTCATTGTTAGTTGCTGAACGTAAATCAGTGGCTCGCAGTGATTTAAAGGTATGTTTATCTAGTGATAGCCTTGATTTATCTAGCATTATTTCTACTAAGCATTCTTCCATTCTCTTCCATTATTTCTACTGAATTTTCTTCCATTTTCTTTCTCCCCCACTTCCATCCCCCCCACCCCCACCCCTTTCTTGCCAGAATAATATCGTCTGGGTCAGAGTAGGAAGGATGGTATAATTTAGCACAGCAATCAGAAGTCTGGTATTGTTGCATTTCTGTCCATTTGTAGTAACAGCCTGATTCTGCCATCTTTATGCATGCAGAGTGGCTTTTACCGTATTTGCCAATAGTCAGTGAAACTGCTTAAGGAGTAGGGATGAGACAAGTTTAGAAAGGCATTTCAGTAAAACATCTAAGTGTTAAGTAGAGCTAGAGCGCACTGTTATTTAACATGCTTTTTTTTAAAAAAAACGCAACAGTGGAAGATTGTGTAACTCCTGAATGTATTGAATCGTGAGAATATTTAAGTTACTTTCTCTTCAGTTGAGAGTAAATGACAGATCCACTAACTCAAAATGCCTCAAGTTTTTTTGTCCCCTGTGCTAGTATCGACCTCTTGCAAACTATAAACCAAGATTTTTTTACCCCACACAGTGAATTTCTCATGCAAGTAATCTCAGTAGCATAATTAAGACAGAGTTATGCAACACAAATCAACGTATCTACTAACAGGAGTAAGTTTTCATGCCTACAGATTTGCAGGTTAGGCACTTGTTTAAGCAGTGTCCACAGTGCTGTTGTACACTCAAAAGGCCATTTAAATCTTTCACCAGTTTTCATTAGCATTACTGTCAAAATGAAAAAAAAAAAATCATGGCTGTTTATCTACTCTAGAGTTGTAGAAATAGTTCAAACTCTTTTCACGCAGCTACTGGTGTTAGAGAACTGACCCTCATTGTGTCTAAGTTTTCTCTGGAAACAATAGAGTAGCCTGAGCTGGACCAGTTTTTTAAACAATTCTTTAAGCATTGTTGTGCAAAAGTTAAAAAGTAAAAGCTGCGAAGTAATGTGTCCTTAGGCTTAAGGACAAATCTGTTTTTCAAATATCCATTTGTATAACTGTACAAAGGCCCATCAGGCTCTATGATAAAACTGATGAAAATATGCTAAATATGTATATATTTCTTTTTACACTCAGACTATGCTTTGCTCACCACTGCCAGTCTGTCATATTTAGTTTGTGTTAAACAGCATGTATGGCAAGGTCCTAGCACACTGAATGCTTCCCCATCAGACTGATGTGTCTGTGTGTACCAGTTACTCTGATTTGATCTTTACTTTTACAGACTTGGGACACCTAATTTTAATTCAAATGAAAAAGCGCAAATATAAGACAATCAGCTAAACTTCATTAAACCTTGTATTTAGAATGAGTTGACTGCTTCATATGAAACTGATGTGTGGAGATTTCCTGGAGCTGGTGTAACTAGGATTTGCATAGGTGTGGAACATTTTGAAACAGGTAATACAGACATAATGAAAAATACTTTGAGCGTGTTTTCTGAGTTCAGGGCCAGGTAGGCAGGATCAAGGATATCCAGCTGCCATCTAGGGCAGGAGCATGCATACCATTAAGCTAGCCGGGAGCTGTGCTGTAACTTTATAAATTGATGCTTTACTTTGAGCCAGTAACTGCTAGTGATAAACGACTCCTAGCCTGCTTGCATTAATTTGGATTAATTTTCCCTGTGCAGAGAGTGCACTGTACGGTTATCTAGCTCAGAACTGTGGCTGAAGCAGTTGTTAATTTTATAGCACTTACTTTAAAACAGACTGACCAGACAGTTTAGGAACTCAGATACAGATTTGACAGTGTTGAAGCTACTGTTGTAAGTATAACTTTCAGAAACAAATGAGGGGAGAGATTGCCTTGATGAAACACCACGGTGACCTGTAGTTACCAGTGGGTCACTTTCTCTATAAATTCTTCCAACCAGAAGGTCCGTATAGGACCATCCTGCAGTCATTAGTAATTGATGTTTTCATTACTGATGTAGATACTGGACTACAGCATATAAATAAATATTGCATTTGCAGGTAACATCAGGGAGGAGGGGGTTGTAGGCACATTGGAGGATGGGACTAGAATGCAAAGTGACGTGGACAAATATAGGAAGTGCCCTTAAAAATAGCGTGAAATTTAATAATGAGAAATGCAAGGCACAGCACTTTAGTAGGCATAATCAGCTGCACAAATCTGTGGAGGGGGAAAAAAGACTGGATGAGGAGCAGTTCTTCAGAAAAGATGTAGCCGCTTAGAGGATCCTGTGCTTTCCAGGAATCAACAATATTAGGCCACAGCAAGAGAAATAAATAGAACAGCAGTCACAGTAGGGGGATGTATTTAAAAACAAAAAGTGTTGGAGACACGGTATATAAAGTCATCCCATTCAGTTTAGCACTAGTAAAGACCAGCTGGAGTACTTTATCTAGTTTTAAGCACAACACTGCAAAGTGACTTGGGCTAGCTGGAAAGAATACACATTAGAGGAAAGCAAGAAAGAAAGAATAATCTTTGGATATAGAAGAAAGTTGCTGCAAAGGAAATAAGGCAATTGTTGCTAGTCCTGTCTGGTGGTTGCAGAGAGCAGCTGGAAGTGCCGTAACAAAGCCCTAGTTTAGACATGAGAAGTACCTGGCTGTAAAAACAGTATGCCTAAGGAGGTGGTGGGTCTGCATCACCAGAGGTTTTTAAGAAGAAAGTTTAGACAAATGAATGGCAGGAGCAGTTTAGATAGTTGATTCTATCTTTAAGCAGGAAATGGACTAAGTGATCTCTTGAGGACCAGTGTGGCCAAGCTATCTGTGATACCGGATTTAAATGACAATATGAAAGGAAAACTAATCAGGAAGTTATTTTTCCCTAATTTAAAAACTGGGTTTTGTAGTATATTCATCCTGGAAAATGTACAGGTTCTATGATTTCAAGCAACAACAATAACAGGAATTATTTAAAAAGTCACTGGAAGCACACAGGTTTTGTTCTCTTGACAATTGAAAAAAACAAATGTTTAGTGATTTTCCTACTAAGTGATTCCCCCCGCCCCCATTTTGACTTTGTTTTCTTATGGAGTCCAATCCCACTTCCCTTGCACAAAGTTGTCATGTTCTGCTAACTACAAATAACCTAGGCAGATGTCATCAATTCTCCAGAGGTGTATCACCTTTGAGAGGAACTAATAGCACTGATTGTGCAGTAGCTCTTGATTTTCGATACTTCATGTGCTCTGTGCTTGGATTCTCTGCTTTCGTTCCACAGGCACGTAAGTACCTCTAATACGGAGCAAGGGACAGTTTTTTCCCTGCGTCACAGAGGCAATTTGCAGTAGACACGCAAGCCCTAATGCATCTGTGCACAGCACCCCAAACTGATCCAAGCACATTGGAAGACAGTTGTACAGCGTGCTGCCTCTGACCATGGATCCTATCTCTACGCACCCTCTGGAGTCAGGGCTCAGAAGATTGTAGTGAAAATGTAAGCAGCCTGGCAGATTTCCAGCTGATGAGTTAATGCTACTATAAACTTCAGTAGTTCCTCTCTGAGGCATGCAGAAGGGTGCAGGCGCTGGGAAGGTAGCCAACGAAGGCAAAGAGCAGACAGCAAAGCTAAAGACCAGCATCACGGATTCACAACACAATTGTCTTTGAGGTGGGCTCCTCCCTTGCCAGAAACCCTCCGTGTAGTTCATATGGCAGGGATGGAAATGCGTCAGCAAATTAAGGTATGCATTCAGTGCAAAGCCAGCCTAACTTATGGATGCTTGATTAGCGTAGCTTGAGCAAAGGTAACTGCCCAGCACTCAAGCTACCCCATGACTGGGCGGCCAGTACATGGGGGTTCTCAGTTGTGCCAGGTCACTTCATTGAGCTTGAAGCTGCAGTGATACTGTTTAGGTTTGAACTCAGGTTATCACTTCACTCTGAACCGTAGACATGGAAGTCACCAAAATATTGAAGACAGAGTAAATCAGTAGAGTGTCAGTAGGTCAGGTTCCATGGGACAAATGGAAAACAAAGAGCAAAGAGAAACATTGGTGTTTTCCTTTCTGTAAGGGAAGGTTAGCAGCAGAAAGCTATTTTTGTTTGCAATTTAAGTAAAGCATTTAGACTGTAAATGCTTTGAGCAGAGTGAGTTTGCAGGAAAAAAAAAGTTTTACAATAGATCAGTAGCTATGCAATAGGAGATATGTTCAGCTAATGGTGATTCTTGCTGCGAAGCCCCAGCTATTGTAGCAGACAATGGACAGCCAGATTCCTCCCTGCACACAGGCACCTTTTCTGACAAACAAAGGATTTGTCTGCTGTGCGGCCCCTGCCTGGGGTATGCTCGTTCTTTAACTAGCTTTTGTCCTTCGCCCTGGTATCTCAATGTCAGAGACCTCATCCAGGCTGAAGGATCCACGGGACAAGTGAAGTTGTGCAGGGATGGTTAGTTGACATTGAGCTCCATGTTGTCATTGTACATTGGTGCTCGTCCTAAGTTGTTCATAGATACCTAGGGCATATCTGTATCTACTTCATTAATATCGATGGCAGAAGCTGTAGTGGGACATTACAGCTGTAATGGGACATTACAGATTTAGCAACACCTCTCTACAGACACCTTAAGGGCCCATTGAACCAAACCCATTATGCCAAAGCCCAGTTTTGTGTTTAGAGTTTTGGACTTCAACATCTAGGGGACAAAAAAAAGGAGATTTGGTTTAATTTCTAGCCTATAAAGTGAAAGCAAAGAGAGGTCTTAAGAGACTAAAATCAACTTGTAATGAACACTGTAACAAACACTATATTCCCATGGAAGCACATTTAAGTGATCTAAGTTACACAGCACAACCTACTGCATATTAAGCATAGTCTGAGTGATTAAACAGACTTCTTATGCAAAAGGTAGAAATACTATACAACCTAAAATTGTACAAGCGTGATTAGACAGTAATCAAATCTGAGAGGGTCATCTTCATGTGCTGAACTATTTGAAGCACAATCCGTGGCTGCAAAAGTGTTTGCTTGTCTGGAGTAAGTATTTTGTGTGATATCTGTACAAATTTTATACAGGCAGGTAGTGCCTAGCTCCATGTTCCTCTTCCTCCCCAGAGTGCAGGGATTGCTGGAGCAGTGTGAAGAGTTGCAATAGCAACCTGGCTGCCTCATCTTTTGAGTTTGGTTTGCCTCTTTTTTTTTTTTTTTTAAGTAACTGAAAGCCAGAGTTGCAGCTAGCATACTTATTTGTACCAGAGCAAACACACCATAACTTACCTTTTTAAAGAAGGAACAAGTTACTAAAGTAAGAGGCATCACCAAAACAGAGCAGTAAGAGAGCAGTGATTTGTTTGATAATACACAGTACCAAACCTTTAATAGATCACATGTGGAGAAAAATCAGTTCCTTTCTAGATTCTCTGAGAGCAAATACGGTGAAAACATTTTTCTTTCAAGTGTTTTGGTTGGCTGTTTATTTTTCGTGGTAATACCGCAGACTAGAATTATTTTAAGTCTTTGGGTTTTGTTAAGCTTGCTTGGGTTTTTTGTGTTAGGGATAGGAGAAACAAAATAATTTCTTACCAGTTAGAAGGCAAGCTAACAGTAGTGGTCATCGATACTAAAACTACTGTCGTAGGCTGAGCGCTGTGTCGTTGTCCTAGATATAAAGGGCATTCTGTGCAACATTTCCATACAGTAACAAGTGTGCCCTACTAGAAATTAGTGAAGGTCGGGTCAGGGATGGAGGAAATAGAGAGATGTGAGCTGTACTAATCAAATGTTTTCTTACCACTTTATTTTCTTTCTGTACAGAAAGCAAGCTCTCTAAGAATATGCCTTCAGTTAGGCTTCAATAATTCTGGTCTCGGGAGAGGGAACTGGGACTGTTACTTCCTGTGAATTGCACTTGTCTTTTGTGTGATTTTTCTATGCTTTACATACAACGTCTAAATAAAGCTAGAAATAATTATTTGCTGAAGGTCTAATAAACTTAATTTGGCCTGGCGTTGTACAATGGTGATCCTTACTGTTCTCTGTAGTGTTTTAATGGAGATGAAAAAGAGGAGCTGGTTCTGCAAGTTCATGCCAAGGTATAGAAGCACCTGTGAGACATTTCGAGCTTTTCCTGTGGAACCATGAGTTTATAGCACTGAAGCTGTAGTTACCAAGTATGTAAAGCTGTTTTCAGGAGTAGATTCTTTAAAAAGGCATTAGAATGTTGAGACAAAAACCCACAAAGTTTGGGTTTTTTCGTTTCATTTCCTTCTTCACCTTTAGCCTTTTACCCTGTCAGACACAACCGGTGAGAAATCACATTACTATTGGCTTGTTAATACAGTTATCAGGTGTTTCAAATTCTTCTTAAAGTTTCTTTCTGTGCTTTTCCTAAGGGGAATCGTTGGTCATACCAAACTCTCTCATTTGTGTTGTGGAGGGTTTCTGGCTCAGTGCTTTGTTTCAGGCAGCGGGTGCACAGAGGCCCTGCGGAGCACGTCGGTGCTGTGTGCTGCATCAGCCACATCCCAATCTCTGGCCAAGTCTGTCACTGCGCTCCAGCATAATTCAAATGCTGAAGAAGCTGATGCAAAATTTTAGGATTTTTGTTAAATCTGTGTGATGGCACCTTCTGTTTTGCATGGAGCGAGGTTAATTTTGTACCTTGCGTGGTCATATCTGGATTGGCGCTTAATGAGAGAAGTTGAAGCCTTTGAAGGATTGAGTTAGGCAAGGTGGGTTGCGGAACGGGTCAGACATGTTTGCTGGCTGCTTCTGTTAGGTGATCACTAGCGAAACAGTTACACGCTGACGTTTCAACTCTCACACTGAGATTTTATTAGAAAATTTCAAATTCCCTGGGTCCTTATTCCATTTAAGCGTGACGCAGAGTTCTGTAGTCTGAGGCAGACAAAGCTTTGCCTGCCTAGAAATCATAAGCCAAAATTAATCTGTCCTCACAAATACCTAGGCTGTATGTAACATTGGAAGAATAAATCTTTGAACCTGTGACCAAGCTTTCTGGATTTCTTGGCTGCCCAGTTCACGTGGCTGTGGGCACATTGCATCCTTGAGCTCCCTGGTACAGCGCTGCCAACTGAAATGGCCTGAGTCCCAGCAAGGGTGGTAGGGCTGTGTGCTGGCAGGTCGTTCTCCTCTAAGGGGTACCTGTACCTTCTGCAGGCTGCTTAAGTACAGGATTGTGCCATTCAGTGACTGAATGTGACTCCTTATCCTGCTGGATGCTATTTAGGCCGTTTGCGTCGCCTCTGAATTGCTCTGTGTGCTGCTCTGCATTGTTATCTGAGGAGCAGGCCGTGCTTCATGTTTGCGCGGTAAATGGCTACTGCCTACTTTTCATTCAGGCAGGACTGCAAGAGAGGTTTTGGTAACTCTCTGCTTTGTTTTCTGACAAATGCACTACAAAATAGACTTTTAAAATTTCACCAGAAGCAGTGTCGTTACATACAAATTTGGTGTGCTTAATTTTTCTTTACTCCTGTATTCAGATTCTGACTTTTGAAGAGTAAATGTAAATAAAAATCTAGATTGTCAGACCCAGCTGTGTGTGCACTCTTTTTGTTTTTAAAAAGTGGGAGTAAGGAGACAGGAGTGACAGTGGGCATACCTCTTCCTACCCCTGAGATAAGCTGGATACCTCCCCTCTAAAATCCTCCATCCAGCCATCCAGGCTGGGCAGCTTTCCAGTAAAGATGACACATGCCCACCAATGTGATAGCGGCTGGTTTCAGGAGGCGGGGAGGTAAGAGTGCTGTTTGAAAAACATTACTGCACCCATAGAAATATCACTTCGGTTTTCTGATTCTTGAAAGTGCGTAAAGAACAACAGGTAGTTATAAGAGACTGTATTGCCCCAGGTCTTAGTCCTAAGTCCATTTATGCCCAGAAGCGTTCCAGATTTGTTAACTTTGAAAGAGCCATTGACTTGAAGCATGAAGGAAAAAAAAAGACACCACTTAATCGTGCAGTGAGCTGTCTATGCAATGCGCTTAATATTATTTCTGGAAGTAATTCTGTTGATCTTTTTCTGAAGTTGGTCACCGATCACAAAACCGAGGGGTCAGTTCTGGTTAGTTTTGCAGTAGATGTCGTTGGCGATGAGTGCTTGATGCGCAGCGTCTGTGAGATGCTGTGCTGCAACTGCTTGCGCTTTCCATATGCATCATCTGTGTTCCGTACAAAGCCAGCAAAGCACCGTGAGTCATTCTGGCACTGCTGGAGTGTATAACTACAGTCTCTAAGGTAGGTGCAAGGCAGACCCTGGGTTTTATCCGATCTGCATGCAAAACAGGGCAGGAAAACACACCTTTGTGTTCTTCTGTCCTAGGGTGGGTAAGTAAGCTGCAGTATCTTGGGTGCTGTTTGAAATTGCACCAGCTGCATGTGGTCCCAAGAGGCTGAAACCTCTGTTAGGAGTGAACGTGTTTCCGGTGTGCCCCAGCTCTGCTCCAGAACCAGCAGCGCAGCGCCAGCCAAGGGCACCCCCTTTCTCCCAGGAGGGACAGTGTTGGCCCAGCATGCTGATGGTGTAGCTGTGCTCTGCTTGTCGCGTGACTCAAAATGAGCGCGCTAATCAGTATTCTTGCCTCTCAGTCTGTTGGTTAGTAGCTTCTCTGATCTTTCTCTACCCTCTAAAGTTTTAATGTTGGAGTCTGGATCGCCACTGGAATAGGAATTTGGGGAAAAAGATCTTCCTGAGTGAAGTCTGAAAGACAGAAGCTTTACTATAAAACCTTTCTGTTCTCATTTTTGTTGTCTGCAGTAAGTTGTTCCCGGTATTATTAATTCTTCTGGCAGGTGGAGTTAATTTATTTGTGCCGTAGTCTTCATGCTGTTGGATGAGTTATAGATTTAATTATGGTCCAGGTGCTTAGAGCTTTGCTGTTCTTCTAAACGTAAAATATTAAAAAAAAAAACAAATCTGAGTAATTTTTTGACTTGTTGAATAAATGTAAACATCATGAAACCGTGCCAGAGTATAAATAAAGAGAGGATTTAGTTTGCAGAGAATGTTGTTATCTACCCCAGGGTATTCCATGTTGTGGGGAGGATTAGCGCTCTATTATACTGGGACACACCTTTTTACAGCTGCTGTATGCAGCAGAAGATTAAAAACTTTTACCTATAATTCCTTGTATTTTCAGACAAAGTTTCTCTTGCAATTGCAGCTGATTACTAGTGGCCAAAGGTTGAATGGAGTTAACATAGGCATAACAAGAAACACTCCCTGATTCCCGGGTAGGTGCAGACAAACTACCTACCATTTGTAGTATTCCTCTTCATCTGTGTTACTCAGTCTTTCCTTTTCTGCCTGGCGCAGTTTTATTCCCTCATACTGCAAAGCTACTTATTCATGTTTGTTTGTTTCTTGTTGTAAAACAGTTCTCCATCATACTTTCCCTTAATCTGTATAAAAATTTACTTTTTGGATGACGTTTAATTCCATGAGAGCTCTTTTCATAACTGGCTGTTCACAGTTAGGCTGGAATAAAAATCCATGAAAAAACTATTTTTTTACTGAGACGTCATAGGATGTTTAGGCAAGGGGCAAGTGTATGAGCTGTGTTAATTAACTGGGACCTACTTCTCTTAATTCCTGTTTTGTTTCTACCTTTTTAGTTATTGCCTTTCTGCTTTGTGGCCCAGAGTCAGAAAAAGCACACCACACCTTTCTCAGCTTTTTTGGAAAAACTTGTGTGTTTGTGTTTAAATGCTTTTCCGAAGGGAGTGTGAATTGGCCCTGTTTCAGCTGCCTCTAAACATCACTTGGCAGAGCCTATGGAATAATATGCCTGTGTGTCTGCAGCAGTACTGGGGACAAAATAATTAAAGACTTTGCTTCTTTAATATGTTTCAGTATTATAATACGCCATTTATAGTTGCGATGGCTGAACTTTTCGGATTAAGGTAAACTAATTTATTCTTGCAGTTGTCCCCTTATGTGCCTTTTAATTTTGGGGTCAGAAAAATTCATATCATTACTTCATTTTTCTTTTGGGGGCTGCATAATGGCTACCCTCAGGAGTCCACTGTTCCTCAGACAGAAATAACATACTTGCTGCATCTCCTGAGGAAGCACCCAGAAGTGCATGTTCTGACCTCCTCTTTAAGCTCTTTCGTTTTCTTTACAGACACTTAATGAAGTTACCGTTGCAGCCATTAAAGATAATTTTGTAAAAGTAGATTAGGTAATTATTGCAGTTTCTTGTACAGTTTTTAGTACAAAGTCAAGAATTGATGCTGATTCTTCATTTTGGCCCAGTATGGCAATCCCAGTTTGCTGTGGTTGTTAGATATGAAGTGTGTGTTGGGCGTTTGAGGTGGACAAGGAGTTTGTTTTGAGGAAATCTGCATGTTTTAGAGCACCTTGATATTTTTATTTGGAATAAGAAATTAGGTTGAAGTGAAAGGACCTCTTCTTCATATCTCTGTAGTTTCCCCTTTGATGCTCAGTGGAGGGGATCATTTCCAAATGTTTTGCTGGTATCACTGATCTCGGTTCTGGTTCATTGGTATTGACATGATGAAGAGCTGTGCAACTGTCTTCTTGATATCACTGCTCCTAGCAAGTCTAAAAGCGTATTCTTACAATTTTTTTAAGCTCTTTTGATACACTGCAACTTTTGGTTAAGAAAGGTACCCATGTGATTTCTTAATTTGAATACATCTTTAATGTGGTTAAGTTTAGAACAAGATTAGGAAGTAAACTCTTCATAGGGATTTTCCTATTACAGAGCCTAAATTTAGCTTCTCTTTTATATAAGCGTAATTTTAGATCATGAAGTACCTACACTTTGTGGAAGGTTTGTGAATGAATGGACTGGGGGCTAACGATGCATAGACTTTCAAGTCCTTTACTTGAGAAGAAAATGCAGTTCGTGTCAGCATCTTAATTTGATGGACTGCATTTGTAGGAGGCTTTATGAAACTGTTGGATGTTAACTTAAAACTGTGTCTTCATTTGGTACATTTGTTTGTTTGTGTCCTTAGTTATTTAATAAAACATGCAGTGAAACACTGAAAAGCTCCTGGACTTTGTCTTCCAAACAGCTATTGCTGCCAGTGTTAAGGTTCTTCATGTCTTAAATAAAACAGTCACTTTTGTTTACAGCAAAAATGTGATTCTGAAGAGTGTTTTACTCTGTGTATTACTACTACGTATTTTTATTTTAAAACTGAATTATATAGATTGAGGCTTTTCCAGGCATTGGAAGTCAAATCGAGTGCACTGTCATTTCTGGAGATAAGAATGGTACTGTATAAAATTCTTATTACTATGAAAAACACAGAGAGAAACAATTCAAGACAGTGCCACACACTCCTTGGATTCACGTTGTTTCTAGCACTGACAGCCTATATGGGCTTCACACGTGTATTTTTGTGTCTGGTTGTATATAACCGCTTTCAGTGGTGCAGTGCATTAAACAAGGTTGGCTTTGCACCGCTAAATTGTAATCAGTCCGATCCTGTTACTACTCCTAAATCTTGGTTCGCTGTAAGCACAGCATAGATGCTCCCTGGTTAGTGCTCAGGAACTCCTTCCTTGAAAATTGTGTGCCTTTTTAATGTGTCATGGCTCAATTATCACATTCGGTTTTGGCTGCCAAAATAGCCATATATATTGTCTAGCAAGTGACAGCCTGGGCCTTTATCTCTTCCTGGCTGTTTGCCAGCTGTTTAATTGAAGCCCTGTGTTTGCTGTGTGTCACATCTTATGGTGGTCTATTATACCCAGCTAAAACAATATTTTGAAAATGTTTCAAATGTAAACTAATTCTGTGAGACTTTAGGTCCTGTTATTTACATGATCTGCTGAGGATGTAATGTAGGCCAGTTTTTCCCTTACAAATATGAACATTTGTACCTCTGATTATCTCATGAATTTCCAGGGCAGAGAGAAGACAAGACGGGGACACAAAAATGCTACCTCGTCCCCTTGAGAGATGTAATTAAAGCTGTACACTTTTCATGTAATTTTTCATTTGTAGTTTCCAAGGCATTTTTAAAGCCAAATATTGTCTTTGTTCTACCCTTTAGAAAGGAGCAAGCATGCAGAAACCAAGCTGAGGTCTCAGTGGGGGTAGCAAAGCCTATGGGCCGTATTTCTGCTCAGATACTTCGGGTGAAGATGACATTGGGTTTTGAGTGAATGGTGTCTTAGAGAGGCAGAGAATGATGCAGGCACTGTGTGCAGCACGTTCGGCTTGGCAGCCGCCTGCTTTCCGTGAGGAAAGACTTCAAGGCTCGTGTTACTCGTGGCAGAGCTGAACTACTGATTTGTGTCCGACCGCCCCACACTGCCTGGGGAACGGAGCCCCTCGCTGTGAAACCAAGATATCAGAGGGCCAGGCACTCCACAGCGGTGAAGTGTGTGGGGGATCCTTGGACTAAGTACGAATCCAGTTTTCCCTGCTCCTCTTTGTACAGCTATTAATCTCTTGCTCACTCTATCTGAAGAGCGTATGTCTTGGAGAGTTTCAGCTTCTGGATGAGATTCCTATCTGGTGCAAACTGCTTTAGTTGGGAAAGCAATGAATGTACATTTGCTAACATTCTTGGCTATGTAGATTTTTTTGGCAGAGACTGGTTTTCCACTGCTCAAAGAAGAAATCAGGATTTGTTCTATTGCTTGTTTAATAAGAAGAATAACTTTAACAAGAAAGACATGATAAAAGTCTTGGGAAACAGCTTTGCAATTTTAGGTCAGAGGAATGCAGAGCAGGAGAGCTTACGAAAGATCCCACTTTTGTGCAAAACACCAGATTTATAATTAAGTAGTAAGTGTTGGCTTTTTAAAAAGGAAAGAAAAAGCCTGTAGGCAGGATTAGATCTACGAAATTTTTTCTTCTTAATTGGAGGGGAAAAGATCCCATCTAGCCAAAGCCATCTAGTATGCTAGAAGAGGTTTGATATTAAAATGGGCTTTTTGAAAAGGAAGTAAAATTGCTAGAGTGCACTTAAAGCCCTGTTTTCTGAGAAGTGTGATATTGTGTGTGAGTAATATAGTCAAGTGTGTGCACGTGTGGTTTTTTCTGATTAATCTGCTAGAAAAAAATCTGGTAAATAAGACCCCACCCCCAACAAACCCCCCCCGCACCTTTTTCAGAAGCTGGCCTGTTTAAGTAGGGTTGCAAGGTGGGCATTAAAAGATGTTCAGCAGGTAGTTGTGCATATATGGGGCAGCTGGAGTGTGAGTGGTTGTGGCAGTTCTGCTGTGCTGTCACTGTGTGGCTTTTCAGGAAATGCATCACAGCAGTCACTGGCATCACTTTGTTGTAGCTGGATCTGCATAATTCCAGTAGTTTACAATGTGACCGGCCTACCTAGTGTCAAGAAAAGGCCACTTTGCCATGCTTGAGTTTCTGCTTGGCTAAACTCTTCCCTGTTTGGTTAAGTTTTCGTGTAAGTGCTGTATTTAGCGTATTTTGTATGTGAGTTAATTGTATATCTCAAATCCCATTACTTTCTGGTGAGTCTGAAGACATCATTAAGTTTTTTAGCATACAGATAAAGTGGGTGCTGAAAGGTAGTCCGGCAGAAATCCTTACTGTGTGCATGCTGCCTGGTTTGCTAAGGCAGGTGTGCCTGTGCACCGTTGACATGGAGACTTCAGGCAGCCTTTGATGTAGATGTTTACATGATTTGTTAAAAAGTTGTTATTTTGAAAAGTAGTTACAACGCCCAGCTATAGATACCATCTCGTTGAAAACAACTGCTTACATGTTAGGCATGTTTGTTGCAAATTAATTTTGGCCTTGGGAAAGTGAAGTGTTTCGAAGTCTTCAGGTAGCCCTGGGAGTTAGATACGAGGAAGTTAAATCCCAGCAAGACTTAGACAGAGTCCAGTGCTGGCAAAGCAAAGGTGCCACTTACTTGTCACGGCTGAACATTCAGTATCTGCTTGACAAAGTTTGCGTGAAGGAGGACAAGATCAGGACAGGTCACAAGAATGCACAGCCCGTATGCTGCTACAGGCTGATGATGCCCTGGATGTTGAAATAATGAAGTGTTGATCAAATGCAGAAAACTGGGGGAAAGCGAGGTGTGCAGCAGAGCAGGGTGAGAGCGGGTACCTGTGCAGCAGTTGCTGTGGTACAGTTGAAAGGTGCCATATGGTGCAGCCAAAATAGAGAACTGTCGTGAGCCTGTGGCGTTTGGGGTGAGTGTGAACTAGCTGCACGGTGCTTGAGGGTTTTGCTTGGCTTTCCACACACCAGGCTCTGCTTCCTCTTGCAAGGCCTGTTTCACATGCTTCCTTTATTTTCTGTTTCTGACTTTTCACGTCTTGTTCCTCCCTCTCTCATCTTCACAGCTGTGAAGTGAAAATAATGGGGCTGAACACTGGCTTTTCCAGAGGAATATTTGTTGTATATTTGTAGTTACTTTCTTTGAGGATTCAAAAAAATGAAAAACTGAGACATCCTCTCCAGGAACGTGCAGCGTGTTCAGGGTTAAAGCAGGCCATGAAAAGGGACACTTCCCTTTCTTGTCAAATTGGCTTTGGTTTCTTAGATCCATCACGCTGGAATGCAGCCCTGAAATGCCAATTTTGTTGTAAGGAGGAAGCAGAGCCAATTGATTTAAACTTCTAGTTGCGTCTGCTGGCAATTTCCACCAGAAGCTAATTACAGCTAGCAGCTATCGCCAGCAGATGACTGAGTAAGTGGTTCCACCTCTTAAAGAAGAGAATTTAAACCTGCATAGGGTTTCTTTTCCCTTGGGATTGTAAGGCTGGGGTAAAATTTTTCAAGCAAGTATTTTACACACGCCAACAGAAATCTTCAAAAATTAGGTAAATTATTTTATCACACAAATAATATCTGTAGCCGTTCCCAAAACTGGGAAGTAAATTGTTAGGCTTTGCACTGTATCCCCATATTTCAAGACTACATGGTGTGCATGTTTAAATTCTGATGTGATTAACCCAGCTCACTTTCTGTGTCGTCAGTTCTGTAAATCACTTCAGGGTAAATAAAATGATTTGGGCCGTTTTGCTAAATTAGTGCTGTAGGCTTGAAAATGGTCATAGGTACTGAAAATTTTGCACCATCTTGAAACTGTAGTTCCGCTAACAAGAATTTTGCAAGAGTGAACCTTTTTAACAAAGGTTGGAGCGCGATTTGTTTCAACTAACATCACTAGATGGCGTTGCCTTGTAGTGTAGCAGTTGACTTAGTTTGAAAATAGCTGAAATTAGTGTGAATCGGTAGAGTAATTAAAACTGATTTAAATCTTTCAGTGTGTATGACTCAGGTATTTTTCCCTTTTGAATCATGCTTCTAATTGTTCAAGAGAGGGCATCTCACTTAAGTCTTATTTCTGCACGTATAGCTCTTAGGCAAGCTGTCTGCTGTAGTTTCTGCTGTGGTTCTGCTCTCTTCCTTGGCTTGCTTGAAAACTTTGTGAAGTCACTTGCTGAGGCACTGAGGCTCAGCCAGACCCATGCCGCTGTTTCATGCACGGTTCTCTCTATACACAATTAGCCTCTTTTAGTTGTATGCTGAAATATTAGCAGAAGGACCACTTGGAGGATGCTACATGAGACACACAACAACAAAGCCATGCCAGTATTACGTTATGGAAAGCTGCTGGGATGGCATATTTTTCTAAATTGTGATGTCCACTGTTACTACAGGCAATGTGAAATCAACGAAAACGTTGTTTGGCGGTTTTATTCTGTTTGTTTATTGTGTGTTTTAGACACCATGCTTTGTTTTTCTGGCTGATTTCCTCTGTTTTGTTAGTGGTCAGTCATGTTCCTGGCTGCAGTGCTGTGTGACACCGCTGTGCCTACACGTGGGGCATGATGGTGCCTGCACACAGTTCTGTGGCGTGCTTTTTCCCAGGCAGGGCAAGAGGAAACCTGCCCTTCATGGCAGTAGCGTATTTAGCTGAAAGCAGAAAGACGTCAGTAGGTTGGTTTATTCGGGGAGGATGGTAAGGAGAAATGATGAACCCAGGCAGCTTTTGTCCAGTGCCTTCAGTTCAACTCCATTGTCTGCCTCTTCTAAAATCTAAGTGTGAATTTGGCATAACCTACTCCCTTTTCTTGATTCACCAGTGCTTTTAATTTAAAAGATCTCCTGCTTAAAATTATAGTTATTTCTAAATTCTTAACCCACTGCAGATGTCTGTATCAGTCTACTAAAAATGAAAGAATTGTTGACAGGAACTGGTATAACTTGCTTGGTTGGTTTCTTAAATAGCGGTTCTTGTTAATGTCAATCAATTTGCCTGAAATTCTACACTTAGATGTAGAGAGCGTGCACACCTCTGGTTGCTCTAGTGCTTGTATTTACAAAAAAGTATTTTTAAAGTTTTCATAGTAGAGTTTTAGTTGCAGGATAACGCTGCTGATTTACAGCAACAGTTGGACACCTATAAAGCAGTATCAGATTTTGCAGAAGAAAGAGAAATAAAAAAGCCAGATTAAAGAAACGAACAAACAGTAAGCATGTACCTGAATGTATTTTGATGGCAGAAGGTCATCAAAGCTACTGTTTACTTAAGAGGTTTGAAAGTAGGTGCTGGACCTTATTTGGTCAACTTTCTGAATGCCGCTGCAGTGTATTTCTGTAGGTTAGTGTAGGTTTTTGTGAAGCCTCACTGTAGAGAAATGGCAAATAAGAATTGAGGGGAGAGCAAGGTTGTTTGAGAACTGCAGCACGATGCTTAACAGCCTCCTGTCGTGTGCCGAGGGAACAGTACGAGAACACTGTGACATAAAACCCCTTAATCTTCTTTTACATGTCCATATGTTTTGAAGTCAGAATGAATGGGAGTAGCTATGAAGTTATCAAATCATTTATGGGCTAATGTTTCATCACTTTATACAGGGTAATTGATGATAAATGTACAAGATTTGGTACAAAAGAGCACTGGTGGGAGAAGTCTACATCCGTTTAAACACCCCAGTCAGTATAAGTGCTGAAGCATGTGCTTATCTCCCGTTGAAGTTGGTGGGTTTTAAGCACATGCAGAAATGCTTTCCTGAGCTGGGTCCAAGGGAGGGGAGTCAGTTAAGCAGGGCCAGATGCGGAAGGGAGAGGGGAAAGCAGTGTGGTGATCACGAGTCGGCAGTAGCTATTCTGTTCAGTAGTTTACAGGGGAAAGCTCTGCCTGTAGCAGTGCAATGCACTGCTAATGATTTTAATGGATCTCAAAGCCTCATCTTCAAAGATGTCTGATCCAGTAGCAGCTCTGCATGGAGTTTAGCCCAGTTTCAGGTCAGTGCATTTTGAAAGCATAGCGTTTGGTGCCTGAGCAGGGTGAGGAGAGAGGAAGCGAGGGAAATGTGACCTGCCTGCTGTCCCCTTGCCTTTGCCAGCTTTCTTGTGGTGGTTTCAGGAACGTGCCATTCGAAGGAATGTTTCTGCCACATCTCCATCTCAGTATGCTGTCTGCAAGCAGCAGGAGGCAGAAATGTGAATCCAGTAGTTGTCAGGAATCGCTCACTACGTTGCTGTTAGGAACGACTCTGTTTCATGAGCGTAAAATCAAAGTACACATTCAGTGCCAGTTTTTTCACCTAATTTTCACATGAGGGCTGAATGCTCATCTAATCCTGTTTATCTGGGGGCATTCAGCACATAATACTAAATGTGCTTGATTTTTTTTTTATTTGCAGGTCACCTTTTAATGGAGCTGTAAAAGTAAGTGTAAACTGCACCTTCTTTTGTCATCAGTAAGTGCTGAAGGGTGTAATGCTCAGGGCAGGATTGTCTGGGCTCACATGTGGGAGAAGGGTGGGCAACTCCTAGCGCTGCCCAGTCAGTAAGAGGGTTGAAAGGTAACATGGGCTCTTGTTCATTTGCACTGTCTGTTTGTACAGGCCTCCTTGACACCACAAATACCTCAGGTTTTGTTTTTTTTTTTTTTTCCCTTGGAATGCTGGTCAGGGGACTCTGCTTTGCTAATCTAACACAAACACATTCAGAAAGACAGTTTTTGCTCTGAAGAGTTTATCCGCTACAGCTAATGATTCTCTTGCTTGGTTGAAAAAGAGGGCTGGATGGCTTGTCTTTATGACCTCCAGGTCAGATGTGATTAGGAAATAGAGCTCAGGCTGTTACGCCGTGTAGGGAGGTAGCACTTACCCCTTTCAGAGTGTCTTACACAGAGGATCTTGGTCCTTGGTAGAAGTTGATGAAGTACATTTTCCACATGATGCAGGCAATTCCTGTGGTCCCTATCAACGGTGAAGAAAGTGTGATCTGGATACACTTTGCGCCTATGCCAGAAATGCCGGTGCAAGCCAGATGAAGCAGTTGTAGATCTCAAAACCCCTTTTTCCCTGCCTGATTTGCAGCTGTTGAATTTGTTAGCCATGCACATAAATGGGCAATGACCCAAATAGGGGGGAGCAGTACCCTGTGAAGGCTTTGGGCTGTAATCTAGGTGGATGATGGAATAAAAGTCAGATCTGACGTCAGAGTGTTTCTGAGCTGTCCTCTTCTGTCACAAGAGCAGTTTATAACTGTAGCAACTGCTGCTGCAGATCCTCCTCATTCACTCCCTTCCTTGGCAGCTCCTGTTTGAATAGGCCATGTCTGCATATACATGGTGACAGGAGGAGATGAGCCTTAGGATGCTTCACCCCAGAGATCAATCCTTTTCAGGCACCAAGCAGGAATGGGCAGTGTCTGGATGTGGCTGCCCAGCTGCCAGTGCTCTGTGTGTCTGTCTGCCTGTCCGTGGCTGAGGCGCCTGGCCTGGATGCTGAGCAGTGCTATCCCTCTAGCAGTTGTGTGATTGCTGAAATCGGGATTAAGTTCTTGTTTTCAAAAGAGTGTGCTTATTTTAAGTCACAACTTTTTGGAAAAAAACCCAACTGTTTAACTACTGACGTTTCCAGGAGGGTGGGAAAAATGCCAAATGGAAGCAAATGTAGGTTTTAGTGGCTGTGAGATGCGGGTTTGAGGATCTGCTTTACAAGTGGCTGCCACTACTGCAGAAGTTGTCTTCCTCTGCACAGAGCTGAGCTGCCCAGTGTAATGTCACCATTGCAGGCGATAATCTAAGGTGGATCTGATGTCTTACCTCAGTGCCAGGCATGTGAATTTCTCTATTTGCTTTGAATCAGTTGCAATTTAAAAAATCTTCAGCTTGCTCTCACCGCCTGAAGCACACCTTTATGAGATTGCAGGTGATTTCCTCCTGCTTCTGTTGTTTCAGACCTAAACAGCTTGGATGACATTTGTTGGGTCTGTTCTGTGAATATGGAAGAAAATCATGTTAAGTGCTGGAAGCTGGGAGCTCAGAAAGGCCTCAAACCTTATGCAGGCACTGTGGCATCAGCGAGCTCTTAAACGGAGCCATGTATGTAATTAAAAAGTGTAGACCAGGCTTGTGGGCAGCTGCCGGAGGGTCTGTCTCTCTCAATTTGCTGTCTGCTCTGGGAGCGGCTCTGCATGTGAACTGGGATGTGTGGCTGCCAGCATTGGGAAATGGAGAGTGGGGCTGAGGCAGCAGTGGCCAGCTCCACTTCCCGTGCTGCTGGGAGGGTGGCGAGGACCATGAAGCGCAGGTGAGCTGCCAGGCCTGACAATATATGCTGCAGAGACTGCCAAGAGGCAGAGCTTCACGGAGCGATGAACACTGTAAGGGAAAACCAGCTGGCCTAACTTCATCTCAAAAGTTGTCTGCTCAGTACGGAAATGTCCCTGGATCCTGTAAGGAGCTGTGTGAATGCACCAGAGACCAACACAACCGAGGCAAGACTGGCGGTGCCCCTGTGAGAGACTCCTTCCATGTCCTGCACTTGTGTGGAGAAGACAACAGGAGCAGCCTGGGGCAGGAAGACTGGCGGAGCATTTCTCAGGAGGAGCTCTACCCTTGCCGTGTATCTTCTAGTGCTCAGAAGAACAGCAATACTGAAGTGTAAAGAAAAGGGATTTTTTTTTTTTTTTTTTGCATAAAAGCAAAGCGTTAGAAAACACAGAGGTTTGACTGGAGCTTGCTGGGAGGAAACAGCTCGTGATTCGTGCGGGGACAGAGTGGTTGGTGTGGGACGTTTTGTGTGTACGGCTGCATAATGAGACTTGTGCTAGAG
The DNA here is from genome assembly GCA_013398225.1 of Steatornis caripensis. Taxonomy (NCBI): domain Eukaryota; kingdom Metazoa; phylum Chordata; class Aves; order Caprimulgiformes; family Steatornithidae; genus Steatornis; species Steatornis caripensis. Next base: position 208,421 of record VZSC01010420.1, on the reverse strand, counting down.
GCTTTCCTCTGCTTGTCCCCCAGCTCGGAGGCACTGTAGCATAGCTTTATTTTTTTCAGACACTGTATGAATCAACTCAGGAGCAGGAGGTTGAAGCAGCAAGACAGCTGTTATCCTCTCCTTGGAGACTGGGAAGTATCAGCAAGCCACCAGACCTGCTTATACTGCATGTACTAAACACACTCGGTTCCTTTCTTCTGTCTGTTTTTCATCAAAAGGTTAGAGCACAAGTTAAAAGAAGAGGGACTTTGAAGGACAGGGCCCCCTGCCTAATTATGCATTAGGCATCTTATAATAAACAAATGAGCTGGAGGCTGTCTCCTAACTAGTCTAATTCCTGTTGTACAAACCCACAAAGGAGTAGTGGTGTTCAGTTGCTGCTGTCTCTTGATGTTCATGGGTGCTCTGCTCCTTAGTGCCTTCTCTGACTAGAAGCCTGCTCTCTGGCTAGGGAAACACTCTCTCACCCTGTTGGATGTGAGACAAGGAGGGGGAGGATTGCTGTTTCCAGGGAAAGTACATCTCCTTGGCAGCGAGCCTTTACCTGGGAGAGCCAGGAACAAGCTTGGGTGCCTGCCAGTCCATTCCAAAGCTGTGATTTGGCAAACGTGGGGCAGTAGGAGGGAAGGCACCCAGCAAGAGTGTGGAGAAGCACACCTTAAAGACCAGTTTGTCCAGCTGTGTCCCCTGGGAGTACCTTGGGCTAGCTGGGGCCCAAGCTCTTCATTTCACCAGCTAATCATGGTAGGAGAGCAGCAGTCTTCTGCAGGAGGGAAGAGCGGATTTACAGCCTTCTCCCTGTCTGGTCCCTGGCAAGACATGTGCTTTTGGGAGCGAGCTTGGAGAACCTCTTCCTTAGCAGTAGCCTTGACAGCTATTTCAACGGCTGATCAGGACCAAATGAGCGTGCTTTTGCTTCCAGCTTTGTATGGTGAAAGGCAACCCACCTCTCTCGGCAGTCTCATTTTCTACATGTTCTTTCTGGCAGCTTCCACCGCCTGGAGACGTGTCTTGTGATCCTGCTTTTGGCCGGGTGGCGTTAAAAGCAGGCTGGTGTGGGTGGCATGGCTCTGCTCTGCGGTTAGCTGCAATTGCTGGCCACATCCGAGAATGGCCCGTGCTTCAGCTCATTTCCTGACTCATTCTCCAGACAACTTGCTTTTCTGCATCATCCCGGGATTTCTGGGATCTCTCTTATAACCCCTGGCTTTTAGCTGGAGGCTTCAGGATTATTTTTTCTTTTACAGCTTTTCAAGTTGTCCAGAGGTACTGCTGGCATTCTTGGCTGGCTTCCAGATTAGGCATGAAAATGAGCTGAAGTCTGCACGCTCTTCCTTTTGCTGTTGGACAGTCAAGTTGTTGCCTGCCTGAAACTCTCGCTTCCCCAGAGGGACCCTGAGGATGCAGGAACGGGCTGAGCACGGCCCTCTGTGTAACTAGAACAGAAGACGGAAGTGTCCACCCGCCTAGTATCAGTGACAAATGTTGCGGGAGAAGCACCATCTGTATCTGTTTGAATTAGGAAGACGAGGATGACAAGAGAAAGGAAAGCACAGTTTAAGGATATTTAATATGTATTTTAGTTTAAAAGCATATAAATGTTTATAATCAAATAGATAATTCAAATTTTCCAAAGTGTACTTTCAGCAAGAGAATGTTGCAAGCTAAGGGGTTTGTGATTGTTTTGGTGACGGAGGATGGACTTCAGTGAGGCTGTTACAGTACTGAGTTGAAGAGGATGGATTTGCTAACAGGGCAGGTGACCCTGTCTGGGCTCAGACAAGGAGGAAAAAAAGAAAAAGAAATGAGGGAAGTTAAGAAACTAGTGCCAGCTTGTGGCAATGGATGAGTAATCTCAAACAGCCATACTGATGTTGTAGCTTTAAAGTTATATAAATATATGAGGGTGAAAAGGAAGATTTCATTCAGTAGACAGGATAGTGGCAGCCAAGAGAATTAGTTTACATTTTTATTAGGCGTTCTCATTAAGGGAATGGGAGAGCAGGATTTATACTTTTCCCGTCTCATAAGGCTTATATGGGATGTTTCAGTACTGGGATGCTTAAGCATCTCAGACTAATGAAAAGATCATTTCAGGGCGCTTGAACTGCTTTATAGCTTGTGATAATGGAAAAGATGTGTTTATTTCGGGAAAGATTGTTTAACTGGTAGAGAAATGTGTTCTTGAGCACTGCTAGAGCAATATGCCAGTGGTTGTCACATGCATATGTAACACAGTAGCTGCATCTGTGGGTCTAATCTGTTTACCAGAAACCCATATAATAAGATTGTGGGTTTTGCCTTTGCTGAAAAGAACAGTGAATTAACCTGAAGAGCTTTTGTATCTTATGCTAAGAGATTGTATCTTATTCTAAGAGATTTTGTATCTTACTTGGAGAGATTATAGAGGTTCTGAGAAAGACTTTTCTGTAAAACATTAGATCTGAAGAAATCATAAATCAATTTTTATCTAAAGCATTGAAGGTCTGTTTCATTTTCAGTTTTATTGTCCCTTTTTACACTGTTTATGAATTAATTGGCTCTTCATTATTAATGTTAATTATTGTTAATTGTTACACGTTAATTATTGATGTTAATTCATTAGCTATTCATTGAAGTATTCCTTATACTTTTACTATACATTTATAGATAAAAGCACAAGTTGCTGTCTTTTTATGAATTTTGAATTAAGTAAATGAATTGTTACTAGCATTTCTTAGTGTCTGAAGTATAATATTATGTTGGTATAAAGCAACTCCAGTAACTTCAGTAACATTAGTCAAGCCTCAGATGAGACTAACTGAGAACAGAATTCCGTCAAAGGGACCGAGTACACTTGTTCATCTTAGTAATGCTCTGCATAGCTAATGCCAGCAAAATACTTAGTATACCGGCTAAATGTACTGACCACTATATGCCCTGCATATGTCCTGTGAAAAGCTACAGATTAAAATAGCTTTGCTGTAATCTTTTCAATCCCTCCATTAAATTTGGGGGGAACACCCAGAAAGCATTTAAATAGAAAAATGTCCGGAGTTTTGGGTCTCCACTGGGTTTCATTGCCTCCCTCTCTCTTGCCCTGATGCACGTTTCTTGGATTTGCAACTAAAAGCCATTAACAGCTCAAGAGCTGAACTTGCTCACCAGGCTGACAGAGGCAGTGGCTAGTTGTGAGAAACCAGCTCTTCCCACTAGATCCCCCTAGTTCTGTGAGAGCTAGTCGAGGTCTCTGGTAAACCTTCAGGAAAGGAGAGAATAGAAAATCCTCCTGTAATATGTTCAGGATGGGTTTGTTTCTAAAATTGCTCCAGCCAACATAAACTATCTCTTTAGGAACAGAAGGTAACCCTGTGTATTACACTGGTCTTGTTTATCATTTTAAGGCTCTTTTTAGTTGACCCCTCGCTGCTGACATTTGTAACATTTCCCAGATAATAAAACTGAGCCTCTATCTCACTTTTCAAAACCACCGGGAAAGTGCTCCTCTCCTCTCCTCTTCGCTGCTCTCCACCCGTTCCCACGGACCCACCGCCGACAGCTCCTCAGCAGGCGCATGAATTCCCCCTCCGAGTTTGGACCTGAGCACACAGCTTTTGGTTCATTTTTGGGCATGCTTTTGAATGCTGCTGTCCTCAGGAAGAATCAAGATTGCATCCAGCTGCTCCAGATTATTTAGATTTTTCTGAGAGTGTGTTTGTTCTGGAACAGCCCCACTGAAACGAAGCGAGGAGTGGGACATGCCGAGAGTATCCTTGGCGGCTCCAAACAAATCCCTGCCTGATAACGTGTTTCAGTTTGTTGCTCAACAGCGGAGTGAGTTTATTGAAATTTCAATGATGATAATTAGGCTTCAAAAGTTAACGTTGCGTCAGCAGGCAGAAAAGAAGTTGAATGTTGTCTTGGAGTCAAATTTCAGACTTGGTATCGCTTGTTGCTGTGTGCGTGGTACTTCTGCCAGGACGGACACCTGTAACCTCCCCTCCAACAGATATTCCCATCTGAGACTGGTAATGGGTCTAGTATAGGGCACCTTGTCCGTCCTTTTGGTGCAGGACATACGGGGGCGGCCCCAGGGCAGAGGGAACAGTTCCAACCCCTTTCCAGCCAGACTTTTCTTCCTGTAAAATCCTGTGCGAGTACCTTCATTTGATGACAATTCCTTGGGATGCAGTGAGTCTGCTGACATAGTCGGGTTTACTTCGCCGCTTAAGCAAATCACTCCCTACCTCAGCAGAGTTTATTTTTGGTGTTTCTAAGGAAAATGTGATTAAAAAACCCAACCCCATAGAGTTCAAGGGGTTTGTTTTCAGGCATTGGGTCTTTCTGGTTTGTTGCCATTGGGTTTTTGTTGTTACAACACCCGTGGGATCCACTGCAGTCTGGAGATGGTGGTTGACTTTGAAAACTCTTCTCAGTTATGGAGTAAGGCACAGCCCAGACACTGTCCAGCTGATAGAGGCCTGAATCAGTAAACGCCATACAGATAGCTTTAACTTTTCCTCAGCATTACCTGTCTTATACCAGGCAGGGAAAGGGATTGGTGCTGCCCTCAGACACGAGATGGCTGGTTTCCAGACTTCATTCGTGGAGTCACCACCACCAAGGCCAACTCATGCCTCCCTCAGCCTCTGGTACGGCATGTATTCCCAGGGCAGAGGAGTGCGGTGGCCCTGAGGCGAGTTTTGGGAGAAGCAGCTTTAATATTCCTCTGTATTATTTATGGGGACCACATGCTGGTGGAGTTTTTCTGCTGCTCTTGCTTCTAACTAGTTGCTTGTTTCTACTGCTGGAGCCTGATCGTTCTTGAAGGATTTGGTAGCTGTGCAGAAATCCCTGAGAATGTTTGTGTAGGTTTTAACTGGGTTTTGAGTGCTTTTGCCAATGTGTCTTCTGTGGGTGTTTCCATGCTGCAAGACTGGGATGTCCAGCCTCAGGCTGATGATGTCCATCAGGGAGAGCTGGTTTAGGGTTAGATGTGCTGTTACTGGGATCGTTTTTTGTCTCCTTCGGTAATACAGATACATTTTGAATCTGGGTCCTCAGCTAAAGTAAAAATAAAGTGTTTGAGAAAAATAAATCCAAAGCAAGCTGATGTTTCTGTTGTTTGTGTGTTCCAAATTAAAAAAGGGACAGTTTTATTTATTGAGATAGAGGGAAGATGAGATTATTTCTTAACAGATGAAAGTCATTCTCACTCTTAGGAGTCTGCGGAATGAATTATTCAATCCTATCTTTTTTGTTGATATTTCAGTGTTGACATGTATTGTCTCAAGCTCTGATTTAGCTACATGTTGCAGAAAAGTAACAGCAGTGTCACCTAGCTGAAAGAAAGGAGGAGGCAGGGAAACAGTCTTGTACTTGACAAGTGTATAAAACGTAATGGTCAGGGGACTGAGAGCGAGCAAGCAAGCAAGCAAACTCTCAGAGTGTTTGGCTGAGAATTTACTATGAAGAAGTCAGAGGGGTTTTTATGCCTTACCGTTTTCCGTCTTTCGTTCAAAAAATGAGCATTCAGAGTGCTAAGCTCAGAAGGAATGCAGCTGCTGCTGCGGCTTGGGTAACTTTACAAACGCTCAAGTGTAAAACAGTTGCAAATCTGAATGCATACGCATTTTTTATGTTAAGCAGACTTCTTGCAGTAGCTCTGAAGTTGTATATACAACTGTCCCTATACTGTACAGTCCCTTTAAATTACAGTTTGTTTCTCAAATTGATGATGCTGTTTTTGCCTATGTTTTCGTACACACTTGATACATCATGTAATATGTTCTTTCTGGTATATTTGCATCATTCTTGTGTTATAACACTGGCATTCGTTTGATGTCTTTTCTAGAAAAAAAATGCTATTCCCCAAGACTTTTTCTTTCCTACTAAGGTTAATAATCAGATAACATGTAATTCACTTCAGCAGTGGAACTGTCTTCCTCGTCGTCATTTCAGGGGATATGTTAGTGGTGAACTTGGCTCAGCATATGAGCCATAGGTATTCTCTGGTATTTTGGTATTTTTGACTGGCAGGAAGCTGGGTGCAGACAATTTGCTCTATAGGTTATAAATACAAAATACTTGTCTTACCAAACGATGGTGTCTCTATAGTTGTGAAAAATTATTTAAGATAGAGTGTATAGTCAGGTAGTTAAACGGAACTTTGGGAATTTGTGGGAGAGTTTAGAACTGAGGTCACCGTGTGTAACTTCGAATTTAGCATTTCCTAGTTTATGAATATTTGATCAATCTCCTCTCCTATTTCCTTGTCATTTTCCTTTTCTATTTCTATGCTTCACTACTGAAATATTTCTAGATTAAAAAGAAAGGTTTTTAAGGAGAAATAAATGTTGACAGTAGAAATATAAGCAGTGTTAACAGATCAAAGTATTTCAGGTAACTACAGCAGATGTGCATCGGTACGGTTGTTTGAGATTAACGTGCAAACAGCTAGAGGCGGTGTATCATCCTCTTTAGATGTAATTTATAGTAAAAACATGATGGATTATTTCTATATTATTATGCAACAGGCAGAAACCAATTAAGAAGTATCCCAGCATACACAAAGAGGATCATTGCATTCATTTGACTAGAAATCCAGGAAGAAAAAATACTCTAGGTTTCAGTACTTTGTGGTTGTTATGTGGTTATCTCAGGCATGCTCAGAAGAAAAGTTTTATAAACAAAACTTCTGTGGTTTGAATGTGAGTCTAAGGCGAATAATTCAATCCGTGTTGGAATCAGCAATGGTGAAAAATACGTAGGTATTGCTATGTGTCTGTCTGATGAATATTTTGAATAGATATGAAGCAGATAACTATGTCATTTATAATTATTATCTTTTCCTTGAGTCTGCTAAGATTGTCAAAGAAAAGGAATTTTGTCTTCATGATATGAAGATTGTCTTCATTATAAGAAGAATAACAGTTTGAAGGAGTACTAGGGGCATATGCAAGGGAAGGAGAAGAAGACCTCTTCACTTGGGATGGGAGGTGTTCAGCTGAGCCAGACATAGGGCAAGAGTTAGAGCAAATGTAGGCGCATTCTGGGAGAACCATGGTTAATCTCTGCTGGCTGAGATTTTAGCAGAAGACATGTACTTTCCTTGCATTTCTGAAGGGAGTAGGAAGGTGTAGAAGAGCTTGAAAATTTGAACTATGAGGAGGCTGGAAACTTAGAGTCTGCAAAAGTAGTACATTAGTTTTGTGGACCTAAGTTGTCAAAATTAATCAAACGGCAAATAGATAAAGGTGAGGGGAAGTCAGTGTTTGAAAGCTGGGATTTATTTTTCTTTTGGTACTTCCTGATGCCAGACAGACAGCTATGTTTAGTTTATTTCTGCTTGGCATATTAAGTGTACTGTGTTGTTTTGAATGCAGCCCTTATCCATACCTGCTTCACCTTGTGCCTTGACTCCATGATACACTGCTTGGAGCTGTGCCTAGAGACCATTCAGAAGCTAAAATCCAGCCTGTGCCTGTTTGTTAGACAGGACTTTGTTGGGAGTGCCAACAAAACTGCCTACTGGCTTTTAGATGGATTCAAGGTGGAGCTTGACCTTCAGAGCATTAGCGATTTCAAGGCCCAGGTATTTGAGAGATGGCTCGTCTCTGCTCCGTACTTGCTGTCTGGGAGTTTCCGAGGTGCATCTCAATGGCACCCGCTCCCCAGAGCCTGACAAGTTCGCCCTTTTCTGTGTCCCACAAAGTTCTCCCCACATCGGACTGCAGGTCTGGTCAGGATTTATAACTGCAATGTAATTGAGCTGAGTGGATTAATTTATGAATGTGTAGGCAGTTGATGTTTCAGTGACTAATGTAATTCTTCTTTGTAGGAAGGCTTGGCATAGCCACTTAGTTGAGCCGACAAGCACAGAAATGCCATTCTGCAGAGTATATATAAAGCTTTAAAAATGGAAAGAAGCAGCATCAAGAATATATCATCACGATATCTTCCACTTCATATTGCTAATCACTGTCTTTATATCTTCAGTGGTTTACTGCCTTGTATTAAAGGTGGACTGCTGCTTCTTCCGTGGCTCAGATGAGTCAGTGGTTAATGAGGTCCTGCTGGGTGCCGGAGGTCTCTCCAGGGCAGATCGTTAAAGGAAGGTGCCTGTTCTGAAGTGTCTGAGAGGCCTGTGGAAGTGTTGTGGATTGACTGTTTCAGAGCATGTTAGGAGATTTATCTTTTCACAAAGCCACACTGGTAAAATTGCTGTAATAATGACTGAAATTTGTTAACGTTTAAAGAAAAGAAGCACTCCTAAGTGTTTAAGGCATTCAGGATAGCATGGGGAGCCAAGTGCCCTGGAGGAAAACAGCATAAATCTTTTTTGTATCTTTAATACACAAAAACTTAGGAGTGGGCTTCTTAGAGCTGACAAGAGTGACTGTTCCCATTGAACACAAGAAAAGCATATGGAAAAAGTCAGATAGAAATTACTGGTGTCACCACTTCAGCATCGACTCTCAGCGGGAGAATAGTACCAGATTTTGCAGTACTTCCCTTCCTAGAATATATTTTAAACAATTTATTGCTTTTAGTCTGATTGGAAAAAACTACTGTTGCTGCCTGAGCATTACGCTTTTGGCTTCCGTATGGCATACCCACGCAGGCCTCAAGTTCGTCACGGTCATGTAGTTCAGGAGCGGCACTGTCTTTCAGGTACTGCAGCTGCCCTTCTGTAAATGGGGGCAACTCTTCTACCCTGTTCTCCTGAATTCTTTTGAATGAATGAGGCCTCTTGCTTCCTTTCTTCTGAAGGCACGAGGGATGTCACATGTGGTACAAGGCTCCGGTGTTCTCTCTCTCTCTCTCTGTTTTGCTGCTTGGGAGCTGTGGCCATACCGGTGATGGAGGGGTCGTGTCATTCTGCGCCTGCCAAAATGGGGGCTTCATGTAACCATAATCCTCCTGGATAGTTGTCCACATGTGAACACAGCCACTAATTCTGTTTGCCGCTTTCCTTTTTAACGACAGAGGTTCTGTGGTTAATACTACTGTTTGCTTGCAGCAGCAGCTCAAATGAAGATTGTGATTTAAGTGTCACTTGGTTTGGGGCATAGCTGCTCCTTCCATAGTGGCAGTTCCTATAAACTTGATGTTTCCTGAATGCTTTTGAGAATATAATCTGCTGAGAACAATATTTTAGGTACTTAAGTCAGTATTTTGGAGGGGGGAATGATGCTACTTGTAGCAGATGATCTTCTAAGCACATGGAGGAGGAGAAGACTATCCGGAGTAGTCAACATGGATTCACCAAGGGAAAATCCTGCTTGACCAATCTGATAGCCTTCTGTGATGGCATGACTGGCTGGGTGGACGAGGGGAGAGCAGTGGATGTTGTCTACCTTGACTTCAGCAAGGCTTTTGACACTGTCTCCCACAACATCCTCATAGGAAAGCTCAGGAAGAGTGGCTTAGATGAGCGTACAGTGAGGTGGGTCAAGAACTGGCTGAATGGCAGAGCGCAGAGGGTTGTGATCGGTGGTGCAGAGTCTGGTTGGAGGCCTATGACCAGCGGTGTTCCCCACGAGACAGTGCTGGGTCCAGTGCTTGGATGAAGGGACAGCGTGTACCCTCAGCAAGTTCGCTGACGATACAAAGCTGGGGGGAGCGGCTGAC
>VZSC01010420.1:173685-198370 GCA_013398225.1 Steatornis caripensis | reverse complement strand
GGGCACAAACTGGAACACAGGCAGTTCCACCTGAACATGAGGAGGAACTTCTTTACTGTGAGGGTGACAGAGCCCTGGAACAGGCTGCCCAGAGAGGTTGTGGAGTCTCCTTCTCTGGAGATATTCAAAACCCGCCTGGATGCATTCCTGTGCAACCTGCTCTAGGCTAACGTGCTTTAGCAGGGGGGTTGGACTAGATGATCTCTAGAGGTCCCTTCCAACCCCTACCATTCTATGATTCTATGATTCAACTGGCAACTCAAGAAGTACAGTGTATTTTAGGCTTATCCAAGGTGCGTGTATCTAAATACATTTAATACTGAGTGCTGGAGAAGGTTATTTATTTTTACACCATGTAATCTGCAGCATCCACAGGGTAGAATTTGTACAAAATAAAAGTGAAGGTACTGCTTCCAGTTATAGTCATGACAGAGTTTTTCCAGAGCAGGTGGCATCCAGCAGCCTGGGTATTTTGCCTGAGGTGAAAGTTCTTGCTTTGTTTCTTTTGGCCAAATAGTTTTAAATAAAGTGATGTTAAACAGGACATTCCCACTCTACAGCTAGCAAAAAACTGTATGCCACCCATTCCTCTTGGCCCTGGGCATAAGACACATTTCCTAGGTAGTTCAGAATCATCTTTCCTTCCATAGCACAGTCAGAGCATGGTCAGGCATTCGCTTTGCAATCACCTGCACCTACGGAGATATTACCAGACTTCTCCTGTGATGCTTTAAACCTCTCCCAACGCTGCCAGCTGAACGATTCATCTGAGCAGGGGTCTGTATTCCTGCTTCATACCAAATCCATATGGTTACTTGGTATGGATCCCACGGAAATAGGTTAAGGAGAACTGTCTGTCTCCTGTGTCAGCAGTACTGCAGGAGCAGAAATACTCAACCAACTAACTCTTTGCTGTTCATCTTTCTCAGTATATCCCCCAAGAGGACGCAATTAAAAATCATTACCATTCATGCAAATTGTAGACTTTAATGCTCCATGCTGTGCAGAATACCTCTATGTACCCACTAGCAGTTATCCAGAGGAAAATTTTGTGAAGAAAACAGTTGCATATGAGCAAACGTCTGACTTGGTCCACTTCTCTTTGCAGCCCCCTTGAAGATTTTCATTTAAGTTGTCCTCAATAAGCACAGCATTTGACTGGCCATTTGTTTAACGAAACAAATAATTTACAGCTGTTGTTTGTGTTAATTTTCGTAGTTCTAAAGTTATCTTAAACAGCCCAAAGCACTTTTTCCAGAATTAATAAATGTTCACCTAAATCTAGAAATGCCTGTACTTCTGCTCAGATCTCCAAAAGGTGCCTTTAGTTCATTGGTTTCATGCTGAACCGTTAACGCTTTAAGTTGTTTTATTAGGAGAGAACAAAGAACTCCTGGCTTGTTGAAAATTTGTTACACAAAGCTAAGGTTGAAAAGGTTCTGAAAGAGCTGATGTTAAGCATTGCAAACTGGATGAAGTTGTGCAGATTGAAAATATTTACAAGACATCTGGTAATTAGTTTCTAGCTCCTATGGAGTCCTGCCTTGTGAAAGCTGCTGCCACTTGCACTGGATGGGGAGCAGTAGAGAGATGAAGCATAACCCTGAAAAGCTAGATCTTTGTGTTCACAAATTATCAGTGGGCTATTGAAGAGTCTCCAGGTACCTCCTACAAAAAAAAAAAACACCCTGGCATCTTTCCCTTTGCAGGATTGTCTCCTATGCTGGCATTTGCTTGGTACAGTGGTGGGGAGGGAATGAGCTATCAAAGACCTGTTCGTGACTTCCCCGCCTAAGCCGATCTGCCAGTCTACCCAACACCAGCCTGCTGCACTCCCTGAGGACTGCGTGGCAGCTGGGAGTTGCTGGAGTGTGACCAGCTAAAGTTACGTCCCTCTGCCGGGCCCAAAATGCGGGTGATGCTTGGGACTGCTGTAAGAGCTGGGTACTTGGTGGGTAGCCCTTGCCGGGGAGGTACAGCAGCACACTTGGGTGCAAGGGACCCAGAGCCAGGCCACAGTTTGATCCTTTCGTTATTATTATCATCATTATTGTTGTAATTACTATTACTACTACCACTGTTATTTTCCAGCACTATTTTTTAAAATTCATTAAGGAAGATTTAAACAAGAAAGAAAGCTTTCCATTTGGGTTCGTTATGTAAGATTTCTCTTGGGAGCACTTTTCCACACCCCGGTTGTAGGATAACATGTGTTTGTGCGGTTTGTGAAGTTCGGGCATACGAACCTTCACACACTGAATGGGAATCACTGAGACCCGGTGCTCTGGTTACTTGTCAGAGACTTGGGAGACTTTGCTTCGGTACTCCATGCCGTCCCTTACCTATACAGCCACTTCTAGTGAGTCATTGCCCTGTCATGTTTATTATTCTGTCTGTAAAGCGGTATATTGATCTTGTCTTAGACGTCTGCAGAAAAATGGTTAAGATCAAAATTATATATTTACTACTTCCTTTTTCTTTTGTTACAAATATTTAATCATCTAAACATCAGTAATCAGTCCCAGTGGGCTAACTACTAGTAAAAACGTTTATCCTTTCAGCTCTGAATCTATTAAGTACAATGAGCAGGCAGCCCGTCTTCATTTTTCAAGCGGTGCTGTACTTCAAGATTAGGCATTTGCAGCAAAGACCAAGCTTTACTGAGATTAGTTATCAGAAATAACGTTATTTTTCCTAGATTGCAAATGTGTGGTTAATGACATTCACCAAATTATGACTGGCTGAGAGTATGAAGGAAGTAGAGTTATGTATCAATATATAATATTAGGATATATTGGAAGAGATTATACTTGATTTGTATATAACCCAATGAATTTTGCAACGGTAGTAATTAAGTTTATTCTTTCCACTGATAAATCATGCTTATAGTCTCAAATAAAAACCGTACGTAGTCAAATGAGCCTTTTCTTCTTGAGATTACAGCTGTTCTGTGTCTGTGTTGTAGTGGTATCTAATTCCTGAATGCGATGCAACTGGTGCTGCAGCCGGATCTATTGGAAAGAAGGTTTTAGCACCCAGGAGGCAGGGTCAGTGCTGTCCAAGAGCTTTTGCTTTGCCGGAGGTGCAGGCAGTAAACTGACACTTTCCTAACAGCTGCCTTCATGAGCCTGAATCTGGGCTGTGGGAGAAAATTACATTTCTTTTTAATCATAGTTCTGAACAGACAGACGTGTTAAAAGTTGGAATAAAGGCGCAGTATATCTTAGTCTGCTGGTACCAGTGATCTAAGCTCTGCAGCAAAGCTCTGTGCGGGTCACAAATTTCTTAGCTCATCGTTGGTTGTGGCGGCTGTCTTAGAGGAGGGGGTCAAAGCCCTGCTCCCAAGGCTAGCCCAAATGGCTACTGCTCCATACGCTACAGCTGTGTCCACGGAGAATGTTCATTTGGAAGAGTTACCCATTAGATTAACATTGTTAGAGGGAGCAATAGTTGGGCCGGAGCTGTTTTTTCGATAGACAGATTTTACTGAGTGAGACTTGTTTCACTTAGATGTTTATTGACTTTTTGCCCCTGGAATGATTATTATTTTCACATTTTTCTTTAGTGTAGTACACTTTTGTGGAGTAAAATGAACCCATATCAGACATTGATTTCCGTGTATTTGTATGCATGATGCTTTCTCCATTCCTTTGAATTGCAGTACTTTTGGAACGAAAGCCGGTATTCACAGGGTTTTTTAATGCTTTTAATACGCAAGTTACATTTATATCTACTCTGTACCAAGTGTTGCTTCAGCTGTCTCCAATTCTGCATTACACAAAACAGATTCCTATCTTCAGCTGCTTTTGTTTTGAAACTCTCCAAATTGTTGTATTCAACTAGTGAAATGTATGGTTTTGGGCTAACATTTTAGCACCTGAATCAAGCCTGCCTTATGCTCGGTACAGGACAGTTACTGCTCATAATGTCAAGTCACTCTACAGCTTATGTACTAAATGGACAGAGTGGAATGGCAAAGAGACTCTACTTGGATAAGCAGAACATTGCAGATCCAGAATAGCACTTGCAGAGTATAATTCCAGTGTGTTTTAAGCCAAATCAGGTTGAGCTGCTGCAGCCCCCAGCTTCTGCCCTACTCCCCACTGCAGCTTCTCTCTCCCATTCTCGTGCTGGTGCTGGCATCTGTGCCAGTCTGCGGTCAGCTGCTGCTTCCAGGAGCCCGGGCAGCCTGACAGCAATCCTTGGTTACTTCTCAACTCGCTCAGCACCACAGAGCAATTCAGTATGTGATTTCACGAGTGCCGCTACAGATGTCGAGGGAGGGGAAGGAGTAAGATGAGACACGGGGCTGATTTTGCTGAGTTTAATTGGTTGTGGGACAGCACCGGTCACCTTGCAGTCAGGTTTACTGGAATGTGTTATACCTGAGAGGTTTGGTTTATATATTCAGGTTGGAATAAGCTTATTTGCAGAATTGTTTTGTTAAAAGTACAAAGGTGAAAAATCTAATATCAAATAATAGATTAAATGTATTAAATTTGGCAACAGTGATAAACTCGTGCCCTGCGCTGAGCGTTTTGCTTTAAGCAGAGTTTAAAGCCCATAGCCAGAGCTCTGATGATCATTTCAGGCCATGAATCTTGCAAAAAAAGTGAAAATCTCGTTTAATCAATCCTCAGCAGAGGAAATTTGTTAACCAGTGTGGGAACGGGACTAAGGACAGGCCTTCTGAACATTGGACCATTGCGTTGAACAGGGTTCTTGTTTTTTGACCAACCAGATTCACACCCCTTCAAAACAACAAACTTCTTTCAATTCAGACGAAGTAGCTAGTGACAAAAGCCTCGTAGTGACCCCTGACCATGTTCAGAAAGGTGCTGTGCTTGAGCAGTCATCCTTATGGTGCTGAAGGTGAGGAAGGTCTTTGCGTATGCACTGGGAAGGGTCAATTTTATTTTTGAGAAATACAGCCTTTTACTATGTACAGAGATTTCCATCAGGGTTTTATGGCTTCAAATTAGGCTTCTGACACAGAGAGCTGTGGCACAGCATTTTCTGTTTTGTTAGGTTGTAGAGTGTGATGTGGAAATGGATGGAGGCAAGAGGGAGGCAGTGTTTCAAAGTAATAGAATTACGTTTGGAAGAAAGCCTATGCTAGAAGTGGCAAGACTGAACCCAGAACTGACTTAGATGATGACAATACAAACTGCTTTTGAGGGAAAATATTCAGTGCTTGCTACAGGGCAACATTCAGGAAGTTAGTGTGAAATAGCTAGACTTATGAAACTAATACTCATTTATTAAAGATCATTAAATCCCTAAGTAGGTACTTCTTATTCAGAGTGTCAATGTGTTTTAATGGCAGCAGGCTATCCAACTGACTGGTTTGTCTTTTCTCCGTCTCTGTGTGGGCAAGCTATAACTTTGTTGTTGAAGTTGAAAGCTGATTTTTTTAAGGTAGAGGGGAAAAGACAACTTCTAGCTGTGTTGCTGTACGGTGGTGAAGAAGCCCAATCCTGGACATCCCAGAGGAGGAGGTTCCATTGCGGTAACACCCCGCAGGTTGGGTGTTCATCTTCTTGGCAGGTGGGATACACCTGCATTTCAGTGAAGATGACTTCCCAGCACTTCTCTCTTTCTTTGTCCTTGATGAAGTCCCTGAATAAATCGTGTTCGCTAAATTGCACTTTCTCCTTTTACAATATTAAAAGAAAGCTGTTCCACAACATTACGACCATTCACAAGTTTAATCATGGAGTCTGCCTTTGGGCTTGAGCTGTCAGGCTGTGGTGGTTCTCTAATTCACTCATGTACTTTCTGTCTTTAAAAGCACTGTTCATAGGTAGAGTTCCTTTCAATGTTTGGCAGAAGATATGTTCCTTAAAAAAGAAAGCATAATGCACAGAGCAGTGGAATATTTTTTTAACATTCTGTTGTGTTAGATATTAAATATTAATATTTAATATTTGGTCAGTATTTGAAATTGCCTAATGTATTTGGGGTGGGTTGATAGCTGGGGGCTTCATCTGAACAGCTCTAGTTGACTTAGTCTGTTGAAGGCTTAGTCTGTTGAAAATTGCACGACTGTTGGTCCTAGGCATGAATCTTTCTAAGTTTACTATAGTTTTAAAGCCAATTGTATTTTTAGATTAATTAGATCCTTTAGTGATATTAAGTGTTTTAACTGTTCTTCCTTCCTCCATTCGAAGTGTGTGCGTAAAGGATGCTGGGAATACTAGATTTTCTTTATTGACGTTAAAAATGTCATTGAAAATATTAGTGGGAAATCCTGAACTGGGTTTCTCAGTATGATGTAGCTTTTTGACATGAAGATTTTGCAGTGAATGATGGAGGTGACTGATGTCTAAAACACGTGGATGCCACAGAGCTATTGAATGAGCTACTAACAGTGTAATCTCAGTCCAGTGGGTAAGGTGGTGGCCTG
Source organism: Steatornis caripensis (assembly GCA_013398225.1). Taxonomy (NCBI): domain Eukaryota; kingdom Metazoa; phylum Chordata; class Aves; order Caprimulgiformes; family Steatornithidae; genus Steatornis; species Steatornis caripensis. The sequence continues at coordinate 191,964 of VZSC01010420.1, read as the reverse complement.
GGATTTGGGAGATTTACATTACAGTCGTACTCCACAGCACACATTTTCTGGATGACATTAGGCAAATGACCCTGTGTCTGAGTGCCTCCATTTTGTGTATTTGTGGGCAGACGTCTTAAACTAAGGCGTCGCGATTTCTCAGGTAGTGTGTGATTCTTTCAGTACGGGTTGCTAGCATCAGTGTGGAGGCTCTAACATATGAAAAATGAAATGTACATGTATCCCAAATGACTCTTGTTTGTGTTACAGAGTTGAGAAGGATCCTCTCTCGTGGAAGAAAAGCAAAATTTGTCGTGTTTACTAAATACAGGTTCATCAGTAATTTTGAGCGGAAGGAAAACGTGAACTGTACACCTGGTAGAGAGATTTCTTTGACAGAGTGATTTGACCGTAATACAAATTGGGCTTTATACTGACGGCAAGAAAATAGCACACATTTTACCACTAGTACTACTAGTGTTTTAACACTGATGACCAGGAGCTGGTCTTTTACTTTGTGCTGAATTACGGCTTTGTTATTATGAACACATGGTGAAGTGGCAGGAAACATTTCCTTGTACTGACTGTCCTGCTCTGTGTTTCAATAGGAAGTATGGATAATTTCTCTAGTGTAGGCATGTGAGAGGGACTTTTATGCAGATTTCAAGATACTTCAAGCAAATATTGAGCATGAACTTTCTTGATGTCTGTGAGTCCTATGGACTTCTCTGTATTCAAAAACAACTCATGTTTGGTAAACTTTTTATGTACTGCCCGGTTAGTATATATTTACAACTCCTCTGTCAAGAGCATAGACAGAAACAGTATGATATGTCTCGTTACCTGGTTTAAATTCAGTATTTCTGTTGTAATTTAGTGAACTATGTTCTGGGGTTAGTTATTTTTCAAAATAGAAATTACAGGAATTCTGCCTCCATAATTGGCTGTGGTTATGCTGAAAGATGGAGCGAACTTGAGCAGATTTCTAACAGCAGCAAGAAATGTCCTAGGAACTAGCAGGAATACAAAGAGGAAAGTGAAGTTCAGCTATTGTAGCAATGAACTAATTTAATGGGCCTTTTGGCAAACTATCAGCTTTCCAAAATACATTCCTTGGGTTATCTACATCTTACAACTTTGATGGAATTACCAAATGATTTGTTACTCAGCTTCCTTTAGTAACAACAGTGTATATTCTTCTACTAATGGCAAGTTTAGTTCTGGATGTTTTAATCGTCTAAAACACTACGATCTGGCATCTTTCTCTTTAGAGTGATTAATAGCAGATCTGCACTCAGTTAGATTCCCCTAATGGTACAATTTGATGTGAACCAAATATGGCCACGTAATTACATTTCTAAGCCAGACCACGCAATCTAAAGTTTATGCCCTCTTTATGCTGGCTGCTGGAGGACAAATGATACCTGATTAAACATAAAGCCTGGTGTTACAAAGCTAATCCATTGACGGTTTTGGAACATATACGGTTTGGCCAAGTTAGTTTACGTTGGATCAGCACTTTGCTTTGAGTAGCCACGCTGCTTTTGATCTGGTAGGAGGAGCTCTCAAGTTGGATTTACTGTTGCATGGAACCATGGCCTCAGGCACAGGTCCTGCACTGCTTTACAACCAGCTGAATTAGCAGGGGATCCATGAGTTAAAAACAGGCATTTTTTTTCAGCAGTAATTTCTAGATTTCAGTCTTAAGGGCATGATAGACTTTAAGGAAGTGACAGAAGCAAAGATTTGTACAATGAACTAGGCTCCGTGTATCCTCAGTTACACAGAGCCTCTGTGGATCTGCTAGAAGCAGTAAATAACCCTTTTCAGCAAACAGGCGTAGCAGATAGTTCAGTGGCAGGTAAAATAAGAACAGTTGTAGCTATATAAAGAACACAATAGACTGAAACTTTTTCTTTGTAAGAAATTGCACATAACCTGGAAACCTTAGTAATAGTGAATACCTTAACAAAAAGCATTGTCAGGATGGATTTGTTGTATTGCTGTAGACCACCCGTATGTGTCCAACCCTAGAAAAATGCTGTAGTTCAAAAATTAGGGCTCTGCTTGAGGCTCTTGCCGGTGAAACCAGGATGCTTTCTGTGTGTAGAGGATGTACTACCCAGATTCTGTAAGTAGAGGTACTTAGGCACTGGTGCTGGTAATATGAACGCTGAGAATAAGTACTTCAGAAAGCCCTGTAAATGAGGCATTGAAAAATAAAGAAAATTATAATTGCTGTCCAGGCTTGTTAGTTTTTAAAGGTCATGGGACTGAAAGCCACAAAAATTACTGTTCATTTCTGTTCTTGTGCTCTATAACTGAAAATGCAAGAGTGCCTCCACAAGTTGGAAAAGAGGATTAAGAAAAAAGATAATGGATAAATTTTCTTCAAAACGTTGAAAATATCAAAGCAGGAAAATAATCTGAGCATCTTTCCGTTCCCATGTTTAGCATTCAAATACAACTGCTGGTAAGTGATTTGTGCGCTCTCCAGGCTTCACAGAGTAACACTGAACTAACTCTCAGCCTGTACCAGAGATCCTTTGGTTCCTCGTGAGATTTTTTTTTTTTTAATTACCGGCAGCATGGCAGTATCTGTATCTAGGTAAAAAGCTAGTGTGCTACAAGGTAGCATGTGAATACAGAGCTAGACAACCCTTTCTCACAGAGTAGAGGATGAGGAGGATTTTCTGAAGTACTGAGTTTAGAGGCTTGAGTTAGGACCCAAGCTCCCCATGCAGTCAGTGAAAAGTAGGTGTCACCAGAGGGAGATGGAGAACCGTGATATTAGGGAGCATTTAGATGCTCCTTGGGCTGCAAAGAGTCACCGATCTCTCTACCCTGATTGCCTGGGAAGTCTGAGGTGCAAACATCAGCATCCACACTAGATACTCTGCATGGCAGATACGTGTCCCCACCTCTGCGATAACTTGGAAGTTCCCTGAGCCTGAGGCTTTCTCTTTCCACTGGAGATGAGCTCGTCAAGCTCAGAAGCTTAGGTGGTGAGGCAGGCAGGCTCACTACAGATGAGATCTGTGTATTTGCCTGAATTGTATGCGCTCGTAGGATCTGTTACAGCCCTGTTAGCCTCTAGTGGCACGGTACTCAACTAGAACATCATCCAGCGGCTTTAGCTGAGACATTGCTGTCCAAAACAAAGCCTTTCATGCTGGTAACATGCTGAGTGCCTTTCTCACAGCAGGATTTGTAAAACTCAATTTCTGAAGCTGTGTTGTGGATTTTGCAAAACTCACTATATAGCTTTATGAAGTGGATTTTTCAAGCACGACGTTATGGAACATACTTAAGGGCATTCATTCTTCCTTTCCTTAGTACCTTCAGCTGAGTTAAGAAAAATTAAAAAAAAATCATACTCCTTTCTTAAAGCACTGTCTTCGCTTACATTGCAGTAAAAATTAGAATTATGCCATTGTGACAGAGTCGCTGTGGTTGAGCAGCCTGTGAAGAGCTGCAGGAGTTTTATTTCTGCCGAATCTCATCTTGAGGTTGAAGTTTGGGGAGGATGGAGGGAGCTCTTCCCTTACATAACTCTTGCTCCAGATACCCCATTTGGTTTGTTAGCTGCTGCCTGTGTGATACGTGCCTGAGCCTTTGGAAGGGAAATGTAGGAAAATGTTCCCCCCAACAGGTGATTTTTTTTCCCCCCCTCAGTTGTATCCTATTACAGACCCAAGTTGTTTCTCATAATAAAGCATAACACAGAGTTAACATCAAATCTAGCTAATTTACATTTTCCTTCACCCTTTTGCTTCTTAATTACCACCGTCTCAGTACTACGAAGTTGCATTCTGTCACCAAATTTAGAGCCCCATGTTTCAGGGAGAGTGTTGTTGACAGGAGAAACGCATTTAGCAAGTGCAGAAAGCAGTATGCTCCTCTAGCATCATGTAGATTGGAAATTGCCCTAGTTTCTCATTGTGCAGCTAGTTCCATATGGGCAGCTTTAATGCATTTTGATTTAGTGAATTGTAACAAATGCTGAATTTTGATTTCTGCAACCACTGCGTCAGGACTCTTAACAGGCTTCTTGCTCGTGTGAATGCTGCTGCATCCATGTGAATGCTCATAACACTGTGCTGCAAAAGCTGTTCTTCATCTTTGTGAAACCTGAGAGCCAGGGTTCAGCAGAGTTAGGTTTAAAGGACCTGGTGTGACCCCATGGGCCGCTAGAGTTTAACCTCAGATCTTCTGAAATTCATTGTCTAAAGTCACACTTGTAAATTAAATCTGTTCTGCAGACTAGCTTGGATAGAGTGTGGTTCTAAATCCTTTGTCTTGTCTGGATCAGGTGTATATCCCTCGGTGAAGTGGCCTAATGAATATTTACTTAGGAAGCAGATGTATCCAGTTAACTTTATTCTGTCAATTTATCTGATTTGTTACCAAAAAAATCAACCCAGCTTTTATGTATGAAGTAAAAACCCCTCAATTTTTGCAAAAAATATTGCGTTATTTCAATTAATTTACTTTGTTATTTTGTCTGAGGTGTTTTTTAGCCCGTACTTTGAAAAATTATTCAAGTGGTTCTTGTATTGAGAACATACTGGTGGTGCCTTTACTGAATTTGTGATGTTCTGTAAGCTGATTTAGGAGGGCAGCAGGCTGGTAGTGATGAACTGCACATGTATGCTGTGTAGCCAAAACACTGAAGTTGTTGTCAGATCTGTTGCTCCATCAGGATTTTATGTTTTAAAGGGCAGAATAGAGGAGCGTTTTGTGTCTGTATGGATTCTGTGAGGGAAGTCAGAAGGAGCTGAGTCTTTCAGTGGTTAAAAAAGGAAAGGGAAGAAAACCATGGAAATTCCCCACTGCAGCACTCTGCCTGGGGTGTTCTGTCCAGTGTGGCAGACAGCGAGAGAGATTCCTAGGCTGTCGCTCAACACAACTCTCGAGGTTTCAGGTGAGATGCTTGAAGCCTATGCTTGCAATAGGAGAGTGGGTCTCTTGAATAGCAGGAGAATTTCTGGGAACAGAGATCTCAAGTACAGGCCCTGGAAGCACCTCCCATGCCAGCCCCTTTAGTGCTTGACAGGAGGAGGAGGAGAGTATTTTTTATGGGTTCATAAGAAAATGGTGGGCAGGGTAAAGCTTCCTTATTACCAGTTTTCAGCCTGGGGTTTTTGTTGTCCTGGGTGAAAACGGAGAAGTTAGATTTGCCCCAGGGAGTGGCAGTTCCCCCTGTGTGGCTTTCTGCAGCACGGGGACGATGCTCTGCGATGATGGGAGAGTCAAAGGCAGCGGCTCCGGCGCTCACTTGCAGCTCGGTACACTGCCCCGAGGTGTTGCCTGAGGCAGAGACTGTGCTTTCTGCTCTTCTCTGCTGTCCTCCGAGTGGGTGTAACCCCACTGTCCCATCCTTGTGGAAATCACTGCAGGGGCCAAGACAGCCGCGTGGTACGTTTTGCTGAGCCTTAGAGAGTGTGGGATTGTTTACTTCCCAAAAAGATTAGCTTTGTATGTATACAAAGGGCAAAGTAGGGTGGGGTTGGCTGAGGGTGATCCCTGGTGGAAATACACGGGTGGCAGAAGCCACGTGTGATGTCTTGTGTCTACTCTTTAGTCTTGTGTCTCCTCACACCAATGATGTAATGGCAGGGATTTTCAGGTTGCTGATGAAGGAGGAGTATCTTTTACGTCAGTGGAAGTGAGACACCACTTCAGCTGTTAAGTAGAAATTTCACAAAACTCAATCAGGTGTGAGGAAATTGTTTGATTTAATAGTTTTCTCTTTATCTGAGTGTGGTTGTTGTTGCAGCTTTGTATTCTGATGTTATGGCAATCTTTTCTCAGCAGTAGGAGGGGTTTCGAACGCTGCATTTTCTTTCTCTTACAAGGTTAGAAATTCCCCTTCTGACTTTATAGCCCGATCCTTTTATATATTGCTAGTGGTAGCATAGAAGAGGATAGTAATAGGCAGAGAGTTAGTGCACTTAGCTTCCGGCTGCTAGCTGATAGATGCCCTTGCTCTGACTTGGTGAGTGATTACCAGTCTGGCACTGGGCTGGTGCCACCCTTAATTGCGACTGATTCATTGGGCTGAAATATGTCACTGATTTAATTCAGCTATTTCTTTAATCTGATTGAATTGCATCCAGCTGTTAGAGGTGTGTGAAAGAAAGGTACCTGACACACGAGGCAAGAGCGCTAACCTCTGCATTAAACTGTAAAACAGTCATTAGGACATCTAATGCTGAAAGTGAATTGCTCTGTAGAAATTCGGTTTCCAAGCACAATACTAATTAGCTGTAAGCTTGATGAATGTCAAGAATTAATTAAAACATTTCAGTGGCCTGTGTGGGTTTTAAATATTGTCGTTACTGCCCCAATATTTTCAGTTCTTACACTAATTGCTTTTTAGAGAGCATGAATAGAATTATCTTCTGGAGTGACTGAGGGTATGAAAGGTTCATTACATCATCAAAAATGGACCTCCTTGCCTCTGGATTCCCTTTTTTTTTTTTTTAATAAAATTCACCTACTGTTTTTTCTTCCACTTTTGTGCATACATTGCAAATAGAAAGGTAAGATCAATGATTTTAGACCCAACTTTGTTTTGACAGCAGTTCTAGTTTTCTTTCTTAGCTGCAGTCCGGCAGCCAGCATGCTGTTGTTACCTACTTTCATTTTGGCAACAGGAAAATAGCTACAGCTCCATCAAATAATTTTTTGGTTTTAATTAAGTAGGAAGTCAGCCAAAATCCGTGATTATTTTGTCCTGTTAATGAAAGGCCTGCAACAGTTGAAACATTTGGTACATGAAACGTCTGCAAGATAAAAAACATGTTGGGAAATTATGAATTGAAAGGGAATTCATAATCAAAATCAGCTTTTGGTTGTTTCTCAAATATGATCTCAATGTAAAATGTAAAAATAGTGAAATTTTTGGTGCAGGAATTGCAGATGCATAGTGCAAGATTGCTCATATTCCTTGTCTCTGAGTGTCTTCACATTTTTGGCTACATAGTAAGGATGAACGTCCAACATGCCGTATTATAGACTGTGGACATATGTATGACAAATACGTGAGGTTACATGCCGTGGGAAGAACCTTACACTTCGAGGACTTGTAGGGATGCTCCTCTGAGCGTTGAGCAATGCCAGAAACCACAAACTCCCGGGCTACAGCTTGGTGCCTATTCCTTGGGACCGCAGAGGGAGAAGGGTGGGGACACTTCACCTTGTGCATCTGAGAATGCAGGTGGTGCCTGGGAGGCTGCAGAGGTGGGGAGAATTGAAAGAATCTTTTACAGTGCCGCGTTACTGATTTGTCTGCATAGATGTGATGAATCCACCATGCCTGTGTGAGCTCAGCAGTATTGTATTCCATAGAAGTCAGTTTGGATCGCAGCAGTTCAGATTCAGGACCGTTTGCAGAAGGTTAGGTTGGTGTTTACCCTGAGACTTGCTTACAGAAATAAGATTGTGCTTTGATGTTTTTTGGTGAGGAGGTTAGGTGGTTACTGTGTGATAATAGCATTAAGTGTGATGTCTCAGAAGTCACGAAAATGCTTGTTCATATACCTTCTTTCAAATGTTTACTTTAGTAATTAATCATGCAATAACCCTTCCCCTAGTGAGAAATGCGTTCAGTATTGTACTTCTTAAAATAAACTGGGTTTGGCTGGTAGTCTCAATGCTGATTGCCTGGAGGCATAACAAAAATATATCTTGAAGAAAACAGTTAGTTGGATTAACAGTGCTGTAAGAAGCTCAGTTCCAGGCTACTTAATTCTGTCTCTCCCATCCCCAGTTTTCCTGCCCAAGGGTGTAACATTTCACTCTAGCCTGTGAAACAAGTGGCAGTGAATGTGTATCAATATACGTGTAAGTCACGGTTTTTTTGAAGGTATGATCCCATTAATGCCTGGAGAAGAAGGTGTACAGCTGCTTGTGTGTATGGATATGATGTCGTTGGAAGGGCACGATGTAGAAGCTCACAGCAACCACATACTCAACAAAGCAGACCTGGGGATGTGTTGCAGACAGTGACAGTCCAGTAGTTCATGGTCAATCCATTTCATTGCCGTATCTCCAAAGGGACAGCGGAGTGCCCAGCTTTCGTGCCTTTTTAAAACACTGAGCCCACTGAAATCAGTTGGAAATTGGGCAGACGTTAAAGATAGGCGAGTGGTTTGTATTAAACAAGGTGAATGTAGAGGGAAACCCATGAAGTGCCTCTCTCAGAGGTACACCTGACTCTTTCTATCTCCTTTTTTTACACAGTGCTGGTCCTAAAGGGGATAACATTTATGAATGGAGATCTACTATACTTGGACCTCCAGGTTCCGTATACGAAGGAGGCGTTTTTTTCCTGGATATCACGTTTTCATCTGACTACCCATTCAAGCCACCAAAGGTAAGGGTAAGGTTTTTACTGTGTTTATCGTTTTTTCACATGTGAGAAGAATGTAACTTGCAGTGAGTGAGTGAGTGCTCATTGCTTTCTGAATATCAAATTTGTTTATGGTCTCTTGATATCTACAAGGTCCAAAATCTTGGCTTGCATTTCAGAAAAATCTTTTGTCTAATTTATTTCCTGATTACCACAGTCAATACTGATTTCCAAGATCTACCAAGCGATAAATGAGGTGATAATTCTGATCAAGAGTTAAGGTTCAAGAAATTCTAATTTTAATAGAAGACAGCGCATGACCTTCTTATGCTTCTTTCTTCTCATTCCAGCTACTAAAATATACATATAATAAACTTTTTCTGTTCTGAACCAGATTCTATATTATGTATTTTCATGTAAATTTTAGCAAAATAACAGAAAGGTAAAATAAGTTTAGATAGACAGCTAGAGTGTTGTGTGATGACTTCAAATTGGGTAAATTACTGTGATTTCCATTATTGTAAAATGTCAATCTGTTTACTACTGGCAAGATCAGCAACCTTGTTAAGCAAAAGCTCTTTTTATTAAATGAAACTAATCTTAACTTAAACTGAAATTTCATGTCCTTGATCAGAAATAGTATGAACAGTTAAGAAATCATAATTTACCAACAGATACTCAAAGAAGTTAAAGGTGTTCCCTTCTCCCCTCCCTTAATGCCAAATTACAGCTCTTGACCAAGTCACCAGAAAGGACACTGCTGATACTCGCTAAGACCAAATACATTCTACCACACAATGTTTCTACAACTTACGGCTCTTGTGGCTACAACGTTTGTATAAATCGAATATCTTTTTCCATTCCCAGAAGGATTACAGCATAAAGAATAATATACCCTGTATGTATTTCACACTTATCTGAAACCCACGGAATTAAATACTCTCTGAGTTAAGATTGTTATAATGAAGTGATGCAGACTTTTGAGGGCGTGATCATTTTTGAATTTTCAGTAGGTTCAGAAAACATCATGGATTTTTCCCCCCTGCATCCATATGAAAAAGAAAATTTTCCTCATCTTCTTGTGCTTTACGTAATTAAAGCACTTAGATATTTCTAACGTCTTATTTGTGCAGAATAATACTTATATGCTCTACTGATATTAGTCTGAAATAATTTAGAAACGAGGATGGTGTTAGTGTGATAGCATCAGTTTGGATGTATGTTGTGTCCTACCTAATGAAGGGTAAGGCAAAGATTTCATTGGTATTTCATTGGTAATTTGGACTGAAATTATACAGTACTCCCATTTTAAATATTAATTTTCATGGTCTATATTTAGGCTATTGAAAAAAAGGAAAAGATCAACTAATACTGTACATGTGGCCACATTCTACTTCTTCAGAAACCACAGTAACGTTATGTTTGTGATTAGATCGTTCTTGACATGCAGTATGTTCATTAAATAACGTACAGTACTACAAAGTAAGTCCTAATTTTTGTGGGTACCAGACAGAGGACCTGTGCAAAAGCAGCTTTTGCACCGAAGATCTCCATGGTAGGTTTCTTAAAGGTAGCCACGACTACAATGCATACGCACTCTTCTGCTGAATAATTGTGTTTTAAAAAACGAGCAGTGAGGAGCTGCCTCCACAGATGCTCTGCAGAACTGGGAGCGCCCCAGGCGCTGCTGCTGCTCAGAGACAAGGGGCAGCATCCCTGGGCAACACTGAATGACTCTCTGTCTCTTATGCTGTGATTCTAGGTTACTTTCCGTACCAGAATTTATCACTGCAACATTAACAGTCAGGGAGTCATCTGTCTGGATATCCTGAAAGACAACTGGAGCCCTGCTTTGACTATTTCAAAGGTTCTGCTGTCTATTTGTTCTCTTCTGACAGACTGCAACCCGGGTAAGTTGCTGATGGTTTACTGAGTGTCCACTCTTAGTAGTTTGACTTACTTGCCATGGAATGTAATTTGCATATTTGATTGTATGCAGATTAAATAAAAATAAATATTTTTTAAATTTGGGATGAAACACTCCTGGCTTGGATGCAGTCTCACATTTAATGGCATTTTCCACTCCTATGGCACAACAGAAAGTAAATAGCATTAAGCCCCTTTTTTCCCCAAGGTATGGTGGAGAACATAAGCTGTCACAGAAGGTCTGTATTGCGGGAGCTGCAGCATGTGAGTGGTTGATCCAGGAAAGCATCAAAGTTCTCTTGAGTTATAAACTCATAAATCCTGCAGGTTGGAAGGGGCCACAGGAAGTCCCTTCTCTTCAGACAGCAATTGAGATGTTTAATCTTACAAATGTCAGGGGCGTGATGTTCAGGGAGATTTTTCCCTTTTTCAAAGAGAATTCCTTGTTCCTGTTGGGAGGGGACGAACTCCACTGGAAGCAGTACAGTTTCTCAGCAGCAACTGTGTGGCCAGTGTCATTAGGCAGTGAATGCTAATTGCCTGCGGTCAGGGCAGGAACTGAGCAGTAGTGCTAAGGTAACAGTTCATTTACAGAAGACTGGTAATGATCAGGGAGAAATGGGCTAGCTTCTTTGATACACGAGTTTGATGACTCCTGAAGCAAACTGGATACTCTCGGTGTGTGTCATAGTCCTGATACCCTAATGTACGCTGGGCCTGGCCCAGCACTGTGACAGGAGCGCGCCACGCTGCGCTTGCTGAGTGTCCCCTGCACCAATCGGCCTTTCCAGAGAGGTGAAAGCCGGGCACCTGTCTGGAGCAAGGTTCATTAATACGCAGATAACCACAGTAGATTTTTCTGGTTTCTTTTTCTGTTCATTGTACCTTGTGTGTTTTCTGTTGGAAACGTCTTGTGTGATAAGGGTCCCGCTATATCTCACAGCATTTTCTAGCCTAACGAAGACTGTATCTTGGAATAGATTCTGTATTTTAAATCCTGTGGGTTTGGGGTTTTTTTATTGTGGGATGGATTGTAATGCATCTTCTCCTGCCTTTTGCAGCTGACCCTCTGGTTGGAAGCATAGCCACTCAGTACCTGACCAACAGAGCAGAACATGACAGGATAGCCAGACAGTGGACCAAGAGATATGCAACATAAATGACAAACTACTTGTGCAGTGTGAAGGTGCAGAAGGCAACTTTGCAGTGTGCAACAAATCTTTATAGCCTTTACAATACGGACTTCTGTGTATATGTTATACTGATTCTACTCTGCTTTTATCCTTTTGAAGACTGGGATACTGCCCCCCAAAAAGGTAAATGCTATCAAGAGTAGAAGTTTGTAGCTGTAGATTAGTTATGTTTAAAATGCCTACTTGCAAGTCTTGCTTCTTTGGGATATCAAAATGTATTTTGTGATGTACTAAGGATACTGTTCCTGAAGTCAACCAAATATTATAGTGCATTTTAGCCTAATTCATTATCTGTATGAAGTTATTAAAGGTAGCTGTAGATTACTAGGAATTATGTCATTTGTATTAAACCCAGATCTATTTCCAATATGTGGTACATGCTGTTGTGAAAACTGTTTTAACTTTTACCTTTGTCAGTTTGTAATGAAAGGATTTCCTTTTTCCCTTTGTAGCTCAGAGAGCACCCAGTGTATCATCTCAAACACAATAAACATGTTCCCCAAGGAGTAGTTTCTTTGTTTTCCTATTTCAAATTAATATTTGAATAAATTTAATTATAGTAACAAGGCAGGGCCAATGTATCACAGATCCCTGTGGATAATCTTTAAATTAATATACATAAGCAAAGGCTTGCTATTAAATGTTTAATGCACACCTGTGGATTGTTTAAGTTTTCCCTGTTTTGTTTTTTACAGAAACAATGTCATTTCTACAGTTTCCTTAAATGTAATACTGTTCGGCTCTTTCTCAAGTTGGAATGCTTGCTCCAGAAGTTAATGTAGCTGGTTGCTTCAGGGCCAGTCCTGCTCTCGTAACAGACTGCCTGAGTCTTGCTACAAGGTTTTTTTGCAGGGCGAGGGCCAAGTTAGAGATAGTCTGGTGCTTTTGTTTCTAAGTAAAGCAAGTCGGACTTGCTGATCTAGAGAACTACAGTTACCCATTGAAAATGGTCTTCCAAAGCATGATTGAACACTGTATCATCTGTCCAGAAAAGAAAGTAGTAGAATAAATTTAATCAGATTTTTACGACATAAAAACAGTTGTAGGGGAAATGAACCTTTGTTAGTGAAAATGAAATCTGTAAAACTTTTAGACTAGGTCTCCCCCCCCCTTCACTTTCTGGCTTGGAAATTTTGTAACATCTGTAAGTAACAAAGATATACAGCTTTATAGTACATACAGTTTAAAAAGTAGAGTCACTAATAGTTTTATAATTTAAGCTTTTATAGGTTGCCAGTCACTATATTGATTATAAAAAGAAGAGACTTGATCCCTTTAAATGATTTTTTAAATTACACTTAATTTTAAACTTTACAGTCTCCCTTACTACCTGGTGTTTTTGGAGATACTGTAGCACTTCCATCAATAAGATGCTCTGCTCCTTTAATATATGAAAATAGATTGTTAAGTTTAAATATTAAAGCAATAGAAAAAATGTTAAAAGATTTAGAACTAAAGTTAGCCATCACTATATAGGTCCCTGTTTTTTGTATCACATAACCTTTGACCGTGAATTGTCCACCCTGCTTTAAATATTTCTACAGATTCCTGAAGGTGGCTTGAAGAACTGTGTATCCCAAGTATCTCAACCTAGAAGCCAGTCTCTCTTGGTAGCTACAAGATAGCTTTAGAGTTCAGGTTATAAAGTGCAAAAGGGAATGAGAAACGGGATCTGGCAGGTGAATATGCCTAAGTCAGGTAACAGACTAATGCCAGGAGATGAAGTGCTGGAAATCACTGCTGAAGGTGACCAGAGTTTCTTACTATGTCATTGGACGTGTGAGAAATAGCACAGATTGGCAAAGGAAAAAGGGGCTATCGCATCCAGGCTGGACGTCTAAAGTCTGCTCACTGCTGACCATAGCACACTCGTGGGTGACATGGTGCTCGTACACCACTCCGGTGACTTTCCAGTGAAGAGCAAACTATGTATTTCTCACGTTAACTGTGTTGCCTACAGAATTTGCAGATGTTTATATCATAAAATATTACAGTATAAAAATACAGGTTTTAATCCTAATTTTAATGTATTTTGGTTTTGTATTGTACCTAAAACTTCAGATACCTAGGTGTACAAGTGGGATGCCTTGTTAGTGTTGCCCCATCTTGCCTTCCTTGCAATTGGATCCTTTACACTGAATTCCCATCCTTTTTTTTTTTTCTTGGTTTGTCATGATTCTGTTCTTTTTTAATGTAGTTTTTTTGTGTGTAAATTTTATATTTACTGAAGTAAAGGTTGTTTTTGTGTAAACATTTAAACTTTAAAAAAAGAAAAGAAGCTAATTTTGTTTCTCAAGTTCTCTCTGCTAACCATGCAGTAGAAAGAAATTTGTATTGTTAAATAAATCAATTAGTTGTTAAATGAGAATGTGTGTCTGTTTTCATGGGGAGGGGAGAAATCCCTGCTGGAAATACATCCAAAATACCAGTTGCAAAGAGCATCTGGTGTTCGCAGATGATTTCCTTCCTGGCTGTGCTGGGGTGCATACCGGACACTGCCAAAGCACTGATCCTATTTTGCAGTTTTAATTTTCAGTTCCATCTTCTTAGCACCAATCACTGTGCTCTGTATTTGGGAAAAAATGAATTGAAACGACATTTTTGTGAAAAGACCTCCTAAAGATATTGCACATCCCCTCTTCCTCTCCGTTTTGCATGGGTTTTTCTTGTTCCGTTGTCTTTGGAATTTGAGTGGGGAACACACACAGCTGGCTGGGATGGTGCCGGGACCAGGTTCTGTGATCTTCTGGTGCGAGGAGCGTTGATGTGGGAACCATCTATCCCAGACTTTGAGCTGTGACACTGCTGAGGAACAGAGAGGGCCAAACCAAACAGGCAGACACGGTCACATCTCTGCTTTTCAGCCGAGATGGTGGGAACATTCAGAGCAAGTATTTCATCGTATCAGGTGAGAAGGGATGGGTGAATATAAACATAATAAACATAAATATATGAAATACAATGGAAAGGCAAATATCTATCAGCCTTGTTATTTCCGTACTAACATGTTCTTGGCGAGCTGCTTCATGTTCTGTGATGTCTAGCGATGTGTGGGTCGCCTTATGTGGACACAGTCTCCCTTACTGATGGAGGTTGACCAGCAATCATTTGAAGTCTGTAGCTGGCAAGGGAAGGGAGTCATATGGGACTAGGAGGCAAGCCTGCAGGGTAGCCTGAGCCACAGGCCAGGCCTGCACAGCCTTCGAAGGAAAGCAGGAACTGAACCAGGTCTGGTTTGTGCTCTGCTCCCTCCCTGCCTCTTGGGGGTAAAAGGAAGCTGCCACGCTTTGCTGCACACTGGTTCCTGCTCCGTACCAGCTTATTTGTGGCCGTTGGTATTGCAGAAAGCAACACCAAGCTTCTCCCTTTCTTAACCTTCATGTACGGGAATCAGATTTGTGGCCTCAGAGCAGTGTCCCCACTTGCCTGCACTGCAGCAGTGGAGCTGCAGGCCTTGGGCTGAGGGGCTTCAGGCCAGCTGGGTGCAGATCTGAGCACCAGGGCAGTCCCGGCTGCCTCTCTGCTGCTGTGGCTTCCCTGTGGCCCTGCCCGGGTCACCACAGCACTGTAGGGGAGGAAGCAGGAGACCGCAGCAGCTTCCACATTGATCTCGTGGTCTTCTGCCTCTGGGGCTTCATCTGCGCGGGTGCAGGCGGCTAAGGAAGGACTCCTGACTCCAGGCTGAAGAAAGAATTTCATCTTTCCTGCATTTTCTTCAGCAAAACTCAGCACAGGGTATTTATGTGAAATATGGAAGGCCTGTGCAGGCATCCTGAACTAAAACAGCTCCAAAGGACAGTGACAGTAGCATGGCTAAAATGAGACTTGATTCAGCCATAGAGCAGCATTGTATTTCGGCAGCCCGTGCTCTAGCCAGGGAAACAGATGCATTCGACCTCTGCATGGTGGCACGACTCACGTTTTTATTGCATGGTAACTTCTGAGGCTGAACTGCCGCTCCCTTTCCCTCGCTAACCACCCCGACTGAAAGTGGCTGGAGAGGATCCCAAGACAACAGGAGAGATGATGTAATAGAGCACGTGTTTTAAAGGGAGAAGTGAGACAACAGCGCAGCTGCTTGTACTGCTGCCTGACCTTGCCGCTGTTCATGATAATTAGACAGGTTCAACTGTAGCTCAGGTAGAAAAGCAGATAATGCACTTGGAAGATAATTGTGGAACGTTTGCAGCACGTAGGGGCTTTAGTGTTTTTTATCCTTAAAGAAGGAAACCTGCTTCAGCTTGTCTTTCCCCACCTCTCTGCATGCATGACTCCCTGGAGTGCCATTATGACTACCTCTGTTGTTGGGTATAACAGAAAGCATCCAACATACTAGCAACAATGTGGGGGATCCTTAAAAATAAAAACTGCCAGGAATAGCTAGAATAAGAGGCATAGTATGAAAAACATACATATCTCATCCCCTCACAGTGACTACGTCTGAGCTTAGGACCACATGCATGGATAACAAATGCATATAGTTGTCTCTCTTGCATTGTTGTTGCTACTGCTCTCCTGCAGGTAATGTGGGGACAGCGCTGACTATTTATGCAGTGTTTCCAAGTACTGGGAAGCATTTTGTAACTTCGTTGTCCAAGACAAACATCTCTTTGAACCATCCTGAATTGTTACCATCCACGCCATCCTTTGACAGTGAATGCTACAGTTTAATTATGGACTGCGTGAAAAAATGCCTTCGTTTGTTATGTGATTATTTCATGTACCCTGCTATATGAACGCTTCATTTTATGTCTCCTAGTTTTATACTGTGAGAAATGATGAAAAATTGCATCTGTTCTCCTCCTTGATCCCATTTATGATTTTATGTACCATCATCATTATCAGCCCTTAGTACCCTCTTTTTCCAGGCTGGAAAGTCCTCGTTTATTTAGCCTCTCCCTGTATGGAAGACATTCTTGATTATCTTGGTCACCCTTGTCTGTACATTTTGTAATTCTGCTCCAGTTAATTTAAAGGAATGAGAGCTGCGTGCTGTACACAAAAGGTGAACTCACAGTTCATCTGGAATAATGTTTTCTGGTTTGATCTGCTTGCCTAGTAATTCATACTACTCCGCCTTTTTGGCCATTGCTTATTGCTTAGCTAATGTTTTCGTTAAGCTGTGTTCAGAGACGCTGGAATCTCTTTCCTGAGCAGTAGCGAATTTAACCTTTCACGTAGGTCTAACAAATCTGTCTTTCCCAATAGCTGCTGCTTTGTATTTATCATCACCAAATTAATCTGTGATCTTACCTCCCAGTGCTCAGTATCGTTAAGTCCTTTATGACTCTTGGCAGTCAGTTTTAGCTTAGTCTGCCTCGAATATTGACTCTGTGTGTGCTGCGTACGCTGGGGGTGGGAGGTAACAGCAAAAGTAATAGCAAAGTGCACTGGACAGGTCTGTCTGCCAAGAAGCAATGGGTCCCCGAGGACAAATTATCAACTGGCTTCTGAATGGCACAAATGAAAGCAGATGCCAGCTGTTTTCATCAGTCTGGGCTTTGTCTCCCTCTACAGAACAAATGTCAGGTCATTATTTAAAGAGGAGCTCAGCGTGGGTAAATTTTCCAGAGTGCTGAATAAGCTGTCATCCTGGAGATTAGTTTTCTGGGGTATCACGTAGGTACACAGGGGTGAATCACAAATCGTGTGGGAGACCATTCCTCTGAACATAGCAGTTGGCTGTATCTCTGAAGGATACGGCTGGATTAGAGATCTGCAGCCTAGTGTCGGTGTTTGCGTTCGTGTTCATTCACAGAGCCGGGCAGCAATAGTGGGGCTAGAAATGCATGGGCAATAAATGAAAGCAGAATGAAGCTGTTAAAGTACAGCGGTGCATGATGGCTTTTCTTATACCGAGGAAGGCAGCTTGTTGCAAGAGTAGAAGAAGTCTACGGTTGTGTTTATGTATTCCAGCATTTTAAATCTGCGAACGTTTGTGAAAATTGGAACCGAGCTGGGACTCTCTTGACTGCGTGCTAAATAAAGAGGTTACCAGGACTTACGGTTCCTAATTTATAGGCAGCAGTAAACAAATGAGTTCAAACTTGTTGCAGTTTCTGAAGGGAAATAATAATTTGCTCTGTGCTTTTCTGTCATTGCCTGGGTTTCCCTTTAAGCCATGAAGTTAATGTGCCGTCTTTTCACTGCTGGAATGATTAGTTATTACATACAAGCAACAATTTGCATTCTACTCACTTCTGAGTGTTGCTGTTTCCAGCCGATTTTTTTTTCCAGAAGTATGGATTTAACAAAGAACTAAAAACATTAAGGTATCATTTAAGCGTCATTCGTCGATTTAGTCGATATTTACTGTATAATTACCTGCATCATCTTTCTTAAACTAAGAGAGTAAGAATCCACTTACACAGTAGTTCTGGAAGGTTATGGTGTCTATTAGCAGGTCTGTCGCCTAGTTCAGTACATTATATAGGTAAATCATGGACTTCACTGCAATTTTCCTCTGCTTACTGCATAATATTTGATGCAAGCATTTGTAAACCAGGAGACGGAATAAAAGAAAAGGGTGAAGTACCGTGAAGTTCTGTTGGAGTGAGGGAGAAGGGAAATAGGAACTTACGTACGTGAAAAACACTACGCGCCTGAACTTTGCGTGAAAGAAAAACTGAAGCTAGGACAGACCAAATCAAACGCTGGCCTTCCTGGCGCGGCTGGTTTCCTGCGTATCCGTAAGGAAATGCAGGAAACCAACTGAAGTAAACAGCCAAATAAATACCAAGCCAAGGAAACAGCCAAATAAAACGTTTGAGAAGTTGTCGCTCGGGCGGGCTTTTCCGAAGGCGGCCGTGGTGCCCGCCCGTGCCC
>VZSC01010420.1:156346-173492 GCA_013398225.1 Steatornis caripensis | reverse complement strand
TGAGATTCATGTCACTGGGGACCCCCGCTCCCGCCACGGGCAGGTCACGAGCCGCCCGGCCCGTTTCTCACCGCTCTCCTCCGCTCAGCCGGTCCCTGTCGCGGCGGACGTTCGTGAAAGGAGCCGAGCCGCGCACCGGGCGGCGCCTCGGCCCCCTCGGCTGCGGCGCGGGCCGNCGGGCGTCGCCCCGCGGCCTGGGGCTTCCCCTGCTCGTGGGGACGGCGGCGGGGTGGCTTCGTGCTGCCCTCTGCTCCACGGCCGCTGCGCTGCACTCTAAGGACACGCAGTTCGCTTTAAAGTATGTTTTTACCCTCCAAATTGTTAAAAAATAAGGAACTGCAACAGATTATGGGAAATAGCTGCTGCCGCCCAGCACTCGGCCTCCTCCGGGTTCATTAAGCTGCTCCACAAAATTAAATACCACTTACACAGGCCCGACAGCCTGAGAGGAACACGAAGCGTTGGTTGCTGGTCGGCGCCTCTCAGCCTGCTTGCTCGTCCTCTCTGAGCGTCTCTGGTTTTCCCCTCGGAGAGACCATGTGTACAGGACAGCGGTGCTGCACTTAGGCGCCACTGCTTCCAAAGAAGAGGCAGTTAAAGAAAATAAATGTGCAAGTTAAGAAGAGCAACCTTTCAAAGTTAAATCTTTGCAGGTGGGTAGATTTAGTCCAGATGGACTGAAATATCATGTTTAGTTTCCATTTTCTTTATTAGATTAAATATTAGGCTCCTGGCATCAGAAAGTTCTTCTTCCTCTTCTTATAAGCCATATTCATTCGTAAGTCCCACTCCGAAAACCGGCCTCGCAGCCTGCTGGTTTTCTTTGAGCAGCCAAGGACTCCGGCGGCGCTGCTTCCCTTTCTGCTCTGCACGGTCTGTGCTGCTGCTCAGGCCTCAGAGGAGTTTATCTGAACCCGTGGCTGTTGCGGGACACTACCGCTCTGTAAGCCAGCCAGACTCTTCCTGGCCCTTGACTTGCATTTTGCCACTTGGAAGGGTAAATCAAGTGAAGCTGACAGAGGTGACTTGCGACTTTCTCAGCACTTCAGCTCCGGTGATACGCTTGCCTACGCAGCCCTAGTGCCCTAATGCCATTCCTTTTACCTGTCCAGCAGCAGTCCCCCAGTGTAACAAATGGAGTTGTGCTGGTCTAACCCTGTCTGCTTAAAAATGACATATGGACAAATATTTTAAATTTACCAAATTGCTAATGGTTTTCAAAGGCTTTAATTGAGTGATTAAAGCAGTCATTGATTTTTCAGGCGTCGACCTGCGCTGTAATTCAGACACTCTGCAAAGGAAGACACGCGCAATCGGATCTAGCCAGCATTCAAAGTGAGGCCCATGCAATTATCATCGCCAGCGTCAGGTATTGTGTTTGTCTTACTAACTTACATTAGGAACCTGTAGTGAAGCTGTGAAATAGCAGTCGTCTTAAGATGTTTCCCGTGGCAGGGTTTTTATTAAAGGCATTTACAGAGCCATGAACTGCAAAGAGGGATGGTTCATGCAAATTGCTGAGATTTATGCTTTAAACATCCTGTAGGTCTGCAAATGTGCTGGAAATTCTATAAAATTACTGCCAGGTTCCACGGACTGCATTGGGAGGCACCAGTGCTTCCTGGCTGTGGACTTTTAAAAATCTAACAATTTAAACAGTCAGCAGCAGTGCTTGGAAAACCAGTTAAAAATGACCAGGCTTTTTCCAATGGGGCCAAGATTCAGGCTGGGGGTTTGGTGTATGGCAGCACCGTGGGGAGCTCCCGTGGCACTAAGACCCCACTTCAGGCACTTCATAACCCATCTGCCCCATGCATCATCACAGTGAAGATCCCCATAAGCAGTGGGTGCTTCGTGAGGGAACAGTAGTTCTTGCTTTCCTGCTTTTGTTGCAGTACAACTGACTCTGCCGTTCCTGGACGTTGTTAGGGACACATTGGCAAAGTGGCTTTGGGAGCTGCTTTTGCTGGTTTAAGAACAACCAAGTTACCATAGCAAGGGCCAAGCAGGCTGCAAGCACCACGTGAGTCCACCTTCCTTGCGGTGTTTATACTGTGCACCAATACAGAAGGTTTTTCTCTCAAGTCCATCCTTCCAAACCTTGCTCCTGCTTTCTTTTCCTTCCACTTTAAGGTTTTTGAAAGAAGAGGTAATTTCCTTCAATTTGTTATTATGAAAAACTGACTAATGTGAATCTAGGGGTTCAGTCTTGAATTAATATAAGGTTAACACTCACGGCAGCTGAGTGATGGGGAAGCAGAAGTGGCTCTGGCTTACACTGGCTTGCAAAATGTCCCCAGAGGCCATCACACTGGCAAGAATTATTGCCTGAAGGGCAATTACATTGGCAAGCATCAGCTGGAGCACCGTGCACCCTACTTTCTCACCTCATCATGCCAATTCATGCCGCCAGCTTTGTTCTGACACCCATCCTCTATCACAGGAGCAGGTGGCAAGGAGCCAGCTATGCTCAGCATGGGGTCTCCGCTCCTCAGAGAGCCAGTAACCGAGGGCCAGCTCAGCCTGCTGCTGTGGCTGCAAAAATCCAACACAATGCAAAGGGCAGAAATAAAGCCTCACTGAATAAAACCCAAAAGCTTGGACTGGCCTAAAGGACTTCTCTGGTAAACAAGAGGAGCGAGACAGTGGGAGTGAAGAAAACAAAACTGACACGCTGGAGCTAGGCCTGACTGGTGGCAAATGAACAGATGGACGGCTCTACTCATCCTCCTCCTAGGGAGAGAGATGATAATTCGACTGTGAGACAAAAGATGCGGCCTAGAAGGTGCAGGTTTCCCTATCCTGGCTGCTGTGCCTGCTGTCTTCTGAGACGGCCGTGATCCCACTGCACCTTCGCTGCTCTTATCCTGTTACGGTTAGGGATGGGGTGGGGAGACAGACAGAGCCTGGTGCTGGGTTAGAGTGCTGCTGGATGGAGGCCACCGAGAGAGAGGCCGTCGTGCCCAAAGACTGGTCCCCACATGAGTTTATCCTCTGGGCCGTGGCTGGGCGTCCCAGGCTCAGCCCCAGCCCCAGACAAGGACTAGGGTTAGGGATGAAGCTGGTTCTGGACCTGCGGGACTATTGTGCTTTTTAGTTAATAAAATAATAAATGATGGGAAGACTGGAAGCCAAGACTGAGCAGCTACAGAAAACACCCATAAACGAAAAAGAGAAGTACCGCAGCCCTACTTGTTGCAGATAAAATGCTACTTTTGCAGAGCTACCCTGTAATATGGCCCAAAATATACTTCTGTTCAGCATCCATATTGGAGCTCTAGAAACCAAAACATATTTGGAAAAAGAAAATTGAAAAAGAATTACATGAAAATGCAGAAGCCTGTTAACAGTACAGTAGGAGTACATTCAAAGGAGTAAAATAATCATAAGTAGACTGGAAATTATCTAAAGAAACCTGTTTCTGTTGAGAAAGCATATTGCGTCTCAGAGCAAAGCTCTTATCGGGAAAGATTTTTTAAAATATGAAAAAAGAAGCTAGCTACAGGATAAGGGAAGCTATTAAAAGCAAGTGAGCAATAGAAGGCTGAATACTAAGGGGACAAAGTTTCCAGCTGATTTACAGTTATTCAAAGTGGTTAAGAGGAAAGCTGACTGTGAAGAGCTATCAAAATAGCTTACAGTGACTAGGATTTAATGCCGCCAATAAAATTCAATATATTTTAATATAAAGTGGAGCAGGAGGAAAAGAATCTGACTTTATGTAGGCGATGGGATCTGAGCTGCCGCTTGCCATCCAAGAGCAGTGCCTGGGACTGATTGCTCACTGTCTCATTCAATGCCAGGATGAAGCAAAGACAGCCCAGTTTCAAAACAAACTGAAACCAATAAATATTCCTCAAAGCACTGAGGAAGTACATTAGCAAACTTCTTTCCTCAAGGATGTTGTTGGGAGTGCTGGAAGTCTACGTTGGATTAGAAAAGGTCAAAGAACAACTACAAAAAATATTCCCTGACACCTATCTCTGATTATGGCAGCTTTGAACCAGAGACTGGGTTTTTTTCAGCAAAAGTATTGATGTGAGCTGTGACTACATACCTAACTTTTCCTTGTGGTTAAGGCTGGGCAGCTGCCATCAACTGCTGCCATACGCCTCCCCAGTCCAACTCAGGGCAAAACTTACAGGTAGAGCAGCGACACATTGGACCCAAGACCTGAGATTCATGTCACTTAGGGTTTTATTACAGATCTGGGAATTACAGTTCTTTGTTTATCTCTCTTGACTTCCTCAAAAGATGCAACAGAGAGAGAAAGATTTTTAATCCTATTAATTTTTTCCTATCTATTGAAGGCAAGGGTGGGCCTTAGCCTGTACATTAACATCCACAACAGCACGTTTGAAATCAAGTCATATGCTGCTAATAGACTGACATCATAAACTCTTGGACTATAAATTTGGAAATTTTGGCTTAAATACTCTCCGTCTGATTTTTCCAAGAATCCTGTAGGTGGATTAGCATTGTTATGTTATGCTAACCTCAATGTGTACTTAAATCAGTCCCTTATTTTCATCTTTTACGAAGTCATAATTACATTCAACCCACTTACAAATCTGTGCCAAGGGTCCGGGATACCGCAGGCTATACTGAGACCAGTGCGCTGAGGTACTGGTCTGTATGTCCTCCACTTCAATATGTCTCAGCAGTTTCAGGAAAAAGACCTGGTGAAGAACAAGAAACAGTTTACATGTGGGGCTGATTTAAATGGCAATTCAGGTGTTTTGGGACAGGAGCTGTCACATGGATGGGAATGAAACTAACAAAGAAACCAAGTTAATACACGGTGTTCCTCAATACCAGAGACTCTCACCATCCGTGTAGAGAGTGCTCTTAGCTCCCTGCAAAATTAGGGACAGCAGTGGGTTACTTCTACATCTTATTGTGAGACCCAGCTCCTGTCTTTTGCCTGAATTCAGTTATACACTCCTTCTGCTCCTTCTTTCCATGCTGGGGAGCATCCCACACTGTGACTCAAGTGACACACTGCTATGTGTCAAAAATACACAAAACCAAGGCACTCCATCCCTCACTAAGTTGCCAGATAAGTCCTTGTGCTTATTCGAGCTGCTGGTGCTTCCAGGAATGACTTATGTCAGGTGCGACCTATCCTTTCCTGTTCCTTTCCTGTTCTGCTCTTCCGAGTGCAACAGCTGACCAGCACAAAAAGCAAAGAAGAGTATTTCCTGGGAGAAGAGCTGCCAGCAGAGAAAAAAGTCTCCCAAAGCCTGTGGACTTCCAGAACATGCCTCAAGACTCTTTCTAGTAGCTGAAGTCAGGCAGTCGCAATAGCAATTAAAAATGAACAAACGAGACAATTAGCCAAATCCGTGGAGTCTCAAACTGGCAAAGAAACACTCCGTTTACGCAACGCATAGTTTCACTGTGAACCTAACAATTGACGAATATGTTTATAGCATCTGAAACCAAAGAGATACGTATTTCTGGAGTTGTATGTGGTACTGATGTAAATCAGAAACATCTGCCGCCAGACAAGAAAAATAAAGACAGTAGCCTCAATAAAGAGCATCTTCCCAAATGCCAAGTCCGCATGATAGATGTGAAATTGTGATTCCTGACACCCAGCTCCCGGCAGGGCTGTTTTGCCCTGCCTCCGAAAAGGGAAACGAAAAGAAAAAAAGCTCATTCAGTGTGGAAAGTTGCCAGCAGCTGCAGGCTGATGCAAAGAGTGACTCAGAGGCAGTGCTTGCAGCAAGCAGGCTCCAGCGCCCCAAAAAAAGGGAGTTCCCAAGAGACTGAGAGTTGAAAAATATCTCAAAGCTCCAAAGGCCCTGTGGGAAACACGGAGAGCAGAGCAGCACGTCACTAAAACATTTCTCGTATCTGCACAAGAGGGTGCAGACAGCCGCAGCCTCACTGCGCCTGGCCTCTGGACAGTCTGGAGCTCACCAGCCCCAGCACAGGAGCCGCACGGCGAGGTGGGCTCGCTCAGAGACAGGTAGAGATGAACAAGCCCTGCCGAGGCACTGACCGCACAAAGCAGAGCTGCTCTGTGGCACTAGACAGTTTCTCATTGCACTCTACACTCTGGCAGTGTCTTTGGCTCAGGTTTCTTTTCTTTCTTTCTCTCTTTCTTTCTTCCTTCCTTCCTTCTTTTCTGTCTTACTTTCTTCCTTCTTTTCTTTCTTCCTTTCTTCCTTTTCATTTAGCAGCCTTGTGTTTTTAAATAACAAGGGCATGTGCTTTCCGAGTTTTCCACCCCATCTGTGTTCTCCCCGTGGCTGTCATCAAATCATCCCGTACGTTACTTCCCTCTCATCATCGCTTACTTCTAAACTGCAATTTATCCTTCCAGGCAGGAGTACTTTGCAGTGCCTGTATCAGGCTTTTGTCTGAGGGAAACAGTTATTACAGTATGTGATAGGCGAGAAATGCGTCAGGAGACTGATTTTGCACTTCGATTCTTGACAGAAGTGAATGCCACAATTTTAACCAAATTTGAAATCCTTTATGTGGGCAAAACTTCTGTCAACATCAGGACGAGCTCTGCTCAAGTCATGCTCCCCAAATAAGGTTCTTTTTTACAGCGATTTGTCAATACCACTGTTTAGTCTGCATCCCTAAATGTTGTCACGCCACTTACTGGCAATTTGCTTGCTCTCTACATCTTTTCTAAATGCCTTCAGCATTAAGAAATGAATGCTCTTTTTTGGAGGAACTCAATCTTTGTTGGAATTACAGAGGGAAAAAAAAGTGGCAAGAACAGAAAAAGAGAGGGGTTTGATCTTACACATATGTAAAGCCCAAATGTCTTTCACAAACGATTCCATCACCAGCCTAATTTTTCTTTTGGCACTACACCAGCTGCACTGAAACCAACAGATAATGCACTGGTGCAGATGTGGGGAATCAGACCCTACACTAAAGAAAAAAACAATCATTCAAAACATGTCAGGAATCACATTGTTAAATCACTATACGAAGCCCCACCATCCCCACACCGCCCCACGCATCTAGACAGCTACTACCGTGAACTGAGGACTAAGGACTCTATCTACCAAGAGCTGTAATTTCCAGCTCTCTAACAGCCGAGAAACGAACTGCAAACCAACCCAGCTCATTAAACCAGCAGACAAGGAATACAGGGGGAAAAGACCTAGTTTTGTGCAGCTGCATTACGCTACATCAGCTCAGTCTGGGGTTGAACAGGTGCCAGAGCTCATGCACAGGCGTGGGTGAGACTGCGTAGCTGTGAGCTGGGGCAGAGGTGCAGAGATAGGGAGGAGGACGGGAAAACATCTGCCCTTCTCAGTGGTAGCAAAACGAGCTGCCCTCTTCCTGCAAAGTGTTCAGCTACTTGCTTAAATCTAAATCAGTTCGAAACTGGGGCCTGTAGGCTCTTTGGGATGGAGACTATCTTCGGACTTGAAGGTGCTCTGCACTTGACAATGAATTGCAGGAGACTTCGTCCCCTTTTATGTTGCTTTCTAGTGATACTCCGTTACGTTCACTTACAAATAACCTTGGAAAACTGACACAGGTGGATCTTCCTGACTAGTTATCAGGAATGTCATATTAAATATTGCATTATCTCCACTCCCTTAACAGATAAGGCCATTATGTCCTGGCAGCGGCTGGTCTGTTTTCCTCTCTATTGAATGCTTCCGTTTCATGATACAGCAACACATGCCAGACTGGGTATTTCTAGGGCTTTATTTATTACCAGTCTGTGGTGCTTGAACTCCCTCATCATTTAGACTATGTGACTCAGACATGCACTCAAGATACATACTGATATAAGCCGTTTTCTCTCCAAATAAAAATCCTGTTGTATTTAATTATTTCCATATTCATGATGCTTAGTGTTTGTACTTATTCAGACACAGAGCGATGCCAGCAGTGCTTACAGCTGACTACAGAAATCACGTGCATTTTTCTTTTCGGTCTTTGGTGGGTTTATATGAAAACACAGCTACTTTTTTTCCTTTAGGCTGTGAATTGCGTATTCTTTGACATCGTCGTACATTACCCAGTGTCACAGCCATCGCCTAGAGAATGACTAGCAGCACTGCCTCCCATCTATTTTAACTTCATTTATGTCTCTACCACTTAGAAGTGGATTTGGACATGTACCTGCAGTACATGTACAGGCATGATTTCTCACTCTTGTTGACTTGTGGGTGGAAAGTATTTTCAGTGCCTGTTCCCCTCATCACTTCTAGGTATTGGGTAGCAAGTTCCAGTGGACTGAGATCAGTAGCACACACTACAGCTACCTTTAGTTCACAGGTTCACTTTTTTTTTTCCTGTTTGCCTGGGGACCACAGTGCCAGGCACTCCAGCCTCCTGTACACACTGCCAGGTACTGTGGTGACATACACAGAGATGCTCAGCACCAGAAGGGTTCCACTGAATGGGTTATTACAATTTAGTTAGGCTTTTCACAAAACAATCACACTCAGACCCCGTGTATTCAGTTTGGGAAGGATAACACCATAGGGGCTGAGGAGATGGAAACAGGAGCACACAGAAATTCACAGCTGTTAAGGACTGCGCAAAAAGACGTCTGTGTGGTTTCAGATTCAGGGAGGACTTGAAGACTAACTCATGTGGGTGAGAAATGTCAAATACTAAAGTACTATTGGGCCCTTGTCTAGGATTTTGAGTACAGGCTTTCCAAAAGTTCACATTAACGTGTATGTTTTTCTCGGTTCCACATAATCTAGCTCCAAATGATTGATCTTATGTGAGGTCCTGATCCAGTCTCTTTTTTCAGGCCCATTCACACCAGCTAATTTGGGGAATGGTCTGGTCAGCTTAGGTTTTTGAAATCAAACCTCTGAAAATCCTCCTGAGCGTGTCTTTGACCCCAGAGCCGACTTATTGCTAATTAGCACGAATCACAGGGACATAACCTTTGGAAAATACTGCTGATGCACCGTTCATTTCCAAACAGTATTCAGCATTACGATGTGATTTGTAGAGAACGTTGTTATAAATATTCTTTTGCACAAGAGAAGCATGGCTAAGCAGAAAACCTTATCTAATCCTGTTTTATGCCACATGCCATATTAAATGTATCAACTGCTATCATACAGGATCCAGATGTAAACATGCTGTCAGCTTTAACCGTACACTAATTTTATATATAAATGTAAACCCTATGGCTGAAGTGTCTTTTCAGTTTTCTCTTCCCCATGCTGGATTAACACATCAACAGCCGTGAAAGAATGTTTTCAACCATGCCACAGAATCTTATTATTAACAAACTGTCTAGACATAATGTCCAACAGAAGAGAATTTTAAGCCTCGATTGCTCTCGGCCTCTGCTGCACCGATGTGAACAAACAACAGACTTAACATTTCAGTATTTGCTTTCATGCCAAGACGGAATAAGGAGTTGAAATTTTGAAAGTCATAGAATAGAAAAAAACATGCACTTTGGGAATACCAAAGGGAATTTATCCGGGCATTATGCTGAGATAAGATCAGAGCGCTTCGTTTTGATGTTAGCATTTGCACGTGTGCCTTCCAGAGCACCACTGCTGGCATCCAGATGAGCAGCCAGAAAAAAGCGGCTTCACCTGACCAAAAATGCAGAGGGGATTTTTCAGTAATTTCCATGAAAGATAATATTGATGTAAGCAAAACTTTTGCTTTCATCAAACCTGTATTTCCTCTGTAAGGAAACAAGAATTAAGTTTCCTTCAGAAAGGTAAGACGGAGATCAGTTCATTGTACTGTGAAGGCTAGAGGCAAAAGGTTTTGCAGATCTTGCAAGCGATGCAAAATTGGACCCGCAAACGCCACAGCCCTAGTAATTTTTTCAGTAAATGGGTATGTCACCTTGTAGGGCGTTTTCCTTCACTCTTTTGTTCTCATCCACACCTACGCGAAACTAGAGTCACTTCCCCCAAGCTCTTCTGCTTTAGATATTTTCATTTTTCTGTGCGTGAATTTCTGATTTCCTTTCTTTACGTTTTGCATTTATCTACTTCTTTAATCCCATTTATAGAATACTCCTTTCTGTCCTGCTTCAATTGCACTGGAGATTTTCACATCCTTCTATTTTAATGAAAAAGAAAATGCCCTTCTCTTCTTCTATTGCACCATTAATGTTGAATTTACAGCTATCCTTTGGAGTAAGATGCTTTTCATGGTTCTTTTTAGCTGAAAGGGAGAATATAATTTCAAACAGTAAGCAGTGGCAGGCCCCGGTCTGCTGCTCATTTGAGAAAGCGTTTGACTTTGCTGAGGGAAAAAGACCCTCCCCATCTCTACCAAATCAAGCATGCAAAAGAGTTTTCTTCTCTTTATAGGCCTTTTATGTCCAACCCACATCTTCACTCATGAGATGGTGGCTCATGCTGCAGCGACCTGTCAGTCACGGTCTCTGCTCTAACATTCCTTGCTGGGTAGCACACAGCCCCAGCAAACGGCTCCAGGCCATCTTCTGAGCTCTTCCTGTGCACGAAGCTCCCTGGGGAGATCCACGAGCACCCCTCATCCTTCAGCTGAGCGTTTACCAACATGCTGCTGCCTACAAGGCACTAACGAGTGCAGTAGAATTAATAGCTGTCTCTTATTTACTTTGCACTCTTTTGGTGAATCCTTTTTTCACGGTGCAGCTCCCATGTTCAGTATAAGCTCTTTCAGCTTTTGGGGACAGCTTTTTGGACAGCTGCATTTTTTTTCAAAGCGTAAGTACGGGTAAAATCTGGGACAGCTCCATTCTGTGCCCTGGAGAAGACAAATCCTACAATTACAAGACAATCTCCTCCCTCATCTTTGCTGTCTTTGGCTGTCTGAACAATTTGGACTCTGAAGCAGTGAAAACGCTGTCACATCTCCCTTCATATTCAAGTTTTCATTCTCTCTAGCTATGTCATTGATGGTGATTCTCAAAGTGTCCCGTTCCCACTAGATTCCAGGAAATAAAGGTGCACAGCCCTTTGCAGGTGAGGCCTTGTGCCCATTCAGTGACCTACTTCTTTAACTCCTCTCTTTCAGTGACGGCAGCACTGTGGCTGTCACGGCTGTACCTGTGCAACAGTCCTGTCCTAATCTAGAGGAAAAAGTATGCAGCATGCAAAGGCAAACTGTTGACAGCAACAGCTTTGAAAAGGAAGCCGTTCTTGGCTCTGTGCATAGGCATACACATCACCATTCCTCTCCGTTCTAGTAAGCAGAGATACTTCTTACCTACTAAATATTTAGGGCTGAGGCACACCAGCATTTGCGACAGTCATTAGTGTACCCTCACCAGAGCCTATGTACCGTCTTAACCTTATATAGACAGTGGAAAACAAACATCCTAACGTGCATGAAGCAGGAGCCCTATGGTTTGACGAACAAACTCTAGTCAGAGTTCGCTGTCTCTGAATTTGCTGTTTGGACCAGGCTGAAAGATAAAGCCCAGAAACGCCCCCCCTGAAGACCTGTCTGGAGATTTGCTTCTGGGCGACACAATCCGGTTTCCTCTGTAGCCCTCCAAGCCCTTTTCCCTTNTCATCTTTGAAAAGTCGTGGAGAACAGGAGAGGTGCCTGAGGATTGGAGGAAAGCCAATGTTACTCCAATCTTCAAAAAGGCCAAGAAGGAGGACCTGGGAGAAACACGCGAAGCCCTCGGCGGCCCTACGGGGGGATGCAGGCGGCCAAAGCCGTGCGTGGCTGCTGTGGGGCTCACCTGTGCCCCGGCAGAAGTCACCCCCCCACACACACACACACCCCTTTGTGCTGATGGGGCTGTTCGGGTCGTTTTGTTTTAGTCAGAAATCAAAGAATCGAAAATAATCCTGCTGTTTCATGTGTTGATATTACTTGCCTGTATTTACCGATATTCCTATGTGTCAAAAGCACGTCCCTATAATCGGAGAATGCGACTTTCTTCTAAAATTTATTTTGGCTTTCTTTTAAAATTGTTTTGGGAACAGATGATAATTTAATTGGAATAGACTCTCAGAAACCCAGAAGTGTTGGGGCNTTTGCTGTCTTTGGCTGTCTGAACAATTTGGACTCTGAAGCAGTGAAAACGCTGTCACATCTCCCTTCATATTCAAGTTTTCATTCTCTCTAGCTATGTCATTGATGGTGATTCTCAAAGTGTCCCGTTCCCACTAGATTCCAGGAAATAAAGGTGCACAGCCCTTTGCGGGTGAGGCCTTGTGCCCATTCAGTGACCTACTTCTTTAACTCCTCTCTTTCAGTGACGGCAGCACTGTGGCTGTCACGGCTGTACCTGTGCAACAGTCCTGTCCTAATCTAGAGGAAAAAGTATGCAGCATGCAAAGGCAAACTGTTGACAGCAACAGCTTTGAAAAGGAAGCCGTTCTTGGCTCTGTGCATAGGCATACACATCACCATTCCTCTCCGTTCTAGTAAGCAGAGATACTTCTTACCTACTAAATATTTAGGGCTGAGACACACCAGCATTTGCGACAGTCATTAGTGTACCCTCACCAGAGCCTATGTACCGTCTTAACCTTATATAGACAGTGGAAAACAAACATCCTAACGTGCATGAAGCAGGAGCCCTATGGTTTGACGAACAAACTCTAGTCAGAGTTCGCTGTCTCTGAATTTGCTGTTTGGACCAGGCTGAAAGATAAAGCCCAGAAACGCCCCCCCTGAAGACCTGTCTGGAGATTTGCTTCTGGGCGACACAATCCGGTTTCCTCTGTAGCCCTCCAAGCCCTTTTCCCTTGTCATCCTTCGGTTTACAGCTAGTCCCCCTAAAAGGAAAAACGCAACCCTGCTTAGGCGTGTGCAGGGTCTCCTTCCCTCAGCATCACTAGGGCTTCTTAAAGTCAGAAAGAGGGAAGAGCCCCCTCTCCGCCTCCCGTCCGGCAAAGGCTGCGGCTTCGCAGTAAAACGGGCTGCGGGGGGCTCGGCGCGGCGCTGCCCAGCACACGCACGCTGAGCCGGGCGCCTGTGCGCGGGGAAGCTTGCGGGGTGNCACACACCCCTTTGTGCTGATGGGGCTGTTCGGGTCGTTTTGTTTTAGTCAGAAATCAAAGAATCGAAAATAATCCTGCTGTTTCATGTGTTGATATTACTTGCCTGTATTTACCGATATTCCTATGTGTCAAAAGCACGTCCCTATAATCGGAGAATGCGACTTTCTTCTAAAATTTATTTTGGCTTTCTTTTAAAATTGTTTTGGGAACAGATGATAATTTAATTGGAATAGACTCTCAGAAACCCAGAAGTGTTGGGGCTGAAGGGGCTCCCGGAGCGGGTCCAGTCCCACCGCCGGCCCGAGCTCACCGCCCAGCCCGGCTGGGCTTCGGTTATCTCCGGGAGTAGCGACCCCACAATCTCTCTGAGCAACCGGTGCCAGTGCGTGACCGCCCTCACAGGATAAAGGCTTTTCTGTTATGCTTAAAGAGGATTCCTTGTGTTTCAAAAGTATTTCAAATAATGTTCCTTGAAACGTGTTGCTTTCAGGCATCAAGAAGAATGTCAGAGGGAAGAGGGTGCTCACAGCCTGGAAAGCACAGTGGTGACTCACTCAGTGGTACTGAGTGATACCTAAAAGCTATGCTGCTGATGGCTTTTAAAATTGGACGTGGTACCTTCATTCAACAGTTCGTTATGTACACAGGTCAAGCGGATGATAGTGGGTTTACTGTATTTTCTAGCCTTTATACAATTCCCAATGCTTCCCAGCAGCTGAAAATGATCTTCGAGCAAGATGCTGTTTCTGCTGGTTATCAGGCCAGTACCCTGCCATTCTGTCACAGTGGCTACTGAGTAACTTCAACATGCCTGGTACAGCTCTATAAATATGAAGGTAATATTTCATAACATCAGTGTCAAACCCTGTAAGCTCACCACTTGCATGACATTCTGTTTCTTTTTTCCACTAAGTATTTAATAAAAATTTGAGAAAATACATTATTTCCCTCAAGCAAACTGGCAGAAGTTACCTGGTCTACCACTACATAAAAGCGAACGGCTCTCAACTGTCTCCCTTTAATTTTCCTTTTTGATCCATCTTACACTGTTTTATTTCAGGGGTATCTATCTGTTCCTGACCTACACCAACAGCCCCACAGGAGGATCAAGCCCGCTAGTTCCACAAGAGTGGCGGTGGCACGGCTGTGTCCAGCCACAGCTGCTCTAATGCACAGAGTCAAGTGCTTCTGATTTCTTTGTTTTACTGGGCAGGATAATAAAGCTTTCCTGAACAGCAGTATTTAAAGCAAGTGAACTATGTGAAATCTCTCCCCTCAACTGCTATTACACAGCTTGCAACCTTTCGTTCAGGAGATTAAGTTTGCATCTCTTTGCGTTATGTCTTTGTAATTGGAAAACTTTCGTTTTGACAGAGACAATGTGGCAGCCTCCCTGCAAGGCTCGCTACAAGCCAGTGCTGAGTGCCATCTGGAGAACTGATGCCGGTCAAGCAACAACATCCTGTCATATTTTATCTGGAACTTTGTGACAGAACAACTAATAACATCTTAAGCTTCATTTGCCTGGCTCTCTTGTGCTCTTGGCAGAGGTCATAACCAGTAGTGGCTTTGCTGATTTGCTGCATCAAAACTAATTAGGTTACAGTGCTCACTGACAGAGCCTCTCGTAATAGCATAAAAGCCTCTGGCTTTAACTTTACTCATTATGTCAAAGTAAAGTTAAAAACTCATAAAACTTTCACCTGCATCAGCTTCCCAGTCATAAACTTTAACATCTGTTAAGGGTGCTTATTCAGCTTGACGTAACTATCTGCCCCTTAGCTTCATTTTCCCCTTCCTTCTTTAAAAGCGACTACTGGTGAGAAACGCGGCTCGTGGCACGAAAACGCGTGCCTGACGTTGCAGACGCAGATTTCCCAGCCCAGCCTCTTTGCTTTTTGCATTCTTTACATCAATGAGAATGCCCCGAACTGACTCGGTGTCCTTTGTAAGTGACTGCACTGAAGTTGCCTCCCGCCTGCATCTGAAAAAAAGTTGACGTAGGTGACCTTTTTACCGTGCATATTGGAAAGCTATTATTTTACCAGACACTTTCAGTTTGTCTTACTGAATGAGTCAGTTTTAGAAATATGAGTAAAATTAAGATAACCGTTGCACAAGGTTAAAAATAGGGCAATGCTCAGGGTAAAAGCCAGGGCACATCTTAACGGCTCTTACTTCAACTGAGAAACCAGCAGGAAAGAAGATCTCTGTCTGCACAGAGGGGGAAAAAGAGAAGTAAGGTTTAACAGTTTCCTGCTTAAATGCTGTAAAATATGTCAGCAGGGGGCTGTGGCAGTAAGAAGAATTGTGCTTTCTCACAGCAGGAAAGTGGCACTTCACTAGACTGGCTACACTGATTATCAAGATGAGGCCGTCTTAAAGAGCAAGCACAGCACTTACATGTATTATATAATGTGTGGAAGAATCATGATTAAAAAAGACAGCACTGTGTAGTTGCTCTAAGACTTTCCACCTGCTACTGCTTGCAGGGGCTACAGTAGTGGTGAGAGCTCATGCAATGTTTTCTATTTTGCTCTTGTCTGATGAAAATATTAGCTGAATCATGGGGACGGTGGTCAGTTTTGCACTGCGCTTTGTAGAGAGCCTGGATTTTGTTAGGCATTAATGTCAGATCATCTGTGTTTGAGAGACATTAGGAGTGTCTCAGAATGAGGGTTAAATAAGTATCTATTTATTTATTTAATTTTTGATTTGCTCAAAGTGATTACCCTGCTGTTATCTAATATTCTTGCACTTTCTATTTATTCTTTTATTCCTTTTGCTTTTTTGCATAAGGAAAACACCATGAAATTCTGAGACTTCTAGTGCTCTTATCTGAGATAAAGGCTTTGAATTACATTAAATAATGAATTCCAGTTTGGAGCATTATAAATAATACTGCTCCTTTAGACTTGCCTGATTCATCTTGAGAGATAATACTTCACTCTACCAAATCTTCTTACGCTTTCTGTCTTATTTAACGTATTTCGTGCTTTATAAGCAAAGTATGGACAATTTTTGAGCAATGCCCATCCATTCCAGTGTCATGAAATGGAACATATGCTGTTCACCCCCAGGAGCATTTCCAGTTGGGAGCTGTATCTTTCTGAACATGGATGTACATCAATGGTTGTGACAAACTGTGTGAATGAGTCGTATATGATAAAGGACAGATGTGAAGAAATCAGACATGGAATACTGTGTTCTGATTGGGATACTTAATTAACTGAAGAGACTGGATATTTTAACAGGGAAAAGTTACTATATGATTAATGATCTGCATGTATTGCTTTTGGAAAGGAGACTAACCTCAGCAAAACATGTAGGGTGACAATGCAGCATTTAAGGACATTGTACCTGTCTTGAGTCAACAGGTATTTGAGGAGATTCAGATCCCCAACACGCTATGCATGTATACACAGCTGTTGCTTTGCCACCTTCATTTCAGATTCCTTGTGATAACAAAGTTAATCATGTGCATAAATGTGTGCAGGACTGCAGCCTGATGATGGAGAGAAATTAGTTAGTATGTCATACACTGCTCCAATTAAGAAGTAGAAATTAAAGGAAAGAAAATTAAGACTGAAAATCAAGAGAGCCCTTGTCACAGAAGATGTCAGGCTATGAACTGTTTTCCATGGCTGATGAGTGAATTTTCATTGTTTGGGTCTTAAAACGTAAACAAAGCCACCGAATTATTTATAAAAACAGAACAGCAACCAACACACCCTAAACAGGTTAGGCAGGATGTGGAAAAAAGGACTAGCTACTTGGGAGGAATATAGGACCATTGTCAGAACATGCAGGGATGCAACGAGGAAGGCTAAGGCCCGTCTGGAATTAAACCTGGCAAGGGAGGTTAAGGACAACAGGAAAGGCTTCTATAGGTACATTGGCAGCAAAAGGAAGACTAGGGAAAATGTGGGCCCGCTGCTGAACGAGGCAGGTGACCTGGTGACACTGGACACAGAGAAGGCAGAGTTACTGAATACCTTCTTTGCTTCAGTGTTCACTGCTAGGACTGGCCCTCAGGATTCCCAGTCTCTGGAGATAAGAGAGAAAGCACGGAGAAATGAAGACTTGCCCTTGGTCAATGAGGATTGGGTTAGAGAGCAGCTAGGCAAACTGAACACCCACAAATCGATGGGTCCCGATGGGATGCACCCACGAGTGCTGAGGGAGCTGGCGGAGGTAATTGCTAGGCCACTCTC
>VZSC01010420.1:125984-155271 GCA_013398225.1 Steatornis caripensis | reverse complement strand
CTCTGGAGATATTCAAAACCCGCCTGGACGCATTCCTGTGCAACCTGCTCTAGGCTAACCTGCTTTAGCAGGGGGGTTGGACTAGATGATCTCTAGAGGTCCCTTCCAACCCCTACCATTCTATGATTCTATGATTCTATGATTCTCTGACTGTACCCTCTGCATCCACGTGTGTGTGTCCAGAATGGCGTGCTGCACTGATCAGAAAAAAAGCAGTATCGTATGTGCTTGGTAGGAGCTACAGGTACAGATCATTTAGTCTTTTAGGAATAGACACATGGTGTTATGTGGCCATAGGGCAGTACAGCAGCTAGCACTCCTAATTTGGGAACTTAGCATGAGCTAGCAATCCTCATTGTCCCTAGCTTGAAGTATTTTTTTATTATTATTTGATTTAGGAGACTTAAATTCTGGGACTACTCTCTTGGGATAGAAAAATGAGCTGAGAGTGAGCACCGTGGGCAAATAAATACACCCTTATTTGCATACATGCATTAATGTCACTGAGGAGTCAGAAAAAAAACAACTTGGCTGTTGTATACTTATTTTGTGGATTTTTTAAAATGGGCTTTTAAACATGAATGACGCAACACAAACCAAAACTGTGCATACAGCTCAAATTTTGAAAATACACCTTCAGAAGATAGGCGTATGTAATTTCCTATTTTTCTTACACCTCTCAGCTGAAATACGAGCTTTAAAACTGCTTACCTCAGGGAAAAGGGTGTTGCCTAAATTTTCTTACCACATTAGAGGTATTTGTTGTGAAACAACATACAGAGGCTGGGTGAGACTACTGCCCATCACTCACTCCTTCTTCCAGTGCGGGAGCGCTGTGAGGACCATGTGTTACAGCTGCTTTGTCCTATGAGGTAGCTTAAAGAGGGACATAATCCAGCCATAAATTCACAACAAAGAATCCCCTGCTGTAGAGGAACGCTGTTGGATATAAATGTGCCGCAGTCAATCTGTGTGGAGACATTAAAGTGTGTTGGGAAAGAGGGAGCAGGACTGAGGCACAGTGGGATTACACTGAGTCTCGTCTCCGCTGCTGTGTGGGCACCAGGGTGCTCCTGCTGCTGGCACATGTGGGACTGGGCCCCAACGCACCCCGCCCAGAGCTGCCCTCTGCTCTCCAGTGAGGACAAAAGCGTGAGGGAACCACCTTCTGAAAGACCACAGGTCTGGAAACCGAGAGGTTCCTACTCCACCTGCCTTTTCACTTGAGTTACACGGGAACGACTCTTCCCATCATTTACGCAGTATATGCCAATGATGTGTGCCAAAACTCACCTCTTTCAGTCATGTCTTTGTAACTCCCAGGTTTTCAGTAGCATGAACAGGGAAATTGATTTAAGCCCTGTAAATTTGTAGCGAAGCCAAATTCTTCAGATCATTCTCCTTCATGGTGGAGGGTTAGTTGTTGATTTAGTTCTAATGTACAGCTTTACATTAAAAAAACCCCAAAACCCAAACATTAAGAAGCTGACAGTGGTTACAATTTGGATACCACAAAGCAGATCCAGAGCGTAGTAACTGTTACTGATAGACTAGCACACCGCCGTCAACATGGGACTGCGAAGTGGAGCTGTTGTTTAGACTTCAGGGTTTGGGGATGGAGATCGTCAGGTTCCCTCTGAGACAGACAGCTGAGGCCACCTTCTGTTTCTTGCTTTGCCAAGTTGCTTCTCCACATTAGGAGATGGGTGCTGAAGAGACTTTGCCAGTACCCAGCCTCTCGNTGGGATTACACTGAGTCTCGTCTCCGCTGCTGTGTGGGCACCAGGGTGCTCCTGCTGCTGGCACATGTGGGACTGGGCCCCAACGCACCCCGCCCAGAGCTGCCCTCTGCTCTCCAGTGAGGACAAAAGCGTGAGGGAACCACCTTCTGAAAGACCACAGGTCTGGAAACCGAGAGGTTCCTACTCCACCTGCCTTTTCACTTGAGTTACACGGGAACGACTCTTCCCATCATTTACGCAGTATATGCCAATGATGTGTGCCAAAACTCACCTCTTTCAGTCATGTCTTTGTAACTCCCAGGTTTTCAGTAGCATGAACAGGGAAATTGATTTAAGCCCTGTAAATTTGTAGCGAAGCCAAATTCTTCAGATCATTCTCCTTCATGGTGGAGGGTTAGTTGTTGATTTAGTTCTAATGTACAGCTTTACATTAAAAAAACCCCAAAACCCAAACATTAAGAAGCTGACAGTGGTTACAATTTGGATACCACAAAGCAGATCCAGAGCGTAGTAACTGTTACTGATAGACTAGCACACCGCCGTCAACATGGGACTGCGAAGTGGAGCTGTTGTTTAGACTTCAGGGTTTGGGGATGGAGATCGTCAGGTTCCCTCTGAGACAGACAGCTGAGGCCACCTTCTGTTTCTTGCTTTGCCAAGTTGCTTCTCCACATTAGGAGATGGGTGCTGAAGAGACTTTGCCAGTACCCAGCCTCTCGGTCGAAAGCGAAACGGTCGCCAGCATTGTGCAAACTTGATTTGGCCTCTGGGCATGCTAAATCATGTTTGTTCTACATTGATAATTTGCAGTGTATTTATCTGCCTTCTAAAGTCTGTGTGGATTGCAATTTGTTGAGGCATATCTCTGAAAGCGTGACAGGGAATTACTGGACAATACAGGGTTTGGTGCTGGAGCAAGAGAGGCCCTTGTGGCTCCCACTGAGTTCATGGCGTGCTCTTGGAAGCTAGATTAATACCAGAGTTTCATGCTTCTTTTAGGAGTCGTTTCAGACTGCAGTGAGTTTTCTAAGCTCACTCAGCTCACATCATTATACACTGAAGAACATAGTAACAATCTATTTAATGCAACACGTTTTGTTTGCAAATGCACTTGTTCCATAGTCTGTTGACATGGTTTAGCATCTTGTCAGCAGTGTTCACATTTCAGTATCTCCCCACACTCAGGGAGCACAAGCTTTTCCTTTAGCTAGCGTGCTGCAGAGGTATGCTCTGTTAAAAAAAGGACAGTGCTCCCACAGCCTAAGGAGAGGCAGTTCAGATTGCTAACGGTGCCAGAAATATAGAGATATATCTGCTGCATATCTTCTCCTGTAGGATTTTAAAGAGATCTGAAATAAGCATCAGCTAAGCCAGTCTATCTGTGTTGCTTTGAGGGAATGTGATGTCTCCATCTGTTTTTATGTTCCAAACAGAGTGCTGCAGCCTGTAAGATTTATCTGACTCAGGTCCTGCGGCTTAAATGGAAGAGCCAGGNGATTTTAAAGAGATCTGAAATAAGCATCAGCTAAGCCAGTCTATCTGTGTTGCTTTGAGGGAATGTGATGTCTCCATCTGTTTTTATGTTCCAAACAGAGTGCTGCAGCCTGTAAGATTTATCTGACTCAGGTCCTGCGGCTTAAATAGAAGAGCCAGGTGCTTGGTGAAGGGAGTTGGTTTTTAGCTCCTGGCATTTCTAATAAAGACCCAATTGTTTCAAAACCTCTTGCAGAGGTTTTGTCTTTGGAGGAGAATTTTTCTTTACCTCTGCTGCAGATTAGCTGCCAGCCAGCTTCTAGACCTGTGGTGAGGCAGAGTTCAGTTTGTCTGTTCATAATACGGAAAGTCATTGGCAAGGCAGTGGCACCGAGGATTCTGTTGGGAGCTGGAGCACAGCACCCTTTGCTGCCCATACAACTAACCGTCAGTCTTATCAGGTGCAAGCATTAGTTCCTATATTTTGCAGTGCAACACGCTACGTTCACAAAGGCTTTCCTCTGAGTAGCTGGAGCGCAAAGGAAAGGGCCTTTTCTCTTTGTTTCTGCCTCACAATTAATTTAGAATTGCATGCTTTTTTAACCTTCAGTTCCTTTTAGCTGCTCTCCCTCTCTGGAGTTAGCTGACAAATCCCACAGCTAAAGGCCACTGTGAATTTTGCTGGTGGTCATTCTGCTTGAATGAGAGGAGGCAGGAGAGAGAGGCAGGTCTGAAGTTTTCAGTTTCTCCTTTAATTTTTCTCTTGCACTGAGGAAGAAGGTTCAGAAAACTAAACTGAATGAATCTGTTTTAGGGGTACACCAAGGATTTATATCATATGTAGATCCGTGCTAGACCCACTTAAATGCCCTTTATGTTGAGAAATAAAGTTGCAGCGTGCTGCTTGAAGCATTATCTGCGACTGCCTTCATTCCCCTGCGTGTCCCTCTAACACAAGAGCACGCAGACAAAAATATGGAAGGAAGCCACATGTTTTGCCTTCAAAAGGCAAGTGTAAATGTTGTCATAGCAACACAGGAAAGCAGACTGCTACTTTATAAAGGTGGTGGTAGGGAAATGGAGGCAGGGAGAATCAGGGTTCTACAGAACAGGCAAAAAATTAGTTATAGGATGAGTAAATGAACTGAAATTTGCCATGTGACACCTTCAGCTAGTTGTAGGAAAGTTTGTGTCTGAAACACAAGCAATTCCAGAAATGCCTAAACAAATTAGGGTCT
Organism: Steatornis caripensis; assembly: GCA_013398225.1. Taxonomy (NCBI): domain Eukaryota; kingdom Metazoa; phylum Chordata; class Aves; order Caprimulgiformes; family Steatornithidae; genus Steatornis; species Steatornis caripensis. The sequence continues at coordinate 150,818 of VZSC01010420.1, read as the reverse complement.
TTTAACCTCCTGTGTCTTACATGACAGAAAACCTGATAAACCAGGGGTCAGACAGACTCTGAGCTTACCCAGGTCTATTATTGGAAAAAGAGACTGATGACTCACAGTATCTTTCGTTTTTATAAGCAGCTTGTGATATCCCACAGCATCGTCAAGATTTGAAAGATTCCACTGAAACTGCTAGATATTAGATACTATAAAGAGAGAGAGCTAGGAGGGCAGATGTTAGTGTATCTATCTCACACTGGACCCTTTGGTTGCAAAGCCTTTTCTTTTGCTGGTGTCTTCTCTGGTGATGTAAAAGACCGCCCATTCTGGTGTCCCAAAGGCTGAGTTTTTAGTAGTTTCATCAGAGAATTGAATAAAAATTATTTCAGTAAGAAAAAGAGAAAACAGGAAGGAACAATTCAATAAATCCACTTGTAACGGCATTAAAAATATTCCTCAACAATTTTTTTCTCATCCAGTAAAAAAAAGCTGTGTTTATTTCCAAAACACAGTTCAAATTATCTGACTACTTTCAATGTTTGTTGTATGTCTGTTTGCGTACGTGGTGTATCAGGGAGCTGCGGATTTGAGAAGCTGCTGTCAACAAACCCAAGGAGACAAGAAAGAGCCCACTGCCCTTTGGCGATTGACAGATTCGGTCACTTACATGCTGAGCCCAAAGCTGAAGCACGAGCAGAGTCTGCTTCACAGAACTATGCGAATGCCGTCGTAAACTTTTTCATTTTAGCTCGTCATTTAAAAATAACATCCATCTGAGGACGATTCATTCCCAGGACTTTATATAACATGCAAAGGACTGTGAAGGGAATATTTTTAATGTATCTGCAGTTTGCTTTAGTATCGTAGAGCAAGCAGGATGTCTTCATTAGCTTGCTTCCCCCCATTCCTGGAGCCTGTACTATAGATACAGATAATACTATTCTAGAGGGAACAGAAGGTTGCGTTTTCATTTGGAATTGGCAAGTGGTGCATCATTTCCAGATTTATGAAGGTGAAAAGCTGTGTAAAAATAGAAAAATTTCTATCATCTGCCATATTTACAAGAATAAAATGCTACTGCTAAATGCCTTTAAAACAAAGAGAAAAAAATGTCTATGTAAAGAAATCTTTCAGGCAGCCTTTGCATCTGCCAGTATTTCTGTCTTTCTGACGGATTTCTGCAGCTCACAGATCCTTTTAAAAGAACAGTTGTAAAAGGATCTGAAAGACCCACCAGAATCTCTCTAGACCCTCCCCTTCTTGTCCTCTACAAAAGCTAGTCTCCCCCTAAGTAACAGATAATCATAGAAGTAGGGAAACGAAGTTGTCAGCAGCCAGGGTACTGCAGGTGTTTTGGCTAGAACAACTCGCCATTTCCTCTCTCACTGTTGGCAAGTAATGGCCGAAGGTGATGATGGCTGGAGATCAAAAAAGTAATACCGAAGCAAAAATAACATGATGAAAGTCAACTGCAAAAAGCAATAGCACANGCAGGTGTTTTGGCTAGAACAACTCGCCATTTCCTCTCTCACTGTTGGCAAGTAATGGCCGAAGGTGATGATGGCTGGAGATCAAAAAAGTAATACCGAAGCAAAAATAACATGATGAAAGTCAACTGCGAAAAGCAATAGCACAGCAGTCCCTTTCATAAACATGATGATGGCTGTAAACTACGCATTGCTTAAGAAGTCAGGAGCTCTGTTCACCTAGCAGGAAAGAACCGTCACCAGGTTCCCCACCAAGCCAAGGATTTACTGTCCTACTGTAAATGATTTACATTTACTGGGGGACCTTTTTTTCCTATATAAACAAATCAATTTTTATTAGCAGTGAAATAGATTGAAGGAATTAATTTTTACTTAATTATTGTCTAGTGTGGCCAGATGCGAGTTTGTAATCCTGTCCTGGATCATAAACCCAAAACAGACGTTAGTATCACATCCACCCGCCGTGAGTCTAGCCACAGCACCCTTCAGAGTGCCTTATTAGCCACGTCAGTGGCAACAGATGCAAACAAGCTGTTGTTTCCTGGGGTGTACGCAGGCCTAGCGATGGGACAGGCACTGCAGCTCTAAGCCAGTTTTTATAGCAGAGTACAGCCCTGGAAAGCCTTTCTCTCCTAAGTCACCCTATCACAACAATGTCGGTGGGTGTCCTGGCTGATCCTAATTGAATTCCTGTACACATAAATAAGCTGTAACCAGTGCTCCCTCTCTCCCCAGGACATTCCTCATTCTGAACTCGTGATTTGTAGTTCTTTCTAATGAGAAACCTTGCTCAGATTTTAAATGCTTGCCAGCACCTTTGGGTAAGTGTAGATCTGGAGCACCTTGGGTTGGTCCCTGCTCAGGGAAATTAGACGTGATGCCTCACAGCCACAGGATGAGGCTTTCTGGCACTTTCACAGGTAGAAAATTAAAAAAAAATACAAAAAACAAAGAGAAGTGAAAAACAAAACAACCCTCTGCTGTTCCCTCTGCTCTAGCCTCAGATTGTCCCACCTGGTTTCCATTTAAACATGGAGCAAGGCTGGGGTAAGTTGTTTAATATGAACTATTTAGTTCCCCAGATTTTACAGTTTTGAACTTTGCCATTATAAATTTCAACCAAGGTTTTTGTAATATTAATCTCGTGTGGGGAAGCAGATTATTTTGAAAGCTCTTTAAAACAAAGAAGGAGTTTCTTTTAAGAGCACCGGAAATGGAATCACACCAATCTAAGTGGTTTTTTAAGAGCGTCGCCGTGTGTTCCCAACCTACAGCCACGTGCAGAGGGGTCTCTGTGGCAGGTAGGTAAGGGTTGCTAGCAGAAATCATAGCTGTATGCATGTGTGTTCATGACTTTGGAAACATGATCAAGTCAAGGGAATGTGTCTTTCTTTTCAAGAAACTCAGTTTAAAAATGTTTCTAAAATTGCTAAAAGAAAACTAATCTTAGAACCAGAATTGTGAGGCTGAAGCAGAGAAAGAAAAGCAAGACTACTATATACAGCCCCCTGTGGAGGGGGAAATTCCCATGCGATGTAAAGCAAACACATTTTAATGCTGCTCATTGCTGGTGGTAAGTGAGTGCTCTGCCCACTGGAGCAGACTGTGCTGTCCATACTCCTGTACTCCTGGTTGTCATGCGGTCCCACAGTCCATCTGGAGTACCAGCGCAGCAGAGTGGCACAAAACTGTTGGGAGCTTTGTACAAAGTGGAAGGACAGAGCACTGGAGGAACTGTGGCAGCGTTTGCAGCTCAGCAGCTCCTGCAGCCCCCAGCCAGCCTCGCTGGGCAGAACGAGCAAGAGAAAATCCACTCCTGCCGCATTAGCTACATGGGTCTTAATTGCTTTCTCTTGTAGAGATACCAAATATCTTTGCAAATAGTGTGTTCAGATTGTTGCATGCAAACGTACATGTGATACCTTTATGAAATACGCAAAATATGATGCAGCGGACTACGATCTGAGTGTGTATTTGAAAGTCTTTTCCATGCTTTGGTTCGGGTACTGAACATTTCTGACAGTTTGTTTGAGGTAAACAGAGCCAATCTGTCAGCGTGATTCACTACCAGCACATCTGATAAGTATGACTTAACTTGCAGCAGGCTTGTATGTTTTTAAAGCACTTGCCTGCTTTGCAGTTAGCAAATTACTGTGGGGCAAAGCAAACACAAAAGGAGATAACAAAAAGAATGATGTATTTGATCACATTACAGAGAAAGCAGGATGATGAAAGGATTGCTTTACCTAGCTCAGACACCGGGAAAGCAGGGAGTGTATCTCAGCTGTGTCAGAAGAACTGTGATCCAGAAGGCCCATGCTGTGCACAGGCACTGTAACAAGAGGCTGCCATCACATACTGTCCCACATTCCCTTTTATATGGATTTCCCTGGTTAAGTTTCTGTTTTGACAGCTTTTGAACAGTAACACCTTTCTCTTTTTGCCTCTGAATTTCCACCCTTGAAAGGTGCAAATTACGGTTTTACTGTGGCCTGTTAGAGGTGCAAATAAGCACAACGTAGCCAAACTGGGACAATCTTGAAGTGGTAAAATATCGGGACTGAATCCTGTTGAAAGATAAGGTGTATATATTGATGGTGGGAATAGTGGCTAAATGTTGGGAAATATATGTGTGAATTTTTTGGGGTAGTGTCAAGTTCTGCATTTGCACAGCCTGGGAACTCGGTAATGCGGAGGACGGGGGAGGCCCGAACAAACTAAGGATGGTTAAATTCTGGGAATGAAACAGCTTTTGGTGGCAATTGCTACAAGCAAATAATGTTCCTGTTCTTGCTTCACTTAGCTAGGGCCAAGTAGATGCCTCACAGTGTAAAAGGTGTAACTCCCGCTACTTGCTTCTGAACTTAGTTTGACTTCTCATTCTTAGTATTATAGAACCTCTGTGCCTGATTCAAGCAACACCACTTGTACCTGCTGCTATATGGGACAGAAAACCACTTCCTTGACCACAACTTATCGCTAGCTGTTTATAACAAGCACACATAGAACTACCATTACCGTATTGCAACTTCTTGGTGCTAAAGGCAGAAAAAAGAGAAGCAGAACCACATTTTCTTCTGTATTTTGTTTAAAGACTATAATGAAAATAGGCTAAGAGCAGTTTATGAGTTTGTGCAGCTTTGTTTCTATATCTTCACGTTATCAAAACAAAATGAATCCTAGTTAGAATTCACTGAGACCCCATTATTCTGATCTGCACTAATTTAGAGACAAACAGCCCAGCACAAAGCATTCAGTTACACAGCATATATGCTGTTTTCACTTGCACAGAGACACAAAAAAATCAGTTTTCAGGGTAAAGCTCTTGATGTTTACCTGCAAGTGAAAGGGAACATTTGTTTTGGACTGAAAGGCACACCTTCTATTCCATTTCCATAGCAAGGACAGCAATAGTTTGTTTTGTTACAGAGTTTAAAAGGGCTGTTTCACTTGCACCTTGGAAAAGTGGAGCCTTTCTGTAATGTGCCTGCTGACAGCGCTGAAGGGAGCCTGATTGAAAAGGAAAGTAAATCAACTGGTTCTTTTATGTTTTTTAAATCACTGGAGTACGGGCTTTACCTTGATGATTATCGAAAAGTTTATCATCTTGCTAGAACATCCGAAAGAATTACAAAAACTGTATGGAAATGGGCAAAATTGCAGGCACGTGAATCCTTCTTTTGGGTCAGTTTAACCTCATGCTTGTATGCTTGAACACAAGTCTGTTTTCACTTGCTATTTTCAGTTGGTCCAACAAAAGGTACTGGCTCTGCCTGCAAACAAACCCTGCTTCTCCTGCATTAGCAGGCTATCGTGGCTGATTGTAACAGCATTACTATGCAGGAGTTATATTACAGGGCTATAAAGTCCTTTCTGTGGCATCAGAGTGTCCTTTTCCCCTACTCAGAGTGGGAAGCCCACAGGGCTGAGGCTGGGCTTATTGTATGCAGGAGCCTGTTAAGCTTCCAGTGTAACCACGAAGGAGACTGTTCGTAAGCAAAAGCTGCTGCTTGAAGCTTAGCAAAATAAAGCTGTGAGTGGAGAAGAAAAATAGCCACATTGTGTATTTTAAGAGTTCCTTCCCATTTCCAGAATATGCATGATATACAAGATGTATTAGGCTTTCTTTTAACAGAAGGATGTGTTTTAACCGTTTACAGTCACGAATAAAACCCAGCCACAATATATTACTATTTACTTCCGTCATTTAATTCAGCCTTATGCAACAGTTACGGATACTCCCATATTCAGCTATTTCAGTGAGACATGAGCTTCAATGGTTAACTGGGATCCTTTAGATATTTTTAAGATTCACACTTCTCTTCAAAATGGAGAACAAAGTGCCTTGCTATGTTTAAAATTCAAGTTTTAAAATCCAAGTAATGTAATGTAAATGAAATGGAAAGTTAGCATTGTAACACTGTGTATTTGATAGTATCAATTTAACATTACTGTAGCAGAAAAGAAGTATGAAAGAGTAACTCCCTCTGCAGAAACATGCATTCATACACGTGCCATGCAGCCAAACGATCAGTTTGCAGTAGAAAGCCTCAACTATCCCAAATCTTTTGAATTAACAAAGGATTCCGTCTGTTTGATTTTTTTTCTTTCCCCTCTCTTGTTTAATAAAGTTCATCTCCTCACTTCACAGAGATTAGATAGAAGTGGGGCAAAATAGTTGGTGGTTTTGCTGAGGACGCATTTCTGTGAGCAGAGATGTCCCAGCTGACGGGCTTTCATAGACAAAAGAGCAAATTCTGCTGGATCCCCCTGTCCTGGAAACTGTTATTTAATTTTTCTCTTTTGTTCATTTTAAGTCTGTCTTGAGTAAGCTGCTTCTGCAGCCTGACATACACTCTCAGTGCCACCAGGTTACAGAGTATCGCGTGACATAATACATTTTGACACATCCAGATGTAATGCAATGCACATGCCACAGGAAATAAAGCAAAGTAGAGGCATTTAATTTTTCTTCTCCGCCATGGACTTGTAAATATCCACAGGTGGTTGAGTCTTTCCTCACACATGTCCCCATTCCCGCTAAGGGAATAGAGTAGCTGAGGGTAGCCATGAGCGACTGCAGGCTGGAGGACATCCTGTGTGACCGCTGTGTTTCTACAGCAATAACATTCGTACGGCCCAGCAAGCCCCGTCACACGGATTTAACTGGGTGCCTCATAGCTGTATCCATTGTGATAGACCGAGGGTGCATCAGATGAGTTTTCCTCCTTTGTGTTCCTGACACAGAAGCCAGATAAGCCATGTCCGGGATGATTTTAAGCTCAGGTCTGTAGACAGCTGCGACTGCAGTAAGGCCAAACAGGTGCTTCCACAGCCAGCACCCAGCAGACAAGTTTCCGCTGCCCTTGCTCGATGCAGCAACACCTTTGGGCATGTCTGTGGCTCCTTTGGAGGTGTCCTGGGGGTTGCTGGGATGGGGGGAGGGAGGAAGGCATGGGGCAGGCACAGTTTAGTTGCTCTCTGGTCTATGCTGCCTCAAGCAATGAAGATGTAGTCTCAGCACTCTGTGTTGCTTCCTGTTGTGTAACAAAATCAACAGGAGAGTGTGAAGATGGAAAAACCTCTAAGCATTTTTTCCCTTCAGGCACCAAGCGTTACTCAAAGCTGAGAGCCAGAGATGAGAACTGCCAGATAACTGCATGGCAGTGTTATTCTCTTTAGTAGAAAAAGTGAGGCGAAATAAATGTTTATCAGGATTTGAAGCTGATTACTGACTTTACAAGTGCTGGCAATATAAAAGAAATCGTACTGTAAAGGGTGAATTTGCTGTATTTGTTTCTTACTGAACACACCAACGTTTTGGGGGGAGGGAGGAGCTTTTTCTTCAGCTTTGAAGGCAGATAGCAAAACTAACAGCATGACTGGTAGGCAGATAATTTACTCCACTTGCCTTTCCCTGTCTGGGTACTGCAATACAAAGTAGAATTTATCAGTAAGTGAAGCTGACAATTTTTGTTCTTGGTCAGACACCTGCACCAAAGCAGAAGACACCAGGAAGGTGGTCCCTGATGCAGCTCTGTGCCTCCTTCGGTCCTCTCCAGTAATCTCAGTAGTCCCCTTCCATGCAAACCAACGATCGTCATGCTTTCAACATAAATATGTATAGGTGCAATAATAAAGACTGTTGCTTTTTTCAGACTGAAAGTTCGCTTGCTAATGCTGCCTGAGCAATGCCATCTTACAGCTTCCTGCTGCTGGTGAAAGCAGGCAGTGCTGCGTGGACAGACACCAAGACAATTTCATTCACGAGATCTTGCAGAAGAAGGAAGAAAAAATGATACGCTTTGAAGGTAATTTTCATAATAAATTCAAACCAGCCCAACTAATTCCACTGAAGAAAGAAAACTAATCAACAGAAATGCTATAATCAGTATGAAAGCCTGATGAACGGCCAGCAGGCACAGGAAAATGTACCCAAATAAATATAAAACTTTGGAAACAAAGTTTTAGAAACCCAGGACAGTTCCTGTAGAAAGGATTTTCTTTTTACCCAGGAAGTAACATCAGCCTGTAAATCTCTGTTCTGCTCTCAAGTTGTTTCCCATATGGATTTGAAGACATTCCATTTTCCGTATGTCCTGAGATAATTTCTCAGCCGGTGATCCCGCAGCGATCCAGGATATCATATACAACACAGCCAAATGTTAGATGGGATGTTTATACTTTTCTGTCTTGGGAAATGCTTCAAGGGAACTTTTAGCTAACTATTCAAATGTAGTCCTTTACTCCCAATGCATTTCCATTTAATTTAGCGTACTTCTTTCTGGACTAAAGTATTTTCTAAATTACCGAAGGAGACATTTCAAAGGTCATAAATTAAATTTTATGAAATTTGTGCTTTCAGAAGTGTATCAACCTTTGGAATTTTGTCGGGAAATTAATTAGTTAAAATAATCTTAGAATATTTTTGTAGAAAACTATGTTTTGAATGATGAAACATGAACACCAATGCTACAATCTTCAGTCATAAGGAAGGTGATCTTCACAAGAATTTAAAAGAAACAATGCCTGTAAAATTTTAAATGGAACAGCTAACTAGATCTATAGATCTAATATGAACTGGTAAATTATTTTATTATTTTGAACAAACCTGCAAAAATACTCATGAAAAAAAGGAAACATAAAAAGATGTACAATTGCAGTTCATAAAATGAAAAAGACATTCTTTCTTTCAAAAGGACGTTCTAGGCTGATATCCGATTTGCTAATTTGGGAGCAGATCTGAGCTTTATTTTAGGAAAAGAGTTTTATATTTTGATGGATAGAGTCACAGCTGTTGAAATAAAAAATAAAAATCTTCCAGACCCAGCTTTGGCAGTTTGTCCAACGGGAATCAGCAAGATGGGATGGAGGTCAAACAATCTTAGGATATGTGCCATCATGTGGGACCTCGTGATAGTCATATGAGAGAAGGAGTTAGCAGAGGTTACTGGGGAAAAGACGGCATTTAAACAAACGGAGATGAACGAGTGCTGTGATGATATTTTCCCATCAGGCAACTGTAGAAGTCTAATGGCCAGCACATGGTGTAAAAAGATTAATTTGGGTTTTGAAAATCCAGAATCAAAGCAAACTCAAATATAAGAATTAACATTAGACAGCTGTAAGGCATAGATGTTTTTCTACATTGAAATCTGGAGCAAACTCTTATTTGCACCAGAGCTCTTTTCAAGAATGTACGAATCGTCCTCATGCGAAAAGACATTCACAGCCATAAAAAAATTAGCACAAAACCTGATAAATAAATGGTCATAATTCATATATTGAAACAAAGCAGTGATAAAATTCTCCACTGACCAAGAAGTGACCTTCTTGCCAATTTGTGCTCTTTTGAAAGGAATCAGAGCGTGTCCAAATGTTTCCTGGAATCTTTGCCTGCTTCATATGCTGCTTTGTAGTTTGAGAGGAGCTTGTCATCTCCATTGCCTTTTTATTTAGCTACCAATTGAGAAAATGAGAGNTCTCCACTGACCAAGAAGTGACCTTCTTGCCAATTTGTGCTCTTTTGAAAGGAATCAGAGCGTGTCCAAATGTTTCCTGGAATCTTTGCCTGCTTCATATGCTGCTTTGTAGTTTGAGAGGAGCTTGTCATCTCCATTGCCTTTTTATTTAGCTACCAATTGAGAAAATTAGAGCAGTAACTCCAAAAATAATATTTTCATTTTTCAGTCATTGATCCATTTATTAATTTATTTTCTGCGCTTTAACTTGAGACGACATTTAATAATGTGTCTTTTTTAAAGGAGGGATTCTGCGAGTGTGTTGGCCCCAGTGCAGATTCTTCAAGCACACAGAAGCCTCACGGGTGTAAATGGCAAAGACTTGCCCTGCATATAGAAGCATCTGGTTTCTCCACAGATTCCCGAGGCAGTTCTGTTGGTGGCCCTGGAGTTGCCCTTGGGCCTGTTGTGTGATTAAGCTGCAGATGGTTGTCTGGGCTTCCAGTTACAATTTCTGTTAGTGTATCCTGGGTTCCGAGGAATTGAAACACTTTGGAAAAGAAGATAAAGCTTAATTTGCTTTCAAGATATCTATTTTGTTAAAATAAATAAATAAACAAAGGCTGAAGATACATTCTTCTTAACAGGATTTCAGGAGCTGACCCACTGAGGCCAGAGGAAGTACAGCCACATTTAGCACATGGAAGAAATGACATCAACAGGGAAAGTCAAGCCATGTTCTTGTTCAAGTTCTGTGTGTTTGCCTTTGGGTCAGATATGTCATGTGCTCCGTCCAAACTGTGCTGTGCAGAAGAGTTGGGGTACTTGTGGCTCATGCATAGTAGATAGTGGTACCTTTGCAATTCCAGGGTCTTTGGCTTCAACAAGGCTATGGTAAAGGCTGCAGAAAAGCAGCAGTTCAACTTGACAAAAGACAGCTGGACTTTTTCAAAACCTCAGGAAATGCTTGTTTGAGTTTTTTGTCATGCTTCAAGTTCCAACGCTAGGGTGGCTGCTTAAAAAGAAGCTCAACACATTCATTATACCATTATGTACTCTGCTGATAAATATGCAAAGAAATGTTATCTGTTTAATCTGTGTGGGCATTCAAACCTTGTGTAATACTTGGTAGAAATAACTGAGCTGAATAAAGATTAATTATTCGTACAGCAGAAAAATAAAGCAATTCTCACAGCACCTGCTGTAATCTTGGTAGTAAAAGCAGGAGAATTTGTGCAGATGCTCCAGTCTTGGGAGCCATAGAGGCAGACATATCAGAGGAAATACCAATACATGGTTTTGAATATTTTCTTCTCACTAATCACAGCTGCAGTAGCACCTAATTTTCTGTCCATCACCCTTTTCTTTTACCACTGTTTCCTGTAGTGCATCAACACCACCCAGCTTCTCCCTTCTATTAGTTGGCAACACCGTACAGTAATGTAGCAGTGCTGACATGCATTCACATCTTTCCAAAAAGTGAATTTTGCTAATGAATCTTTCTTGCTGTGAGTAGGACACCAGCAGTTCCACTGTCTTCTCTACTGGGTTCATATCTCAGTGAAAGACATAGGTTGGGGGTGCTTGTTGTGGTTTTCCAGAGCAAGCAAGACAGAAGCAGCTTGTTCTTGCTGAAAGAGGAAGAAAAAAGTCTCCCCTGATTTACATAGATTGCATTTGTTTCACAGGTCCAGACAGAGGTGTCAATATCAAGAACCTCCAAATGGTGGCGTGTGTTGGTCTCAAAATGTATATGTGAATGACTATTAATTTCTTTAACATAGGACATTAATAGGTATATTATTATCTTTCTGTAAGCAGACAGGGTGCAATTAATCAGCAAAATCTAATTCCCTATTGGAGGAAGACTCAATTAATTTTTCTTTTCTTATCTATAGTAACTGGCAACTCATGAAAATTATCTATCATGAGCCATATTCTGCCCTCTTATGCTGATTCAACTTCTCACGATTTCCCATTTGAAAGCATCTCAGAGAAAGCATATTTCAAGAGAAGATACTTAAAGATGATGATCTGAGTTAACTCCACTCTCCAGGAGAGGGAGGAACTGTAAAAACAAGAAGCATATGGAGGAATTCACAACAAGAGAACAGTAGGAGAGTAGGAAGTGGGGTAGGAAGAGCAGAAGCAGGAAGATTAGAAGGAGGGAGGACAGCTGATCTTTGCCAGTGGGTAGAGATGATTGCCACACTCTCATTTTGGTCCAAGTTCCCATTTCGTTCCTGTGATGACTTCTCACACACTCTGCGTTGTATTTGCACATTTTGTAAATATTCACACATTTTGTAAATACAGCGTTTAACATGCTTATGGGAAAATGTTAAAGAAAAAACGCCTGATCCCTACGTTCTTTTTTGAGATGAATTTTTAGAACAGATTTTTAGAACAGAATTTTAGAACAGATTATACAAGTTTTAACACCGATGTCTGCCACTACAGTATATGGAAAAGTTAGAATAAGTAGTGTACGAAGTAAGATGACTAATATCTACCACATACTCTTCATTGTTTTGCATTCTCTCCCTAATGGAAAAAATGAGTACTTGTGAGGTTTTGTTTTCTTTTTTCTTTGTAAATAAACCAGATCTGTCCTATGTATCTGTATGAGAGCAGACAGGTCACAGAGCTGGACTTTTCGCCTGAGAGGAGGGCAGGGTTGTCTGCAGTGGGTGTTCTGTTTGGCATGGATTTGTTCACTAATCTGGAATTGCTCCAGAGCAGTCTTCTGCATAGGTGGACTTGCGCCCTATAGTAGGGATTTCTACTGTCAGCCTCAAACCTCTTCCTGAGTTTTACAGAGAGGAAGGGAAGGTGGAGAGAGGGAAACGGGCTCATTGGNGCCTGAGAGGAGGGCAGGGTTGTCTGCAGTGGGTGTTCTGTTTGGCATGGATTTGTTCACTAATCTGGAATTGCTCCAGAGCAGTCTTCTGCATAGGTGGACTTTCGCCCTATAGTAGGGATTTCTACTGTCAGCCTCAAACCTCTTCCTGAGTTTTACAGAGAGGAAGGGAAGGTGGAGAGAGGGGAACGGGCTCATTGGGAGATGAGGGGTTAGGGGACCACACTCCTCTGCTCTTTATCAATGTTTCCTAAAGATTCAGTTTCATGGCCAGATGTGTTGCTATTTTCCATGCAGCTAGAGAAGACACATGTCCAAGGTGAGGCCACCACTTGTCAGGGTGAGACACATTCCGCTACCAGACTGTAGAAAGTTTTACTTGAATGACTTTACAGTGACGGATTTAACCACTTATACACTTGTACCATTAGAAGAAGAGGACTGCACTAGAAGAAGAGGACTGCACCACGTTTGCAAATTCTTCAAGTATTTCCTTCACAGATCAGCATCACCTCTGAGTGATGCTGATGAACCTTTCTGAGGTTCATTTTCAAGTAGCCATTTTTTGCTCATTATCTGATCTGTTCAAACACTGAGACTGAGTGGGATTGTTGGTGTATGAGTATGTGATATCTTCTTGTCAAATTCTGTTTACAGGCATACTGCTAGGGCTTGCTGTCACGGCATCGCATGAGCTTTCTTAGGGGCTGATTGAAGATGGTGATTTGGGCTGGAGAGCACACTGATCATTGTAAAACTTTGTAAAAATACTCATGTCGCTAGAGTCAGTGGTGGGTGAGTACTTTACTGAACAAAGCAACACATAAGTCACTTGCAATCACTTAAATTGGATTGTTTATTGGATTGTTTATTGTTTATTATTCAGGGATTATTGAGAGTGAAACGGAGCATAGAACATAGCCTTAGAAAACTATTATCTGTGAAGTAATTTAGAAACTTGAATACTACTAAGTCAAAGGCAGTTACATTTCTGAAAATATAATTCTGGTTTTCCTTGTAATCTAAGGATCAGCAGGAAAATGATTAATCAGCACGCCAGTTTTCCAGGTGTTTGAATCTGCGCATGTTATCTGTGATGTGTTGGCTAGTCAATGATTGAAGAGCAGTACTACAAAAACTATATGTCTTTCAAAGGCATTTAAAAGGCGTTCTAATTTATCAGAAAATATTGTGTTTTTTCTTCTATGCATCTCAGATCCTTTCTTAAATAAGTATCCTGTAATTAGGTAAGTTAATGTAATGCAATATAGTGGAACAAAAAGCCTTAAATGATGGTCTCAGGCTCATAGCCAAAGTATAAAGTCACAGACTATATCTATTTTTATTTCAGAAATAACTAACAGCTCAGTTCATGTTTTTTCCCAGATGTAGTTGTGCAGCTGAATGGGGAAAAAACAGATGTTCACAATATGAAAACTTCCTCTGGTAGTTCATGAACTCACAAATGTGTATGCTAGAGAGTAGCCGATTTCTGTCACAAATGGGAAATACTGCTGTCAAACACAGCTTGAGAACTAGGCCAGAAATTGTTTTACTGCAGAACAGTTTGAGGGGCGCTTCCCAGGACACAGGCAAACCCCAAGATATAGGATGATCTATTTTCATTGACATTGAAGCTGGTATGACTTTGGTTTACTAAAATGCGTGTGTAAATGCCAGCTTCTCACACACTCATCACTAAAATGTCTGTGACAGGTTTTTTTAAAAACTTGGTTGGATTACACAGTTATTATAGTTGTCATTATTATTATGATTCAGGTGCAGAAAAGGAAGTTGGAATTAAAGTGACTTCCCTTCCAAATTTTTACGTACACTGCCTTTTGGATACTGTGGTCACTTGTGTGTAATACTCAGTGACCTGAGATTTCACAAAAGTGAGCTGCTAACAGTGGCACAAAGTCTAAGTCAGATCAGTTCAGACACAGATATATGCTGCATCAGCATCGGGTGATTACTCTTCTCACAGATGTTGCTTACTCTTCTAATCCGAAAGTAAAAAAATGACAGAGATTATCTCTGTTCTAGTAAAGTGTGTTTGCACAGAAACTTTTCCAACAGTAAAATTTGGGTGATTCCACCACAGCTGTATTAGAGACTTGCTTGGGCAGGAGCTGTGGTCCTCCTGCCCAGGTGCCCGTGCCCAGCCACCTTTTCTCTGTCACTTCCAGCATCATCAGCATTACATACTCCCAGCTCTGTCATCGCGAGCTCACCACAGGTACACAGTCTGAACAGAAGTGCAGCTGTCTCAATTTTGCTGGGACAGAGATAGTTCTCCAAGAACCTGCACTCTCTTCAGGGCATGCCACTCTCTAGGTCTTACAGTTATTCCCCTGCCAGATTCTTTGGACAAGCTACGTGCTACTTTAAGTTTCACGCCATAGATGCCAGACNCTGTCTCAATTTTGCTGGGACAGAGATAGTTCTCCAAGAACCTGCACTCTCTTCAGGGCATGCCACTCTCTAGGTCTTACAGTTATTCCCCTGCCAGATTCTTTGGACAAGCTACGTGCTACTTTAAGTTTCACGCCGTAGATGCCAGACCATAAAACAGAGTATCCTACACTCAAGTTACCCCTTTCCACTTTCTGTGGGTATGGCCTTGCTTTTCTGTTTCCTTTAACACATTTATATTGGTTCCAAATTTGGGTCACTTCTTCCTTCAGTTCCCCTGTTGTTACAGCCCAATTGATTATTTCCGCCCTGTATGATACTTAGAATGTTTTGCCAAAATGTTTCACCACACTAAGAGGGTCTGATTTTATTTCCAGCTTCCAACATTCCTGTCCCAAAGGCTTTACTGGAGGGTACAGTGATGCTAGTGACTGTGTCCAACAAATCCTTGACTGAAGAGACACTGAAGAATATCGACACAGTTAAGCTCCCATTGGACCCTAAAGGTGATTCAAATTCTTTCTGTAGTTCTCCTGTGAGTTTAGTTTTTCAGGAAAGTTGAGTGAAACTTGCCAACTTTTTTTTTTTTTTTACTTTAACACTTTTCCCAGGTTTGTTCTAAGAGATTGAGGATCCCTTCACTTTTGCAAAAATTACCTCAAGTTACTCCAACCTGAAAAGTTTGTATATGATGGAGGAGGTTCACGTGTTTAAGGCTCTAAGCAGGGTTATCCAGTTCTCAGGTGTCACCTCACCCCTCTGTTGCTCATTGTCAGGGGAAAGGCGGGACAGAATTGCTCAAAGTATGTCCAACCTACTGGATGTTTTTCAAGCACATGAAACTTCCTGCTCATTTGTCTCTCTTTTATTATTATTCAGCACATCTGACATCCTCACCACTTTCAGCATTATCAGCACTTTAATGACCTCTCTCTAACAGGCAATGTTCTTGCTAGTGAAACGGATATTTTTATAGCTTTAGATTTTATAACATGGAAAAAGGATCAGCATGTTAATAACATTCTTGCATATTCAGTTCAAGAACCACCTTCTGGGAAGATTACTCTGACCTCACACAGCAGTAAGTCATCCACAAACTCTGGATACATTTCCGTCCCTCCAAATGAGTTGGGTTAAAAGTGGCATTTCACAATGGCATCAACTGGTAGGACAGATTTGCTTTAGTGTAAGACTAGAATGAACTTAAAAATAAATGGACAAAATAAGAAAACAATTTTCAACCCAAACTAGCATCTGTTACTGTTTAATATTATTAAAGGAAACTGAGACAGCCGGGTTTTAACTTATGCTTTGCACATGCACAAAGCACTGCTTTTAGATAAGTTTTGATGAGGAACAGCAAGAGTTCTGGTTCCATAATTGCATAGCTGACCAGACTTGTGGTCTATTGTCTACTTAATAATGGTCTCCAAAATTTTTCTGATCAGGTACTTGCTAGTTTATCATGTAGACAATGTAGCCTTAAAAGGAATTGTAATTACATCATCCGCAGAGGGCTGTAAAAGAGCTATTGCAAAATGAATAGCCAGTGTTTCAACCCAAGTGTCCTTTATTTACAGAGAACAAAAGGAAAAAGAAGTTTTAATGTTTATTTGCTCTCTGCGAGCCTAAAGAAAACTTAAGTGGGTGTCAGCTTAAAAGAACCCCAGGAGATAGGGCATTGGTTTCCCTGCATGGATGTCTTTTAATCCCTGTAGTTTTTCTGTGGGAATTGGAAAAACAGGGTCTTGTTCTCTACCCACATGATATTAGTAATTGTCAGAATACAAAAATTTGCAAATTAAGGCAACAAAAGCCTAAAACAAAACAAAGCTTCAACAAAAGCCTAGTAAATCACACAATGGAATCTTCCAAATTACAAGGCACAGATCTTATGTTCACTTATAAAATCATTCCCTGCCTAATCTCACAATGCATGCCCCTTCGTCTCCTGCTTAAATTGAAAGTCCAAAAGTTGAAAGTTTAATACAGAGGAGAATAACCTTGGGAAATTCCTAGTTAGAGAGAGTAATACCGATTGACTTGGTATACAGCTATTTGGGTTTACCTTACTTGTACACTGCAAATATGATTTCTAGTACAGAGTGAAAACCCTACACTGCTGATTTAGCGATTGTGGATTATAGAACAGGCAATACTACTTGATTTCTGTAAAATAAATACTCTCTTTAAAAGGTTTTATAATTTGATCAGCTTAGGAAGTTATTATATCTTCATTCAAATGTGAATATTTATGAGATTTATCTGTTTATTTTAAAAGATGTTTTAATGTCACTCTTTCACTATCTGTGCCTAGAACTGAAATTTTCAGAAGAATGTGTGAACGAATGATCATGTTGTGTTTCCTGCATATCCTGAGCCAAGGTGCACTGAGATCTATGCGCACATGTCTATTTACTGTCTTACATCTGAGGAAACTGAAAAAAAAGGAGAAATATTTATTCCAAGAAAAACAAAATACAGCAACTTAAAAAAAAAGATTTCTGGAGTATGAAAACATGATAGAAGAGGCTACAAAACCAGCAAGCTGTTAAAAGTAGCAGAAACAAGAATAATCTTAGGAGTTTTCTTGTATCGTCACTCAAACTAGCCAGGAAAACCTAGTAACAATGATTCAGGAAAGGCAGAGCTTGACAAATCGTTCCATTCTGTATTAGGAAACAGGTAGATATAGCACTTCTATAGCTAAGGGAAATCTTAGACATAAATATTTTGAAACCAGCTAGTCTAAATAACCCGTGTGAAAGAGGTTTTTCCAAGCAGGTATTTAGCTGCCCACGTCTCTGAGGTGGCTGGCAGGCAGGAGCTGCGTTGCTCATTCTGGCTCTGGAGGACTCAGGAGTGCAGTCCGAAAGCGTGGGGTAACTCTGATACCTGGTGACTATTGAGGGAGGTCACTCTCCTGCTCTTCCTACCCTGCTGCTCTCCTCTGCCTCTGCTCCTGCCTCTCAGCTCTGCACAGCCCCCGACACTCATAATAACCTTCTACAAGTCACTTCCAACAGTTCAGCAGAAAATTGTCTGCTTTGTCTTTTTGCAAGTTCAGTTTTGTGCTGAATTAGTGAGCTGCAGCATCTCAGGGCAATTCAGAAGAATATCATAGCTGCCACCATGTAAACAGAATGTAAGCAAATGGGATTGTGCAGGAAAAGGATTTGGAGGGAGGAGACTGAGACTATGGTCTTGCAGCAGTCGTGGCCAGTTGGAATATAGTGACTCTCCGCCTTCTCATGCAGCTTCATGCCTGTTGAGAAGCACCTCAAGCATATGCTGGGATACACAAGAGACACTGCTGCAGGGAACGGACTGCGTTACGTGGATTGTGTGTATTTCACACGGCTTGCAGACATTGATTTCCAAAAATTGCTCAGCCAGCATCACTAGACAAATAAACTGAACAATTAATCAAGATGAAACTCCACAGAAAAGGATCCCAGACAGTACTCATATGGGTCTGCACTTGGTCATGACCGTGCCCTTCAGGTATTGCTTTCACTGAAAGGGAGTCAGACACTGCAGCTAGGAGGAGAGCGGACTTGGGTGAGTGAAACTGTTTGCAGACCCCTACTAGACTTCCCATTCTTTTTGCCCATTATATTTAACCAAGGCTTAGTGTTTAAATCCATTCAAACAGACATTTACTGATGCTGATCAAACTCGGTGTTAGCAGACACGTGAGTCAGTCATGCTGTCTCCTACCGAAGGATGCTCAGTTCTTCCTTTTCTCTCCCGCTATCTCTGATCCCACAGTTAACCTTTGTAGATGGCTTTTTCTCATTGTTTACACAGGGAATCTTTTTGGTTGCAGTGACCCACTAATTTCATAGCAACTTTGAGAGTGAAATGTTGCAATCACATAGCCAGGAGCAGGAAGGAGCATTACAATACTCATAGACAGAGGCTCAAAGCAAAACAGGAGCTCTCTTCAGCCTTCTAGAAATTTTCTATATTGTCCCATTACTTCAAGAGATTGATTCCAGTCCCCGAAAAACTTTAAAATGTGGTTGATAGAAGTAACTTCATAAATGTAATAAGCTTCAGTTAGACATTAAGCGTACTGTTCCTATTGGGAGCTATTTGTTTAGATTTGTCTAATAAAACCACCTAGTATGTGATTTCTTGATAGAGTGTATCATTAACTTTTCAGTTGGGACTTAAGCAGATGGTTTAATGCAGAGTTTACAAGGATTTGCAACCATTCCTACCAGTACTGAATATTCACATCAACAAACTGGAAAGTACACATAAAATCATGGTGAATAAAGTTTACAGATGACCCAAAGATGGGCAGAGTGGTGAATCTCAACGAAGACAGGCTGTGCTAGTTGAAGCAAAGTGTATTCAGATACAACTAAGTGCAAAATACACCTAGGGACAAAGAATGCAAAGCACATGCCCAGGATACGGGACTGTATCTTGGAAAGCAGTGACTTTCAGGAAGAATTAGGGTCCAAGTGGACAACCAAACAAACTCTCATGCTTTGACTAAACCAATCCTCCTGCTGTCACTAAATACATACAAGTAGGGCAAAAATGAGAAAGAAATAATTTTAACTGAATCTCTCACTGACAAGGATGATACGGAAACAATTCATTCCATTGCAGTACCCACATTTTAAAGGGGTACTGAAAGTGTAAAAAAAGCTACACAAGTGGATAAAAAAAAAAGAAAAAGGTTTTTGAATAAGAGAGGCAAAGAATTCAGTCTGTTTGCTGAAAAGAGATGATTTGACTACCATGCACAAATACCTGCTGCATAAAGAGAAGAAAGATGGATTGCAGATCCTTCAGCCTAGTGGAAAAATCCTTTTCAAGAACCAGTGCCTGGAAGCTGAAGCCAGACAAATTTAAATGCGGCATGCTAGATGAACCTTAGATGAACAATAGATGTTGTTAGATCAACTGCTAGAAAGAGTTGCTTCTGGAGGTCATGTACTAATAGTCACACATTTCCTTCAAATAAAGGATCGATGNCTGAAGCCAGACAAATTTAAATGCGGCATGCTAGATGAACCTTAGATGAACAATAGATGTTGTTAGATCAACTGCTAGAAAGAGTTGCTTCTGGAGGTCATGTACTAATAGTCACACATTTCCTTCAAATAAAGAATCAATGATCTTCAAGAGGACAGGCTCTAATTGAGTGCAAGTTGCAAGTATGTTAGTAATTCCCTAAACACTGAGTTGACAGGTGTTTAGCAGGTCATGAGACAGCAGTATCTGATGGTCCTTTCTGCTTTAAACTCCAGGAATACATGCACAATATTGAACATAGAGCCTTGCTTTTTTAAGTCTACTTTCTAATAATTTTTAGCTGCTTCATTTGAAAATGTCTTCCCCAGAGCGTCTGAACTGATCTGGCCAAATATCTTTGAGAGTGATACAGTAGTATGCAGAAACTTGAATATATAACAAATGTGTAAGCGCAGAAAAAAGTCTTGCATATCTCAGGATCCAGACTTCACTACAAAATCTTTACAGAAGGAATGATACAGGACGTGTGACTTTGTATTCATTAATTATGCATTTTTCTGGCTTGCCACGCATACAGAAACAGCCCTGGAAGGTAAGGAACTCTTGCTGGTTCATTCTAGACTCTTCGTCAAGTTGCAGCCCTTATCTGCTTTTATATACCACTTCTGAAAGGAAAAAAAAATGGACTTGTGAATCTTAATAAAATATTTATCACCTTCAACATTTCAGGTGCTGGTTCTTACGAAATGGCATGATTTATGTGTGCACTTCCTTGTGAGGAATAGCAGAAGTGGGAGAGGGGCAATGCTGCAGCCTCTCTCCAGCACCAGAAAATTGGTTGTTTCCTTCCCTCCGGGTAGTGCTGCCCTCTCGGGCTCCCCATGACAACCTTACCTGTTCCCACTTTGTCCAAAATATTCATAAGCATTCACAGGCTCCCATTTCAAGTGAGTTTTGAATCCCTCATCAAGGGGTCACTGTTCTTTCCTAATCTATCCTGTCTGCATTTTGATACAGGCTGACTCACATTCTCCTATCTGAAATCAGTGGTCTGACATGACCCTCTGCTTCAATATTACTTTCTTCTGCTTAATAAATATGAAAGAGAAAAAATAACTCCAAAGATAACTTTGAATGCAAAAGGAGAGATTGTCCTAAGATTATTCTATAGGATTGATCATGACATACTCACTTACAGCAGAAACTCAGGGCCACTCTGATTTACTATACCCAACCCACCATTTTCAGGACAGTGCCTTAACGTAACTGGCAATAGAATTTGAACTGACTTTTATTAATGTGTATTGGCAATTGATTCAAATATATTTTAGCATGTAGCTTACTGCCTTGCTATACTATACCGCCTATACTTTGTCTATACTGTATTCCTAATTATAGGCTTTCTGTTCCCTAGATGCACATTCATGCTAACATGGTTAGCAGCACGCTTGCGTTATAAGCATGTCTCAGGGGGATACATCTATTTAGTGGTCATGGATTTCCTTAGGGCCAGGATCTCACTCAATGTTAATAAGAGCTTCACGTCTGGCATTCCTGTTGAACATGGTTGCTGATGTGGAGGTTTCCCTGTCCCCTCGTTTCTCGACAGGCAGCCTGGGAAACGGCTCTGGCGCCAGCAGCCAAGAGTCTCACAGGCATTTTAAGGCAGTACTAAACACTGCTCGATGGGATAACAAGTCTGTGGCCGCAGAGTTGTAATACGCTTGTAGTTTGTGAATGAAGAATTTAATTTCATGAGGTTTTGTTCCTTGTCACTTCAAAATGAGAATAGCAAGGTAATAAATAAAACAGCTAGTTAATAAATAAAATACGTGATAATGTCATTCATAAGCCACACACATACGCATGTGAGAATTTAGATGCAAGGCTCTCAGGGGACTTGAATTAAGACTACTACTCCCAAACTCACTTGCAAAACTACACTGTTGTTGACAGCAGGAAATAGAAGAGCTTTTGCTTCGTTTTTATTTATTCCTTACACCTGAGCACTGTCCTTCCGTCAGATATCTTTCACACTGTTTTGAGCAGTATTAGGGAAATCCTGTATTTATTGTGAACTTCCCTCTGATTTCAATTGATCAGAACTTGATTTTGTATTGTGCAAAGAAATACAGGTGTAAAGGATCATTTTGCAAGGCAGTCTCAGTATACGCAGAACAGCGCAACAAAACAATTTTTACTGAATGCCTAAATTTAGCTAGCAAACCCCAAACAATCAGAACCAGCCATTCAGTTAGATATGCTGCCATGAAAATAGTGATGGAGATTAAGATAGTCATGGCTCCCAATTAAGCAGACAGCCTCTCTTAGAAGAATCTGTCTCCATCCCTTTCCTTTGAGGAGAAGATTTCAGACTGTTCTTTACCAGAAAAAATGACAGAGTTCTTGGGTTAGGGCTGCTTACCATGTGTGCAACTCTAACGGATTAATGGATTATCTCTTTGCTCATAGTTTCATGTATTGTTATACAGTTATATGCAGTGAGTATAGAAACCTACAGGCACCAAGTTATAAAAATAACTGGTGATCAGCCTCACATTTATGCCAAAAATTCCTGCTACAAATTCTCAGCCTCAATCATTAGCTTTCTTTTGGGAGCTGCTCTCTTTGTTGAGAGATGTCCACGGTTTTGGGGCGTTTTTGTTGTTGTTGTCTGTGTAAATTCCACATTACAGGCAGAATAGAACAGTCAGGATTCTGTGCACAGGGGTCCAGCTCTATCCATTTCACACATCATTCGCATGTAGTCCTGTTTCTACGAATGACATTAATTTTGTTTATCCTACACATCCTCTAAAAGAGAGATTTGTTCTCTTCATGAGCACTGGGGAAGTTGTCACTAGGGGATTCCTAATCATGTAGGAGAATCATATTTTCTAATTATGAAAAAGGAAAGCATTTAAGGATGGTCATATTACCAATTTCCAGGAAGCCCTGCAAGAATTTCTGTTCAGGATGCAAAAAGATTAAAATGCCATTTGCATGACTGATGTTAAACCTTCTATCTTGTAGTCTTGTAAATGAATTGCTGCCTCACAGGCACTTCATGTCATGAAAACATTTTACACTCAACTGCAATAACTGCACATTTAGCTTCAAAGTTACAACCTGCCTCGGGTATTCATTTGTCAGGTCCACACTGGAACCGTAGAAATGTCAAAAGAATTGGCTCAGGATAGAGCTGTCATGCACCGCAAACTGTTCCATCTTCTCTGCAGTCTCTATGGAAGATATTGAATCAAAATTTCTCACAGTCCAGGTAAACCCAAATACTTGACAGTCATTGAAGAATGTTTAGTCTGCTTGAGCGAGACTTCTGGGTGGTATTATAAAATGAGGAGCGATTGTATTGTACCACTGCCAGCTTGCTCTATTGCTTTTAAATTAGTTTGTATGCACAAATAGCTATGGAAGCAAGATATGTTCCTCATACAGATAGTTATTTAATTTCTTTTAAATCAAAAGAAGGCTGTGAAGTTGGTTTTATTTTTGAATAACCGCAGTAATGAATGCTTGCAAAGAGATAATGGCCCTGGTAATACGAGCATGAGTAATGCCCAAGCGATTTCATTCACTGACTGTACATCGTTCCTGCTGGTTACGGAACCATTTGTCATTAAGATCGTCATTGCTTTATAGGATCTGCTGAGAAATGCAATAAAACACCTTAGAATTTATGCCACTTTCAGATGTTTCTGATTCAAAATCAGTGAGAAAGATTTCATCATTTTCCACTTTTTTTTTTTAATAGCAATGACCAGAATCAGATGATGATGTGTGGGGCAGGTTAAACAACGCAAACTGAGATAAACCTAACAAAGTTATGTGGCACCTGGGGACAATTTGCTTGTAATTGCTCAAGGATTCACTGTTCATGAGGTTAAAGTAGCTATTTCTCTATTTGGCAGGAACTATTTCACAAAGACAAAGCTTTTACAAATAAAAATCATTGACTCAAGCAATGCATTCATTTATACATTAATAAGTCTTTTGATCATGACAGAGACTTGATTCTGTGTATTATCTTCTGCTACTGAAATCATTTGCCTGAATAAAATACATGCAGAGAACTGATAGGAAAATCAGTCACGAAGCAGTATATTCTCCAAGGGAATCTTATCAATGCTTATAAATATCTAAAGAGCGGGTGTCAAGAGGATGGGGCCATGCTCTTCTCAGTGGTGCCCAGCGACAGGACAAGGGGCAACGGGCACAAACTGGAGCACGGGCAGTTCCACCTGAACGTGAGGAGGAACTTCTTTACTGTGAGGGTGATGCAGCCCTGGCACAGGCTGCCCAGGGAGGCTGTGGAGCCTCCTTCTCTGGAGATGTTCCAAACCCGCCTGGACGCGTTCCTGTGCACCCTGCAGGGGGGTTGGACGGGATGGTCTCCAGAGGGCCCTTCCAACCCCCACCATGCTGTGTGATTCTATGATTCTCGATATTTACTGAAAAGGTTTATTCTTGGAATTTGGTAACTTATTGCTTCAAACACGTCTTTACCTTAAAAACTACGATGACATGGGAGCTGCAGCTAACTCTAAATCATAAGTAATCTCTTAAGGCTGTTATTCTGTTTATCGTGTTGATTTATAACACCATTGCTTCAAAATTATTTATTTGTTCAGCTCTGCATTTTCCAATTTATGTTTAACGTTTAATAAAATGAACCCTATTTTAACTTTCCCATCCTAGATTCAAAGGGGAAAAAGATGTATTTGTAATTCAAATCTGGTGTTTCTGGCTATTTCTATATAGCTACTCCATAACAACTTGATATTATGCTTGAGACAGCTCTGAAATATTTGTGAGCTAAATATCTCTGGAAACATACATTAAACAGGAAACTGGTGCTATCACTATTATTGGAGTAAAATGTTCTTGTTAAATCGTTTCAATAAATCAGTCAATGAGGCGGTTATTTCATTTTTATGATCTAATGTCTTCTGCTACTTTTAATTAAAAATGTATCTAATCATGTAAACATTATTATGAGCAAAACATTTTCTACTTACGAGTTTTTAAGTGTCAGCAAACACATCTGGAACTTTGCTTAATAGATAATAGAAGAAGTGTTCAATTTTGCCAAGAACAAAAATACAGGCAG